>BSBK01000680.1:0-435000 GCA_027943335.1 Chamaecyparis obtusa | reverse complement strand
TAATTACATTAGGTTCAAAGTTAAGGTCGGTATTTATTTAAGCTTATGTAGCGAGGTTTGAATTTTAATATTGTTTAAAATTATGTTTTAAAATAATTAGGATTTGATTTGATTATATGTCATGTTGATTTGCTTTGATTAGGGTTGAACTTACTTTAAGTTTATGATCATAATTCAATTTGGTTTTCTTGTAGGGATTTTTTTAATTTATTGTTAGGGAGCTAATTGAGAGGAGAATCTTTTAATTAAAGAAATAAATAAAATCAATTTAATAAATCTATAACTCTATAAAATGAACATTTAGGAAAAATCATTCTCATTAATTTATCACTCTTTTTTTCTACCACTAATTCTCCCATTTCTCTCCCTTTCTCCCTATTTCTCTCTTTTTCTATTATTTCTCTATTATCATTGTTGTGTATTATAGTATCCAAAGGAGGCCATGGAGAGTCGAAGTGGACAACGTAGAGATACTAAATGCAAAGAGGAAAGTGGGTGGCAATAGAGGTAAGTAGAGGAAATAAAATCATTTTTTTCCATGAGGCCTTTGAGGTCAAACTTATTGGTTGAAAATGCACAAAGTGTTGATTAAATATGATTCTATATCAAGGGAAAAGTTTGAAAATCAGCATGGCTAAAACATGATATCAATATGTCAAATATATGACTAAAGTGAGGTTTTGTGTTGGATAGCATAGTTTTCGAGATGATATCATTCATTGTGTTGTGTAAGGGAAGAAAATAGAAGAAAAAGGTCTCCCTAAGGATTTTCTTAAGGAAATAAAACCAATGAATAACAAGTGCAACATAGTGGTGAGTACTTGTCGTTAATATTGAAATAGAAGAAATAAAATTGTTTGAATTAGTGGATTGTTAATTTATTAATAAAGTTGTATGTAACTTGAATTATATGGTAGATTAAAATTATATGTATTGTAATTGACTTTAATTTGTAAAAAATGTAGTTGTAGTAAAATAATAATATATATTATAATATTACCTAATTATATTTCACTTATAAGAATAGAGTATTAAATTACATGGACAGAACTCTAACCTAATTAAACATAATAAAAATATTATTAAAAAACATAAATAAAATAATATGAAAATATTGAAAAATAACATAAAGTTGTATGCCCATACTTTATAGTAGAGTATAAGAAAAAAAGTGAAAATAATAGTTCCCTTACTATAAGTTGTGACTATTGATATCAAACTAATTTTTTTTAAAAATATTATCCTTTACCTAGAATTTTAGTTCTTATAATATAGATTGAAATGATATGTATGACAATTTTTATTCTCATAAAAATCATCAATTCCATAGATGTGGGGCATCGTACCCTAAAAAATTGCCTCAAACATAGTGGGATAGAAACTATTTTTGTAGTTCCAAAAAAGGGGTCCTCTAACACCAAAAGAATTCAACCAATCGTGTTTCCGATAAAAAAGAATTCAAAAAAAGTGGTCAAGCTACTAAATATATATATTATTTAAATAAACCTAATTCAAAAGCTCAACTGAGAAAGAATCAATAAGAAAACCCAGAATCGTTGCTAAATACAAAAGTTTGAAACATTGAAATTTACAAACAATACCGAATTCGAGGATACATAAGCACCCTATTTACATTTGGAGAGAACACTTCCTCCATATATTATTTTGTATAATGTATTAAATTATGAAATAAATATGTTAACTTTAGATAAATTTAAATTATCAAAAAATACTTAGTTTTTATTGGTGCAAAAAATGAATTGATTGTGCATAGGTGAATGAAATAGCTATTTGCCTACAACAAGTACAATAAATGAGTGTGGACTGATATTTTATAAACTATGTTGTCAAATGTGTGTTTTATTTAAATTATTTATTAAAAATTTATTCTATTAAAAAAAATTGTATTAGATATAAAGTGACCAAAAGAAAAGATATACACTAAAGATTTTACTCTACTTGTGGAGAAAGTTATTTCATAGCTACATCAAGTATATGAAATTAATCTAGATCTAATACAAAAAATTATTTATAAGAGAATTCTAGCAAAAAGGTTTTGTAACAACAATCTAGAATAAGTCTATATTAGATATAAAGTGACAAAAAAGATATAAACTTGAGAGTTTACTGTGTGTTTTCTTGCAGAGAAAGTTATACCATAGTTACATCAAGTATCTGAAATTACTTTAGATCTAATTAAAAAAAACACAGATAAGAGAATGCAAGAAAAAGGGATCTATAACAACAATCTAGAATAAGCCTAAAATAAACCATCTTTGTATCTATCGTCTCCTCTTCTCTTGATCCAAGTGATCCAACAAACTCTTCCTTCCATCTCTATGATTCCTTGTGTGTAGGGATACACAACTCTTTTGGAAACTCATCTAGGCAGTGTTGTTGTTGCTATAAGAATAGGAGGAGACATTTCTACTGTAGTTGGAATAGGAAGATGAGTTGATGTAGGCAGGATAACTACTGGAGAAACCATAGAAATAGGAGGAACAACCAAGGAAGGGGTAGCTAATACCTATGATAGATGATCATTGTTCATTTTATTTTGTTCTTCCTGATTCCTAAGTTTGTGTGGAGTAAAATTGGTCTTGAACCAACAACACCAACACTCAATAAATCATTATATTAGGGTTTAGTGACATGATAATCAAGTCAAAATAATCAAACAACCCACTGAAACTGAATTATTTTTTCCTATTTAGGGTGAGTATAATCCATGAAAATGGCTCTCAAATCATAAGCATATATATTAGTGACTTAACTTCCCTAAAATAGAAGATTCAAGTGAGCATGATGCAATGTTTTCATTCTTTGCTCCAAGATCTTGATTAACCATGAAAATGATAAACTAGGGATTGATATTCTAAGCTAGAAATGAAGCTAAATGAAAGGTTAAGTTAGAAATAAAATGATAAAATAAAACTAAGATTTAGAAATTAAGCTAAGAATAATGCATGTTAAAAACCTAGCATTATAACTAGAGTTTAAAAATTGAGTATCTTAGATGAGTTAAGAGAAGCTTATTTTATAGGAATCATATGAGAATGAATGATTAATATTAAAATGTTAAGAGATGTTGAGATTCTTTCTCCCTCAATCCATGTGAGAAGTCATTGATTGGTCAAAGTTGTGTTTGTTTGGTTGTGGATGAGATGAAATAGTAATTTTCCCCTTTCATCCATTTTAATTTGTATCTTAGTGCACACACATGTGTTGAATGGGTTCATTCAATTAAAATGGGGTTAGGGATTTTTATTTACCAATTTAATAGCCTTGGTGCTAGGATTTGAGATTTAGTTTATGATTGATTAAAATATTGGTTTAATTATGCAAGTTGATTGATCGAATTTGATCACATAATTAGGCCTAGTATTTCAATGCCTCTGATTAGATTTTTAGACCAATTAATCAAGATTAGGGGCTCTTAGTTTACTCGACCAATTTTAGGTGATTATATTTTCCCCTCTTTGAATCAAGATGTGAGCCACGTGTGGATTCAAAGAATATTTGATGTGGAAGTAGCGAATACTTTTATGTGAAGTGATGAAACTATTCTTGATTGAGAATTGATTAAAGATCCAAAGATACCAGTTCTAACCTTGATAAAATAGGGAACAATGATATTGAATCTGAGCTTGATTGAATAAACATTGATAGATGATTTGAAGATACTAGTTCTAAACTTGATCAAATGAAGACCAATAGAGAAGAACCATAATGCTCAGCTTGATGTAACGTGATAAAACTAAACATCTATCTAATGATGATGAAAACTAACCAATTTGGTATAAAGTTATGAAATTGATCAATGCTAGAAAGACTCTTAAACCATAAGGTTAGTTTGAATGAATAACTAGCTTGATGAAGTACAATGAAATTGATTACCATTAAGAGACTGATTGGGGTAATTAACTTGATATGGATCTTAATGAAGCTAATTACCTAATAAAGACAAATAATATATTGATGTTGTTCCATGAAACTAATATGCCCCTAGAGATTCAACTTGTTTGAAATAGATTAGACATTTGTCCTAGTAATTTGATGTGAAGAGATGAAATCACTCATGTATAGAGATATCGAAGAACCTCTATTATCTCTATTTGAGCATTAAAGATTGTCATTAGTATCAAAGACATTGGTTGGTTACCTATGCTACTCTAGGTGGTAACTGCAAGCACTACAAGCTAGATGGTTAAGTCTTTTCACTGAGCACCAGGGTAGTTCTACCAAGCATTTGTGTACACCGATACTGAGTGATAGTAAACACCGAGAAGATTGGACACCGAGCACCAATGTAATTACCGAGTAGAATATATAGTGTTTACCGAGGAAGACATAAAATGGCATAGTAATCAGGAATGGCACATTTATCTATGCAAATGATTACAACAGAATCACAAACTATTTTACCAAGATCAAGGATCATTTATTCTAAGACTCCATCATTGATTGCGGTGATGATCTCTATGTAATTGCTAGATCTAGGTTATTTTTGTACACCGTAGATCTTAGGGCTTTCTCTAAGATATTGAAACCTAATTTTTGTTAAGCGGCAAAAGCAATATTCTATATAATTGTAATTTCATATTATTTTTGTATGGGTGAATGATAATAAGCTTGACAAGGAATTTATCAACAAGCAAAAGAACTTCTTGAAGCATTAGCAAACTTCGAGAATATTAGTTATCAAACAAAGCATAACAGAATACAAAGATATTCAGATTAAGTAGAATCAGACAAGGCTACCGAGTAGTTCAAAGAAGAGATCTTCACATGAAAAGGTGCTATCTAGTCATTATTTCATAGATCTGTATCAGACAAGTTGAGTTGTCATTAGCAGATATATTCCTATTATTTTCTAAACATTGTAACAGAGTTTGGTAAAATCTCTTAACAGAGTAGACCTAATAGTCTTTTTGTAAATCTCTTAACCGAGTACACACTCAAGTAGTGTTGTCAAAATCCTATCACTACGTAGATCTAATCAATCTGAAATGTTACTCCTAACAGGGTAAGATCACGAGAAGTGATCACCACTTGTAGCCCTAACAAGAAAACCCTTTCTATTTGTAGTAGTAAAGAATTTGTGGGTGTCATCCCCACCACAGTTTTTACCTTCTAATAAGGGTTTCTGTGTTACCAAAATACTTGTGTTATGTGATGATATATTGTTGATTTCATGCTATTTATCTTTGATAGTTAAATAAATGAAGGATGCATGCAATGGACTCAAGTGATATAGGAAGGTTACTACTATTTTCTGTTTATGGTTTATGAGTTAAAAGTTTTTGTGGGCACTGATTCAACCCTCCCCTCTCAGTACCCTATCTCTCCAATCCAACAATCTCAACTTGATATGGATTTTGATGAAGTTGAGATACCCCTAGCGATGAGGTCTTGCTTGATTTTATGTTTTGAGTTTGATTGTCAACTTGATGATCTATTTATCATGCCCCCTCGAGAGCAAAATCAAAATTTTGGTGGAGTAATGCATTGATTTCAGCTTGTTTGATTGATGAAAAGCTTTGGATTTTGATTAGAAATGATTTCAAATTCATTTGATTTGATTCCGAAGAGGTTGAAAATGATTGCAATTTAAGTTTCAAGCTCAATTAAGGTTATTTTAATAAATTTTGACCAATGTTTGACCATATTTAACTCAGTTTGGCCATGGTTTGACTAGGTGAGATTGAATTTTAATTGATTCACGACTAGTTTTGCAATGAAAAGTTTGATCGCACCAACGGTCAACTACATTTGACCAAAAAATTTGACTGGGGTGCTTGACTTTAAATTTGATATCATATTTTGATTTTGATCCTGAGAATGGGTTCAAGATGCTCAAATTAGGTAATGGAGCCAATTTTGAGGCAATCTGATGACTTTAAAAATTAGGGGGAAATACCTATAAAAGGGCCTTAAGGGGTCATTTTCATTTCATTTTTATATTTGAATTTTAGAGAACCTTTAAGCCTCTCTAAGCGAGAAAATATTTGTTCTAGTTTAGAATCACCAATTCAAGCTTCAGAGATGCCACAATCGACCCAAGAACTATGGACCACCAGTAAGTGATCGAATTTGAACCTCGTTTTGTGAATTTTCATACCTTTTTGTTAAAATTTTCCATGTTTTTACATCATGCTTGTGTTCTTTCATACAATGTTCAAGTTATCATATCATTAGGTAGGAAAACCCATACAATAATCTGCTTTAAAATGATTTTTCATTTCTGTCAGTAGGTTTTATCATCTCTGATATACCCTTCTGTCATGTGAATCCTATTAATTTTAACCACTTTTTCATATAGGTCCATGTATTTTATCACATCATGTTGTTTTTTCATATAGGTAGATGAAGATTATTGTATGATAATCTACATTTCTATGTTTCATCTTATAAAAAATAGTGGCTTCATTTTGTCCTTTTTTTGTTCTTGTCTAATCTTTATACATTGCATTTTGACTTGTTTGTCTGATTTCTAATGTTCGATGATGCTTTTCATATCTGATTATTTAGTATATTGTTTGATTTGATCGAATACTAATACTCTTTTATGTTTTTTTATGATATAGGTGTGTGTGAGTGATCCATAGTTCTTTGGCACCTATTTGCAGACTATGTTGTTGGTGTGCAACCTATCTGACTAGGAGAGGGTTGTTCTTGATTAGCGAGGGATTGGTAATCTCATAGACATTCTTGATATCTATGTGAACCATGGATTACTAACTGCTTTGGTGGAGAGATTCCACTTGGAGCATAACACATTCCATTTTCCCATCGGTGAGATCACAGTTACACTAGAGGATATTTATAGGATCCTTTGTATTCCACTCATTGTATACTTGGTGTATTATGATCAAGATCCCATGCCAAGTTTAGAAACTTTACAATAGGTTTTTGGGGATCACATGATTCTAGACAGGCATCTTACATGGGACTACATTATGATGCACTATATCATTGATTACCTTCTTCCTTCTGTCATCATTGGATTGATGGGGTGTGTACTTATGCTTGATAGGAATCAGTGGGGTTCTTATGTGGTTGGCGTAGGATGTTTCTCAAGATGATGGCTACCCAAAAGAGATTCTCTTGGGGAGCTTTCCTCTTATGTCACATGTTTAGAGATCTATATGAGGTAGTCTACCACGGGGGCAGGAGTATGGCCACTACAATTTCATATTTGCAGATCTGGGCATGGGATCATCTTCCCATTGTTTGACCAGTTACAGATGGATCCTACAGTGCTGGTCAACCATACATATATTAGTATATAGGTTATGTGCACTATCCCAATTTGGGCAAGATAGATTATTGGTGTTGACAGATTGATGACCTCTCTACCATTGATTGGAGACCATATAGAGTATAGAGAGGTGGTCTAATACACATAGAGAGATCTCATATATATTATATAGTCAGCCACTTATAAGTAGAACTTCCCTAGTTGTAGAGTGATTTTCCATCACTCAAATATAGAGGCAGTTTGGAAGATGGTAGGATGTTTCTACCAAGTTTACCACATATGTGTGCTATGTGGACAAGGAGAACCATGGAATATGGGACCCCAAATTATCATATACTTAAGAAGTATAGGATGTTTGTGGTTTTTAGTCTATCAAGTTGGAGTACCTACCAAATATTATAGATGCCAACATTACCCTAACTTATAGGTAGTGTATAGAAACTCATCCTTTTCCTTGTTTTATAGATCACGTCAAGAGAGTCACACATATTGATGATGTTGAGCCACCTGCCATTGGATAGGGAAAAGGACAGGACATGGAACAAGAATATTGTGTAGGAGATAGTACCAATTGGGCCACTATTGGATAGTAGCACAAACATGGTGAGGGTAGTACCTTAGGTTCTGTTGGTACCACAGCTGCAAAGGTGATATAGGTGTTGGAGAATATGTTTCTAAGGAGGAGGGAGACTAGATGGTGCAATGACAAGTTGACAAAGGCCACCTACTCCATAAAGGCATACATGGCCACCCCACTGATGTCAAAGGAGAGGATACTATTGTAATACCCCAAAAATGGGCTATAAGTTCATTAACCTCCTACATCTACAAATTGAATGAAATCGACATCAAAGTCCTAATCTAAGGCACATCTAAACATCATCGAATCATAATTGATTATCTTAAATTCTGCATTGGGGAATATTCCTAGTAATATTCCTAATCATCATAATTATCTTTAATTTAATGATTATTTGGCGATAAATCACATTTATCCTAAAGTTTGATTAATTGAATATTTTCATATTTAATTAATTAGATTTAATATCTTGCCACTTAATTGTGTAATTAAATTTAATTCTATCTATTATTAATTGTATTATTTAATTTTGACAATAAATCCAATATCCTATGAATAATTGATTAAATTCTTATTTAATTGATTAAAGCAAGTTGTCATTATTTAATAATATAGTTTTTAATAAAAGTTTGATAAAATAGTTAATTAACCCATAAATTAATTATTTATTTTCAAAAAGCAGTTAAGTTGAGAATAAATCACTTTATTTATTTATTAAATCATAATTATCCATGTGCACATTCAAGGACCTGTTAAACTCAAATTGGAAAATCAATGCAAGTTGTTAGCTTTTTGAAACTCAACATCTTTTTGAGTTTTAAAGTTGATCTAAACTTCTAATTCGAGTTGAACTATGCTTTTGCATGATTTTTGTGACTTAATTATCTTTATTTAAAAATAACTCAAAAATCAACCTGAGTTATTTGAGTGATTTATGGCTTTTCTCCATGCACCTCCAAAGCCCTGGATTTCTATAAAAACAAGGCTCAGCTCTTCATAATTCATCTCTCAAATTTGCATCCACAAATTTGCACAATCATGCTGGAGAATTGGAATTGGGAAAATCAAAGCTCTTGCGAATCGACACCTTTGTGAGATCAATTTCAAATTCATAGCTTTCATATTATTGTTAGAATTTTCATTCTCATATCATATCATTTCTAGATTAGCATTGTTAGATCAATTTTCATATTAGCATAGATTCATATCAGTTTTTCATTATTATTGCATAGAAAATATCAAAAAAATAGATTAATTGCATTCATATTTCATATCAGTTTTGCATTCAAATCCTTCGTTTAGGTGTCATCTAGGTCACTGATCTCGATAGCAATCTGAGAACATTAATCTCGCACCTACTAGAAGGTAGTAAATCGCTTGGTTAAGTTAGATTTCAATTTTACACGATTTTGATTTTTGCTAACCTCTAATGTTTTACTGAAGTGTTGTGTCTACAGATCAGGTACAATTTTCACACACACAACTATTAGGGAGATTCTTTTAGCTAATGCACCCACAATAGAGGCACCTGTAGTCAGAGCACCTGAGAGAGAGGCACCTGACTCGAATATTACCATATCTTTGAGAGATCATGTCTGAAAGCTACACACATAGCTCATAGTAGCAAAAGAACAAGTATCTAAGTGGGATTAGATGATCATGGAGAGCAACTAGAGTATCCAGGAGCTGACCACAGCTACAGACTAGGCTCAACACATTGCATCCTACTAGGGAGTGAGGTCTACATATTATTATGCTTTATACATTGGATCCATTCCTTTGGTAAATAGGGTTCCCTCATAGTCATATTTTTCTTCCATGTCATAGGGAGTTATTCCTCCACCCCTTACTAGACCTTAGGTGCCACCTCCTCCTCCTTGTCATAGTGTTGAGGCATGAGTGATTCCTGATATTGATTCTCTCCTTCTCATCCTTTTCTAATCTTGAGACCCATTTTGATGTATGCACGGTGTATTTGACATATATGATGTATATTTTGGACATTTATTGATATTGATAATGATTTATTGTACTTATACATTTCAAATATTTTGATGATATTTGAGATACTTCATTATATTTCTTTTGTGTTCTCATGTGATGTTGTTGTTTTATGATCTCTTTTCTTATACCTTTGTGATGTGTCTAAATATTTATCATCTTTCTTTTTCCATGGATAAATATACTCTACTTCATGCTATATTGATGGATATGTTCATTTCCCTTCTTACTCATGTCCCTAGATGTATTCTCTTTTATTTCGGCATTGTACTGTGTATGGATTCACTAATGTTCTTTGTATTATTTTGATGTGACTATTATTCCTTTCTCTTTCTCAAATGTTTATGACATGAGCTCATAGTTATGTTTAATGAAAAAAAATCTTAGCACTACATTCCCTTTACATGATCTAATTATGTATGCTACTAAATTTTCTTGCAAGTAATGCATTCAATTAAATTTTTAGATGTTTGATTGAGTAAAGGATGATGTATGCATTTGACCATTGAGGTAAGGAATGATGTTCATCTCCTAAGACTCCATGTTTTGGGATTCCCTAATTCAAGTAGTGCTAAAATTCTAAAACTAAATACAAGCCTAGGATGAATGCAAGCTACAATGCAAGTCACTTTTATAGTTTAGTTATTTTTATCATCATTGAGCATTTTAGGAACATGAAGTCAATATAACCCTCATTGGTTCTATTTAGGCTTAGAATTGTCACCCTAACTCAGGCATTAGGGCTACATGACAATTCCATCCTAACAATGGAAACCTCCTGTAGTTGTAGGTGGACTCTGATTAAGGAGGAATCTCTGGATTCTAGGCCGGTTCCTATTTGATTCGGAATATCACCTCTTGACTAAAAAAATGATTGGAAAAGGGAGAAAGAATTAAAACTTTTTGGGAAATGGGGTGATACACCAAAACTTGCTCCAGATCTATTACGATCTTCAAACTAGCATTTCACAATTACTAGACCATTGAGATTCGCATTTATCACTTCTCTATTCAACATAAAGGTTGACTAGAATCCACTATTAGGGTTCATACCACAAATAGTAAAAACTGACAACAAACTTACATATTCTGCAAAAAGGCCTGATTTTTTATAACATAGGAAAGGAATCGAAAACAATTCACTTAACTCAATCACTCAAAATATGAAACACTTAATGTAGAAAAGAAGAATAGGATTGGATCCAATACTCAGAAATTGATGCAATCAAAAATGCCTACTTTATTATCCTTCAAAAACTTGTAAATTGGTTACAAACTGCAAAAAAGGCACCGAGGAACGAACATGCTCACTCAGCCCTCCTTTCCCACAACTCTGAACCCCTAAAACTAATAATCTGACTCCCTTATGAATCCCTCCAAGCCTCAATCTAGAAATCCAATCACTCCTAGAAAAACTCCTAAAAAATCTCTGATTTTGCTAAAAATAGCTTTTCCCCAAAATAGCCAAAAAGCATTTCAAATTTCTAGCCTATCACCATTTCACTAATGCCCTTTCATATTGGTAATTTTTAAATGTATCTTTTATAAGATATTACCAATATTTACAATATGTTATTGAGATAAACTCAATATTAAAGCCTAAAATCAAGAGCAAATACCTAGCCCACCTAAAAAATTTAACCTAAGTTTCTATTATTACAAATTTTCAACTTTAGGTTAACATAACCATTCAAAAACAATGCCTAACTTATGCAAATATTTCTTTTAAAGGCATATGTGCAAGTTGGCATTGTTTATTTTTGAGGCCTGGTTGGAGTACATTGTCAAATTAATGACTTTTATTCTCTATAGTCGAACTTCAGATTTTCATCAAACTAGGCATAAAATTGGTTCTCGATATGCATTATGTTTTGGGAAAAACTAAGGGTTAAACCCTAGTTTGTGGCCACCATCTGCAGGAACTCCTTCAATATTTGATTTGTCTACTCTATGTTTAATCCTTGGAATTCTGGCAGTATTCTTTGTGTGTATCTATGAACTCACGGCTAGACTGGTAACATACAAATTTATATTATGAAGCCGACAATGATTGCTTGGATCCAGGTTGTAACTATTGATGGAACTTTGAACTTTCATCATAACCCTGGCTTCATTATTGAGACACAGTTTGTAACTTTGGCTATTAACTTAGAACTCAAGCTCTGAGATTGGATACTTGACTGACTGTTAGCTCAACTTTTGAGGCTTGAACTTGGGCTTTGGTTCCATCTGGCACTTGGGTGGAAGATCACGTGTTGTTTAACTTGTATACTCACAGGATAGCTCATGGCTATCTAACTATTCTCAAGGCTCGAGCAACAGGGAGTTCACGGCTTTAAGAACTCGGCCTTCCTCATAATAGCAAACACAAGCTACTAAATTTTGAGCTTGACTTGAACTTGATGAGGCATGACATGACTGCAATGAGCTTTTGACTTGATGGGCTCGATCTCAGCTCAACTGGTGGTTTTCATCTTAAACTTATGAAAGCTTGGGTTATAAGATAAGTAACCTACCATCTCTCTTGTGTTTACATTATTAAAAACTTCAACAAGCACATGCTGAAAACCAAACTGTCATTTCTCCTTCTAGTTTGTGTAAATTTTGGGCTATCCTTCTTGCTATTGTTTGAATGAAAATTGCAAGCTGTTGCTTCCCTCTTTTATTGCCTAATGAACTCGTGCAAACTTAAACACGAGATGTAAAATAACACTGTGCTTTAAAAGATTGTCATAGCTTTAGACTGTTGTTCACATAATTTAATTTGAAATGCTATAGACTAGGACCTTTGATTTACGGTATTTTTCCTTGAAGATATGCTTTGACTTTAACTTTCCTTCATTTATGGAACTTAACTTTCATTTATTGAACTCACATTTTTTATATAAACTATAAACTAATGGTTGTTTGACTTGTATTGGCATGAGTTATGATTGCTGAAAACTCATGGGCTGTAAACCACTGGCATGCTCTACTTGTCATTTGGTTCCATCTGCAAATTAATTGAACAAAAGCCACCCTATTTGAATCCTTCTATTGGGCAGTAACTTAAATATGCAGCTCGACTGTGACTTGCTACTACCATTAGTTGATCCCTATTTAAAATCTTCAATCTGACATTTTGGTTTTAGATTGACCCAACCTTTCAGCTCTATATTTGTTCCTTCAGTTCGTGACTTCACTATTATGTTGTAATGCCACATGCTTGAGATTCGAACACTATAATTTTGAAATATACTTTGGCTATACTTTTACTCTGTTTATTTTCTTGATTCCTGTAGCATTCACTGTGGTTAAAATGAAGTTCAATCAATTTGATGTAGCAACTTCTTCTTGAAAGACAACATGGATGTTACCACTTGGCCTTGTATACTTGGCTACAAGCTTCAAGTGTATCATTTAAAGTGTTTTGATAGTGAATACATGATTACATACCATTTGATAACTCTATTGTAGATCAATAATCCAAATATTACAAGATTTGTAGCACACATTTTCACTATTAGCAATGCAATCTATTTATGGGGTTCGAGCACAGGCTCATGACACCCATAAATAGATTTCTATGTTCTTGTACTTGATCTTTAACATATTTTCAACATATGAATAATATCTGTATAGCACACTGCATCCTCATCTTTTGACTGTGACACACAGTTTGTTTAAACAATGCATCTCTTCATTCAGCTTAAAAACATCAAATAATTAAACACATTATGTTAGTTATCATGACCTAGTGGCCAAAATTGTACAACAATTGTTGGCAATTTGGCTAATGTGGATGCATAGATGTTGTCATTATGGAAACATATGATCTCTATTGAGAGCGCAGAATCTAAAATGCAAGTATAGCAAGTTGAAGGAAGAAATTGTCTAAGTATGGATACAGTGCTCCTGACAGAGCACCCGATGAAGATTTAGTTGGCGACGTCCACTGGAGCAATATTTTTTTTTGCACAGTTAACTAAAGCTTCTATAGAGTATGAGGATACCCCATCTCAGTGCACATAAAGTTTGGAGTGGTACGAACAAAGTTATTCAAAGTTTATCGAAGATAGTTTTTGCAAACAAAATAGTTTTGGAGACAGTATTAGCGAAAGAGTTAAGGGATTATTTTTTCTTGTCAAAATAATGACTTAACATTATGAAGGGATGACATCCTAGATTTTTAATCTTAGATAAAGATTTTGGATTCCGACCATGTAAAGTTATTAGCTTTAATAACTCATATATTAGGCATACTTGAAATGTAATGAAATATACAAGTGAGATGTAAAAAGAAAGAAAAGATAACTTGCGATAGTTGTTTATTGTGATAGCAGCAAAGGCTATTGATGTGAAGTTGTAAGAAGTACCATATTACATTCAGAAACATTTTTGTATTACCTGTTTGGGCAGTGAGCTCAGCTGGTGATCAGGTTTTGTAATCTAACTCCTAACAGGGTTAAGGCTTCTAACAAGGCCTAAAGTCCTTTAACCAGGACATATCTACTATATATTGTAAATTGACTCCTAACAGGGTCCAATATCCCTAACAAGATACTTTTGATTAGTGATCATTGTGGGTACCATCCCCACCGGGGTTTTCCCTTGGCCAGGGTTTCCTCGAGAACATATGATGTGTTATGAGTTCTTTCTATTTACTGCTATGTTTGTTAATCAGCTTGATAATCTTTGTATGCACTAAAGTAATCTGTTATATCCATAAGTGGGCAAAAGAAAAAGTTTGTGAAATATTGATTCACCCCCCCCCCCCTCTCATTATTTCCTATTTCTAACAACAATCAGTCCACTGGTGTGCTCACTAACCTAATGTGATTCGAATGTCTTTTAACACTATTTTTCATCTTATGTGCATGCTCATTTTGTTATTGCATTGAATATCAGAAATATATGCAGCCATGAAATAATTTGATATTGTATGATTTTTTTGTTCTTTAGCATTGCTTAGATCCAACTGGATCTAACACACTTAACCATGATGCAGGATGAATCCCCTAAAAAACTCTAGAACCAGACAGATGTAGACTCAGACAAAGACCGGAGAACTAGGACCAGACTCGACAACCAGCTCCCAATATGTAGATGACACTTCAAAGCAATGTAGAGGACCCACTCATACCTCTATCTCTTCTATCTATTCTATCTTTGTACTCTATTTATTGGCATGAAATACGAAGTATGAGAGGAACATTTGTAAATTACATTCAGTATGAATGCACAATGTAATGATCAATTATGAATTTGGTAAAATTTTAACATGTGATTAATACTTAGAGTACAATTAAAAATCTGATATGAATGCAATAACAAAATGCAGATTGACATCATCTAAAAAGCACTATTAAATGAAAGTACCTCAATGCACCCTTTTCCTATGTTTTTGTCTATTATTTTGCATAATGAAAAATAGGGTAACATTTCTTTACATGATCTAATTATGTATGCCACTAACTTTTCTTGTAGGAAATGCATTCAATTAAATTTTTAGATGTTTGATTGAGTAAAGGATGATGTCTACATTTGACCTTTGAGGCAAGGAATGATGTTCATCTCCTAAGACTCCATGTTTTGGGATTCCCTAACTCAAGTAGTGCTAAAATTCTAAAACTAAATACAAGCCTAGGATGAATGCAAGCTATAATGCAAGTCACTTTTATATTTTAGTTATTTTTATCATCATTGAGCATTTTAGGAACATGAAGTCAATATAACCCTCATTGGTTCTACTAAAAGTATGAGAATATGAATATGACTTTCAGCAGATAAAATGTGGAAAATGAGTTCAAACATAAAGTCATTAGGGTCTAGATGACTTGAGCATCATTTCCAATTAATATTGCAAGGTTACACTAGCATCGAGACATTAGAGTAGTGATGACCATGAGTGCATTCTTGTGTGAGCAAATGGATTAATAGACAACAAGATAGTTTCAAACTCACCTTGGTGTTCAAAAAAAAGAGTCGAGGTATGTTTTTCATACCACATGAAATGGATTCTCTTACTATAGACACCCAATTGATTTGACTTTTCTAAATCATTAGAACCACACCTACAAGTAGAAGTCAAAGAAAATTATTATGCTTGTAATCTTTGCTTCTCTAGTTGCTAGGCATCCTTGAGTTACTAGAAAGGAATAATACTTGAAAACCAATGATAACAGGAAGTACACAAGTAACATTCAATGTCTTTCCTTGTTTCTCTAATCTAAAGATATCATCGAGTCACATGAGGGATATGATCAATCATAACTACAACAAGTTTTTAGTTTTGTGTTTGTCTATTTATGGTGTTGAGAAACACCTTTGTGTGTATTGGTGTACAATGTTGTTTATCATTGTTTGTTCATGTTTGTTACATCTGTATGTCAATATTTCATCCAAAGAGTGTTGAAAAACACTGATGCATCCAAGGATAGTGTTAAGAAACATTGTTTGGTAAGTTGAGATTGGTTTTGGTTTGGGGTATTGAAAAACACCATTGTGTTAGTGGAAAATGGTCTAATTGTTGAGAGACCAAGATGACTGACTCTGATTGATGACATGAATGACTAAAAATATGTTGACCCAGCTGCTAGAATTGCTAAGAAACTACCCCCAATGAGGTGTGAGCACCTAGGACTAAAACATCAACCGATCTGAATTCATGATTGCAAGACACAAATCAACGTAAGTTGTACAAGGTCATGAAAGTAAGTGAAGGTATATACATACATGAAAGCTAGTTGAAGCCCATATAGGAGGCATAGTCAAGCTATGCAAAAAAAATTTAAAAAAGGAAAGAGACAATTTATAAATGTTTGTGGAGGGTGTGAGGGTTGAAGCCCTACCTGACCCCCATGCTACTTTCATCCCCAGTGACTAAAGCTACCACTATGGCAAACACAATGGAGGCGGGCTCGATCACAATTGACCCACCACCACTATGTTTCCCACAGTGGCGGCGGCGGAAGCTGTGTTGCTTTCCCTCTCATCTCTATGACATGTGCGGGCTAGGGCATGGTCGAGCCACCCATGCGGCCATCAACATGTCCCAAGTCGGGAAGGAAGCTAACCCTCATGTGCCTAGGAATTGGGATCCGATCCTGTTTGGCCCTGTGCGAGGATTAAAGAAAAAATATATTATGGTATAAACTTTTAAATAAAAAGAAACATATATCACATAATTAAATAATAAAAATAAAAGCTAAAAAAATAAATAACATTAGGGAAACCCTTATGTTATTTTATTTGTAAAAACAAACACATACTTATAGGGTATGTGTTTTGAAACTTTAGGTTTGTTTAATATAAGGATTTCAAAAAGATTATATTGTGGTTTATAGTTGATTTAGTTGACTTTGGGGAAGTTTAATCTAGAAGTCCTAAGATTTGATTTGATTTTAGTTCTAGATTAAAATACTTCCTATAAGCCTTTTAAAACATTTGATCTAAATTATATCCTTTAAAATTTAACTATATTATTTAAATTCTCCCCTAGATACCTATATGGATTAGGTGAGAAGGGATTTTTAAATTAATATATGTTAAAATTGTTTAGATATTGGTTTAAGTTTTAAATCTTATTAGTTTGGGTTTATTTTAGACTTTTGAAAAAGTATATACCTAATAGAGTTAAATTAAGTGTTTAATTATATTAGTTTAATTAATTAAAGATCATATTGTAAATTAGTTAAATTTAAATTTATCTTTTAAACCATAGAGGATTAATTAATTAAGTTGGTCAATTACTACTAGTTAGTCGTTAATCATATAATTAAATTAGATAATTAATTATTTTAAGAGAGTTGTTGTGAAATCTAATAGCTTATTAAAGTTAACTTTAGATTATTTAACCTTTACCTATTGTTTACTAATTCTTATAATGGTAGTGTTAATAACTTGTTTGATTAAGGCTAGTTAATTATATAATTGTATAGTTTTATTAATTGCAAAGATTCTCAATTTAACCTATTTTTCAGGAGAATAAATTTAAATTAAATCTTAAATTTTCTATAGTCAACTTATCTGATAGGAACTTCAGATATCATTAGAAGTAAAGGCCCCTTGTTTGAATATATATACAATAGCCTTGGGTTAAACTATAGCATTCTTTTAGTAATCAAACTACATCCAGTTTATCAATGATAACATCTTTCAACCTTGTTAACCCTAGTTAGTCAGTTAGTTGAACTCTAGGTTAGTTAAACTCCAATAGTTGACATTGGAGTTTCGATCCCATTTGCAGATTAGGTTCAAACCTAGTCAATGAAGTCCTTGTTACACCTAGACTATTTCTAAACTTATTTCAAATAGCATGAACCTTTCTTAAACTTAGTGGTTTATGTGTGTGTGAAATTAGTTTAACTTTAGGTTTTAGAAAAAAAAATTGTAGTTATGTTTTCTCAACTTTTGGGTATTGTATTTTTGTATCAAAGCCAAGTTAGTAAACATTGGTAACCTAACCCACTACATAATGATTAAACCTTGTCTTTCTATGTGTAGGATGCTTCCACTCACTTGAATGGCCCATGGACATGGATGATGTCATAGACGTATCTTTGTATCTCGAGAGGAAGTATAGTCTAAGGTAGAAGTTTGAGGAGGGGACTAGGGTCCACCTCCCAAACCACCTCCTAAACCAAATGTAGATTTTGTACAAGCATTCCAGAATCTAGTCAGGATTATCCTTGACCGATTGCCTCTAGTTGTATAGTAGAATGTGTAGCAGGGAATGAAAGGACGTGGGTCCTCAACTAGGTAATGAAGTAGGATTCCCCCTCCTAGGTTCATTGAGGGATAGGTTGATCAGGAGATTTGGTCCATTGGTGAACTAGAACCTTCACCCAAGATTGAGGTTTGTAGATATGATAGAGCACCCCTTGATGCAGGTGATCATATCAGAGAGATTATGTGACTTCATCTGCCACTATTCATGGGATCTACAGATGGGACAGAGGCCAAGTCTTGGCTTTTGAGCCTAGAGAAATGTTTTGGGTTGCGCCCTTATGAGAGAAACCTTAAAGCATGCATTTACATTCATCTCCTTAGAGGAAGATCCTCCACTTGGTAGAAACATGAGGAATTCAAGGGACATCTGGTTATTGACACCTTGACATGGGAAACCTTCCTACATATCTTCAGGACCAAATATTTATTGGAGCAGATTAGACAACATCGCATGGACAAATTTCATGACCTACAATAGAGAAGACTTTCAGTGGCCCAGTATGAGGGAAAGTTTATAGACCTCCTCCCTTATGTCAAGTATATGAGGGATGAAAAACTATAGGTCAATCAGTTCATTAAAGGACTGAACCCATCTATAGAAGGCATGGTATGCATGGCACCACTAGGAGACTTATGGTTCACCAGTGATAGAACCTTGGTAGCTAAGGAGATAGTAAAGGGATCCCAATATTGTAATCCCACACCATGGAATTAAGGCTATTAGAATCCCCCTTAGAAGGGGAATTAGAGGAACTCTTCAGGGTCATTTAGAACCCCATAGAAGAACCAAAGATAGAAACCACCTCAGAGTCAACAAGGCTCAAAGCCCAAGTAGTGGCAGTCTTAGGGTCCTAAGAAGGACCAGAAATCTTAGGCCCCTTATACACCTCCAACATGAACACAATAGCCCAATAAGGGGGGATACAACAGGTCTACTAGGATAGGAGGTTCTCAGAATCCCAAACCTCATGGTGTCCATGTGGTGCCATGGGGCACATAGCTAGGGAATTTCCTTAGGGAGGCAGCCAATGGGTAGAGATGTTTGAGCCTACAGTTGGGGACATGGGCAAGTCCCACAGAGTTTTTATAATGGTTGATAACCGCCAAGAAGAGCATCAGGCCACTATCATTAAGGCCATAGGTATGATTGAAGGTATTAATGGTTCTATCATATTTGATATAGGAGTTATTGACTCCTTTGTTTCTCCATTGGTTGTGGACCATTGCAGGCTAGTGGTAGCTAGGCAAGATTTTAGGTGTGAAGTTGAGTTATATTTATGAGATAGAGTATCTTTTACCTTTATGGTTAGAGATGTCTAATCCAAATTGGTGGCTTAATTACCTTAGAAGACCTCAGAGTTACCCCTCTTGGATCCTACGATCTAGTTCTTGGCATGGATTGGCTATATGCTCACAAGGCCAAACTAGATTGTCATAAGAAGTTGATCAAATTCTTGGATGATGATGGAAATGCTACTATGATTTCTAGAATCCAGAGACTTGTGTCCCTCCGTGTTATCTCTGCTATGCAGCTTAAGTGAAGCATGTAGAAGGGATGCCAGTTGTTTTCTATCACCATCAATAATAGGAAGGATGAGGGGGAACAAGAAGCCTCACTAGATGACCATCCCATTTTATAGGAATATGCAGATGTATTTCCTTCAAAGCTAGTTGGTATGCCCCCTCATAGGGAAGTTGAATTTCACATAGATCTTCTACCAGGAGCAAAACTAGTTTCTAGAGCACCTTACAGGATGACCTGTAATGCCCTGCCAGGGAACCTAGGAGAACTTAACCTAAACATGCATCTAAGTTTGTAGAATAATTATTTTTTTAAGAGTTAACATACAAGATAAACATCAATGCAGAAGTAATTACCATTTACTCACAATAGTACAATAACCAACATAGGTTACAACTCTAAAGGGTTCCTCGATGAAGATTACTTTAACATTAATCAATTAAATTAGAATAGATATAATTACATAACTCAAATATTAAAATGAAGGATAAAAATATCATCACATAGAAGATAACATAAATACAACTAGTACTATGAGGTATCCATAAATCTACATCCACTGCACATGTCGCAAGGTATGTAATACAATAACTGAAAATAAGTACACATGACCTCTCTGAAGAACTAATACAAAGATACAAGATCAAGAAGAAGAAGAAGAACACCTCTCCAAAAATGAAGATCAAGAAGGAACATCTACAATAGGGATCATCTAGCACTAGTACACAAACGTTGAAATCTCAAATGGTAAAAGAATCACTACCACCCGACCTCATGAACCTAAATGGTCCACTCCCACCGTGTTGAGGAGATAACAATAGATCCCACTCAAATATGTTGGCACCTACAAAGTTTCATGGCCCTCCCTTTTTTCTTCTGGTCTCTGCAGTTGTTTTTCCCTATTTTCTGGCTAAAACCCTTGGTAATATTTCAAAAAACTAGCTGTTGTGTTCAAAAAGCCCTAACTTACCCTGGCCCTGTTCTATTTTCTTGTTACTTTTTCAGGTGACTTCAAGTCCTAATTTGCATGTGCTAATTAAATTCCTTTAAGTTGTTTGACAGTTAGGTTTTCATGTCTGGCGGGGTCCCTTTTAATTTTTCCTAAGTTTCTACCCCGGCGGCCTTTAAATTTTCCCTAAGCCCATGCGCTAATATTTTCTAATGTTTTGGCTTATGTGTTTCCTGGGCCCAGCTCTAACAACATCTACATCTAACGATTATCATTAAAGCACAAGTGATGTGTCAGAGGCTTGCGAAGTTGGGACAACCGTTCATTCTCTCTGTGGCATAGCCTTTCATATCAGTGGGTCCACTGCCATGCAAGCATAGATGGCAGTTCTTCATTGGTCAAGAATAGTGAGTTGGACATTCTGTCAGCGGGACCCATTTTCAAGTAGATTCCAGATCGATGGTTGGCGTATAAGCGCATAGAATCTCAAGAGCCCTTTAGATCGTGCGCCATCCATCCAATTGTCCAGGTGTTATGATCAATAAGTAGTGGGTCCAAAGTGACACGTAAGTAGAAATGACAAGCTGTGATTGGCCCATGTAGCAGTGACTTGGCAGGTGTTAGTGGGTCCTGGTATCTGGCATGTCAGAGGGTCCTGATATTGTCAGAGAATTGACAAGTGGCATAAGATCTCATCAAATGTGTCAGGGGCTTGAGATTATGTGATAGCCATTAATTTCATCTAGTGTCAGAGGGTTGTCAGGGAAGGGAGAGATTCTTCATCTGACAGTGGGCATGTAATCTGATGGAATCTTGGAGGTCTATGCGAAGATGAGACGACCATCGATCTTGTTGATGTGGGCCCAGTAAATTTCTCAATCTTTTTGGCGGTTCTGACAAATGCTTACTTGGTTCGCTGGTTCACATGATGTTTTAGCGAGGGGCCTAGTGACTTAGCAATTTGGTGAATAGTGTTCGTGTAGTAGCCAAATGATTTAGTGATGCTCTCAAAGTTCTCGCGAATGGGCGAGGGTTTCTTTAGTTGCGTATTCGCCAAATGGATAGAAGGTTAAGGGTTAGTCGAGGACAGTGGGACCATTTGATGATTCATAGCTGAGGTGTCAATTTTTGATTGGTTGAGCTAGAGGATGATGAGGAATACTACAGGGTGGGGCTATTGTCAGAGGAGTCAGTAATGAGGACAAAATCTATGAATGGTGTAAGATCTCATCGAATGTGTCAAAGCCATGAGATCTTACGCCCACTGTTTGATTTCAAGGCTTACTGAATGTGGGTCTTGTGTCAGAGATGATCGAGCATGAGTAGCAAATAACATGGTGACAAGTGGCATAAAGTGGGCCCAGGTGAGGGTCTAAGGTCTAGCGGTTCGGATAAATAAGGTTAGCGGCCTGATGAATTTCATTGCTTTTCGCCCGTTCACGGAATGAGATGGTGGTATTTTAAATTGGCTGGTGATTTAGCGAAGGAGGGTCGCGTGGTTGCTAAATATTTTGGTAGAGACTTAAAATGTTCTGTGAACTGGCAAAAATCTTTTGTCGCCAGTTCGCCAAGTATAACCAAGGTGAGTTTGTTTTCCTTTAGCTGCTAAGTCACTGAGTTAGGTGGTGAGTTAAGATTTTATTGCATGAACAGGAAAAGGCTTTGTCACATGTTCAAAAAAGGTAAACCCAGGCTGGCAGTTGAGTTAGGGACATAAAGACCATGAAAAGGACAGATCGAATGGTTGCAATATAAAGTTGATATGATTTCAAATGTAGACCATCGATTTACTGCAAGCACCATAAAGTGACCATTTTTTTTCAAATTCAAAATTTTGAGGGTTTCTCAGCAACAGAAAGGACTAGAATTTATGGTTTTAGCGGTAGGATTTGATGAAGTTGTTGTGCCGACTATTGCAGGGTGGTCCAGAGGGTTTGATGATTGTTTGCAGACACCTATACCATCATAAAATGGACATAGGTAAAGCTTGAGGCATGTTGCAGGTGTACAAATAGACTGAAAAGGCATGGTGTTTGCGTGATCTTCGGTACAAACCAGAAGATTTTCATTGATGAAGATCAATTTTGGGTTTGTTTGTCTAGGTTGCTTGGTTTTCTCCCTTGGAATTAATTATTGTTTGATATTGGTTGGTTTAGTGGGTGAAACCCTAACCCTAGCTATCTGAAGCTTGTTGCATCCTAAGTTCTTTGAGGATTCCAAGATAGCTAGTGGTATAAGTAGTTAGAGTTCTAATTTTGTAATGGTTTTGAAAATTTTTGGGTCTCCTAACTTTCTGGTTTTCCAATCTTTTTGGTTCCTGGTTCCAGTCTTTGGTAATCAAAGGGATTCTATTCTCTGGTTCCATATTCTTGATGGTTGAATGCTGATAATACAAACTTTGCAAAGCAGATTGTTGATCCTATGATTTTGAGTAAAGAGTTTACTTGTATGTATTGATACACTTCCATGAAATATAATACAATTTCTACCTTGGTCTTGTTATTGTCTCTTTTCTTTGTGTTTATTCTTGTATGTCTCTATTTGTAAGGCATTTGGAACATACTAATTGTAAGGCAGCTATCTAATTGTTGCATGAGTTTCTTTCAAGGGAAGAATTAAATCCTTATGTGCAATTTTAGAGAATGAATACATTTGTGGAAGATCTTGATGGTAGCAAACCTAGATTGAGAAGATAGTTTGTAAGGCATTCTATCCAAATTGTATGTGGTTTGTAAGGCATATCATTGTATTTCCTAGAAATTCCTCTATTGATTTGTGTTAGACTCTTTGCCCAAAGGATTAGCCACTGATCTAATCTCTGTCATTCAAACACCTTTCAGTCATCAAACACAAAATTCATCATTACCAATACCATTTCATTTCATGTTCATGTACCTAAGAAATAGGACTGTCCTTGATGCCTTACAGTCCGTAGCTACTGATTCCTTGAAGAGTGAATCAAAGGTTAGCCTTCCTTGAGTTTTACTCATAAAAAGAAGGACTCATCACCCTTACGTCATTGTTCATGTTATCATACTAGGAGTTTCATTAGTCACATTCTGTGATAGGTTGTTCTCAACTATCTTCAGAATTATCTTCCACAAAAGTATCTCTAATAAACTCAATAGCATGACAATGAAGACCTAATCCACCATTCCATAGTTTACTTGAAAGATAGTAACCTATTTGTAGGCAATACCCACCTGAGTCTTATGGAGCTCAAAGAAGAAGGAGGATCTTATCCAATCCTCATCAATTAGGCTTTTCTTGCAAACTTGGAAACCTATTTACTGAGAATCAAGCCAATGTCCTTGCCAAGTTTGACCCACAAGAAAAATCCCTAACAGGATAACAAACATCAAACAGATCAAGCTAAGGAAAGTATCCTGAAAGCTCTCTAACACAAGGTGAAAAGTAATAATGCCATGAAAGACTCACTAATCCAGAGGCAACCGACACATGTAGGATAACTAGACTATGCATAGGAAGGTGTCATCATGTACGTCTAACCCTTGAGTTTTGTCCTGGTAATCTTGTTGGATCCCGACACCCAAGTGACCTTACATGGTGTCAATGACCTCTCGTACTGATGAAATCATCGACTATACCAACTCATCCCTTAAAAGGGGGCTAGTCATCTTCTCCATTCCCACCTTAGTCTATACTAGCACTAAGCCAGGGCAAGGAAACCATATCTTATTAGGTTCATTTTTAAATCTTTCAATGTTATATTTATTTATCACTTGATTAAGATACTTAACAATAAGTGATCCTGGCAGCCACTTGTGGGCCCGAGTGCTTATTGCAAGCCACCTCCTACTACATATCTAGGTAAACTACCCTAGGCTCATAGATCTCACATAGATCCAATCAGGTACACAACCAGGTGATCCCAAATCCAATCTCACACAAAAGAACTAGAAAATATTACAAAAGTGCCAAAAGCATAATACAAAACATCATGAGCATATATGGTCAAGACAAGGTATAATTGAATCTCACACATACATCCAAACATAATACTGAGAACAAGAACAACTAACACAAACCCTGGCCTTTGTCTTTCCCTTAGGTCATCTAATGCCCCAAAACATATTAAGCAAAAGAAGACACTCCAGGCACGAAGAAGACACATTTGCATCATAGAAACTGGAATCTAATTTTTATAAGCAGTTTATTTCCCATAAAGAACATAATTGAATTGAAGTATAGAATAATGTAAATCTACTAAGATAAACTAATCGTAAACATTAATACAATGACATAATGAAATAATATTCCCTATAGATTACCTAGGGATCTAACAAAGTAAAACGTCCAATTTCAATACAAATATAACCACTTTACAAGTAATATTTTTCAATAATAGATTATTCAAAATTGACATATATAAGAAACACAAAACCTTATGTAGACATATGATTTATTATATGAACATAAGACTATCCTACCCGAAATATAACTGCATAAACTAATGATAGATTTAGAGTACATACCTCAAGCATATTCTTACATATAAAAATTGTTAGACTAACTAGGTAAAATCATCCCACAAAGATGAAAATCAAACAAATATAATTACACTTTATCATTAATGAATTTACTACTCAAGAATATTTAAAGTAAATATACATACGATATGTATAAATCAAACTTTAGCATTTATTAAAAAAAAAAACCCATAAATAAATTGTCCTAAGAGTCCTATCATCTCAACCTAATAAATCCCACAATACATCCTATATCATTTAAATAACATTTGAGCAATATACTAAACTAATAGCCAAATTAATTAAATTGTATTAATTTAACAATTAACAAATTTAATTAACTTAAACAACAAACAAAATTTATTAAACTTAGTTAATAAACAAATTAATTAATTTAATTAACAATAAATTAATTAATTAAAATAATTATTAATATAAATTTTCATTTGATAAAATATTAATATAAATTAAAACTTAAATAAAACACTTTAATTGAAAAGAGTAAAGCAAACTTTGTTACCATATAAAAAAACAACATAAAACATGGGGCCCACAGCGGTACCCTGGTACTACCGACGCAGTCCCTTGGGGACTGCACATGGCAGTGCCCAGGGCTATCATGACAGTCCCTTTGGGGCTGCTCACGGTACCCTTGGGTGCCGTGAAGCGAGATGGGTAGGGGGTTAGGTGGCCCCCGCCCCCCCTTTAAAAATAGATTTAAAAAAAAAAAATTAATTTTCCTAAATCCTTTGCATCATAATTTCATTTACTAACATATTTGTATTTTCTTTAACCCATTTTTTTTTAATAATTAAAAATACTAACACATATGTTATATTTTATGTTTGATAGGACTCTACATTTCTATTTTCAAAAATGACAGTACAGGAGGAAATTTTTCCATAAATGGAAATATATATTAATTTTGACTTCACAATACATTAGCTTGTCTCACCAAACTAATAGGCTTGATACCCATTTGTCTATTCTTTGAGTTTATTCAAATTTTGTCTTTTACTGGTGCAATTTTTAATTTTCTAAAGCAAAAAAAAGAACAGAGAGAGGAAATTTAATTTCCAGGATGAATATTTATACCAAGATTGGTTTTTTTCAACACAATTTGATTTTCTCTTCAAAGATAAATTTATTTCTTCAAACCCTATAGTTATACTATTGCCTAGATTTAATATTTCATTTTGTAGGAAATCTATAAACAATCATTTAATGAAATTTTGCCAGAGTAACGGTACGATGCTAAATAATAATAAAAATATAAGAATCAACTATACTAGGGTTTCTAAATACCTAGATCTAAGATAATCACAGATTAACCAAATATAAAATACATAGAATTTCACACAAGGAGATAAAGACAAATAACTGTGAAAACAAAGCTAACAGGCAAAATTTCATGCCTACCTCAAATCCAATGCCAGAAGCTGAAAATGGAAAACTTTGTAGTTCTGAAAATAGAAACCCCTCTAGGATTCAACTCAACCTGCAGATCTAAAAACCATGTAGCAAACAAGTACCCAATCCAGATGCACAAAGAAGCCCAAATCAACAAGCAGCCATAACAATCCACAAATCTCCAAAATACCAAGCACACAAGCTCTCCCCCAAAAACCTCTCGAAAACCTGTCTCCCCTCAAAATGAATGCAATAATCCCCTAATAGGAATTCCATTCCCATATTCATGCAATGCCTAAAGACAACTCAAAAGCTAACTCACAGTTCAACTCCAAATCAGAAATGACTCATAAGACAACTCCTGATCCAACTCTAATTCTAAAATTGAAAGTAAATATTAATTAATTAATTAAAATATCTTTTAAATGCACAACACAACTTGATTTTTGAAAACTAGTTGTTCACTTTTTGACAACAGCTCACTTTTCAATTATGCACATGTTAATAATTTAAAACACCTATTAAATAAATAAAATACTTAATGCATCCTAAAATATGCAATTAAATATTTAATTTATTTAATAATACTCACAAACATAATAAAACTCAATTATTAATAAAATAATCAATTAAATCCAAATAATCAATTATCTGATTTTAATTAAATTTCATCAAAATAAACTTAGGACATAATCAATATTAATTTCCAAATACTCAAATAATCAACTTTAATTTAATTTCCTCAATTAATCATAGGAGCATATTTAATCATAAAATTCAACTATGCACCTAACATTGATAATCACATAAAATAATCTATATAAACATAAATCAACTATAATCAATAAATGAATAATCACATAAAAATCACCCACATAACCACAATTCAACTGAAGCCAAACGAGATAAAATCAAACAAAACCAAAACCAAGCAACACCAGAAAAGGATCCACGAACTTTGCCAACCTGACAAATTTGGATAGGGTAGTCAACAGATACTTATCCAACAACTAGGATAAATGGGTTTGGGTTAGGGTTTTGGATCCGTGTTATCTCCCCTCTCTTACCATTTGAGATATTGCGATAGGGCACACTCATCCTGACAATTCAGGGAAGTCGATGCTCGGTACTTGCAAACTTGCATACAAAACCCGCATGTACATACATATACAACTATATAACAGACAATGGCAGGGATCAGTCGATCGTGTGGATCTCGTAAGCAAGTAACTACAACTCCATCCCTCAACCACATCAGGCACATCAAACAAGATTATAAAACAAACACTTCAACCATACACATGCAAGTATGGGGTCAATAAAACTATAAACATTAATAACTTCCTAACATATAATCTAACATCTTAGAATAATCTTAACATTTCTAAAATCAGACTAGGAGTGAGGTACTACATGACCACTAATGATCTTAACAAGATGAAGTTTCATATTGAGGAATTATTAGAGAAAGGAAATATTCATCCTAGTGTTTCTCCTTGGGGTGCACCCATGATCTTCATAAAGAATAAGGACAGATCTCTTACATTGTGTATGGATTACCGCTAGTTGAAAAATGTAACCATTAAGAATCTGTATCTACTTCCTAGGATTAACAATATGTTTGATCAAATACAGGGTTCCCAAGTGTTCTCCAAGATAGACCTTAAGTCAGGATATCACCAGTTGAGGATAGTAGATAGTGATATTCACAAGACTGCAT
Organism: Chamaecyparis obtusa; assembly: GCA_027943335.1. Taxonomy (NCBI): domain Eukaryota; kingdom Viridiplantae; phylum Streptophyta; class Pinopsida; order Cupressales; family Cupressaceae; genus Chamaecyparis; species Chamaecyparis obtusa. The sequence continues at coordinate 406,358 of BSBK01000680.1, read as the reverse complement.
TCTACACTAGATATGGCCACTATGAGTTCACTGTGGTTCCATTCAGTCTTACAAATGCTCCATCTATATTCATGAGTCTCCTGAATGAAGTATTATGTACATTCCTTGACAAGTTTGTGGTGATTTTCCTTGATGACATTAATATATTCAAAGGATGAGAGAGAGAACAAGGATCACCCAAGACAAGTTTTTTAGTGCCTTAGCGATAGTCAATTGTATGGCATCTTGTCAAAATGTGCATTTTCAAATCAGAGGTCAATTATTTGGGTCATTTGATATCTGGTGATGGGATCTTAGTAGATCCATCCAAGATTGATTCCATTATGAATTGGCAAGCACCTACCACTATGACTGAAGTGAGAAGTTTCATGGGTATAGCCGGTTATTACCAATGGTTTGTTGAGGGGTTTGTTGGAAAGTGATATTTTTGGAGCACTATGGATCACTTAAGGGTTGTCATTTATGGAAACACTTATGTTTTTGTGAGCGCATGAAGTAAGAATAGGTATTGGAGACTCGGTCATGAAAATGACTGAGTACAGAATTAGGATAATAGTATTCTGCAGTACAATTTTTGTTAGTGATGATGGTATATGATGTATTATGGCTTGCAAAGTTACAAGAAGATAGTATGGGATATGTAGGACCTTTAGTCAGGGTCTCATGAGTTTTGGTGTTGATATTAGTATGATATAGTGTTGTAAAGGTATGCGAAGACATAGAATTAGTGAAGTAGAGTATATGAACAGTCGTGATGTTTGAGGGAAGATCAGATGGAATGGTAATGTGCTAAGTCAGATGAAAGTTGTATATTGTAGAAAATTTGGTAATATAAGATCGTCGACTTAGTATTTATCATTTGAATAAATATTTATTATGTTTTGTACTGTATTTAAGAGCCGATTGGATGGCAGAATTGATATAAGTATATAGTGTTTTGTGGAAGCGATAAGTGTGAAAGAGATGATGATATGATGGATGAAAAGTTTTGATATTAGTAAAGGTAGATAGCAGATGCAAGATCTGAGATTGACAAAGCTTTAACTGGAACTATATACGCATAGAATATTCTTGTATTGATCACTACTTGAAGAACACTTTTGTGATAGAGTTTTGATTGTAAGAGTTGTATGCTCACCACCTTTAACAAGGTTTTTTTATACCCCTAATAGATTTTTGTATTCCTCTAACAAGGAAATGTACTATGTAATACTCAGCTCCTAACAGGGCTAGATCTCTTAGCAGGGATTCAATATTTTAGTGCATAGTTGTGGGTACCATCCCCACCGGGGTTTTCCCTTGGCTAGGGTTTCCTCAAAAATAAATAATGGTGTTATGAGTTATGTGTTATGTGTTTATGTTATTTTCATTTTAGCATTGATATGGTTTATTTAAAATTGGTTGAATTTTAATTTAAATTGTTTTAATACTGATTCACCCCCCCCCCTCTTAGTATTACTTAATCCTAACAATTGGTATCATAGCTATTTAGCCCTTGGAGAGAAAGCATAACAGCTTAAGGGAGATCAAAATAGATTTAGAAATTTTGCAAGAGAACTTTGAAGCAACACTTGATGACCTAGATAAAGAAAAGGCTGAGAATGGCAAATTCAAATTCAAATTAAGAAGAGCAAAAGGTTTCATCAAGAAACTAAAGGAACCGCTTGAAATTTCAAGAAGTCAGAAACAATACATTATGGATAAGATCAAAGAGGATTCAGAAAATGATACATTAGATCAAGTAAAGAAGCTGGAGCAGGAAAAAGAACAAATCAATCTTCTGATGATTAAAGAGATTCAACATGAAAAGCATGCAAGATACAAAGTTGAAGAGACACTAAAAGAAGCAAATGTGCAGATATGACAAATGAAGACTGAACTATATCACTACAAGGATAAATGTTAGGAATTGGTGAAGTACAATCAGATCATAAAAGGTGAACTTACTCAATCTAAATTACACATTAAGAAGCTACACATGAGTAGTGATAAAATTGATGAACAAAGAGAGAGACAAAAACCTAAAGGAGACATGATTGGAATCAGACTCAATGAAGGTGAATGTTCTAAAACTAATGAAGAAACACATGAAGCTAAGATTGAAGAAAGACCTACTCTTGAGAGATATAGAGATCAGATCACACCTTTTAGAGGTGTATTCTTCAGATGCAACAAACTTGGACACATGAAAAGAGATTGCAGAGGTAACAATTATTTCAAACCCTTTTCTGTTTATTGTCATAACTATTATGCATATGGACATAAGAAAGAAAAAAGTAGAAAACTTGATCAGTCTAGATATAAACAAGATTACATCAGAGAAGAATCAATAGCAAAGATCACATGCCACAAATGGAATAAATTTGGGCATACTGCAAGGTATTGTAAGCTATAGGTTAATCGGGATAGAAGAAGACCACCTACATGTTTCAAATGCAACAACTTAGGACACCTAGTGAATTGTTGTAGGTATAATGGAATAAACAATAGAAGAGGACCATCACTTGTGGTTATAAGGAAGAATATTGGTGACAGTGGTAAAATTCTTAATGATTATATAGATGAGTTCAAGAATCATTTCAAGAATTCAAAAAATGAAGAGATTGAGAAGATATGGAAGATAAAAGAGTTCAATAAGGAATTGGTTCAGGGAGAGATAGTAGATACTACTATATCTTCACATGATGATTATATTGCTACATTGACCTAAAAGGTTGCATGGCCTTAGGGGGTGAATTGGATGAAGACACCATAATATATCCAGCCCCTGATTATGCGGCATAAGCTCATGCAAGCCTAGATATGGTGTTTACAAATACTATGGATTTTATGTTTGTGATCGTAGCACTTGGAGATTCATAATCTATTTTCATGATATTTGTGTTGATTGGACAGCATGTGAAGTTGAGCTACTTGTTATTAATGCATTCACTCACCTTGCGATGGATAAAGCACTTTTAAGCATATCATTTTTGCACCTTTTGATTAACAATGACCAAGGAGAATAGAGTTGAGAAGCACTATAGACATCTACCAGATACATCGCATGATCGTTTGAAGAAAAGTTTCAGATTTTAGTGTATTAAAGGTATTTAGATTTTATACTCTTCAAGAAGATATGGATGTACCTGTGATATTTTATGTTGTTGATAGACCGAGGTATAAGTTCAAGAAGCACCCATTTAATTCTTGTGAGGATGATCCAAAAGGAGCATTTTTGTAAACCCCTTATGGTGTGTTACATGTTGAAGACATTAGTGAATACATCCACTGCAAATATGACACTATTAGGGATATAGATATCTATAGAGAGATAAATGAAATGATAGATTCTAATGGAAAGATGAAAGAGGAGTTCAAACATTTGGAAGACCAATCTATTATGAAGTTAACCGTCCTGAATGAGTTACACAAAAATGAATGGTTCAAGATCATCCTAAGAAGAATACATGATCAATTCATTTGGATTGGAGAGAATCCTGTTAAGATATGTAGCCAGTTCATTCATGAGATAACTAGATTGGATAATACTGGAGCCCTCCCACTAGCAGAGAAAAATATCAAAAAACAAGTAGAAAATCTAACACATTCTAAGTGGGATAAGAGAGCGATGACAAAAAATGACATCTATCAGCAAGATGTGAGATTGGTAGAAATGCTACTAGGTTACAAGTTGGTCTACAGCAGTAGGCCTAATTATGTGTCAGCATGACTAATAATGATGGCATACAAAATGGTGAAAGAAAACAAAAAATATAACCTTTGCAAGATCCTAGCACAACAGTTCTTAGAAAATGTAAAGATTATCAAGAAAGATAAGTCAAAGGCATTTAGGTTTGGATCACTTTTAGTTCACATGTACATCCACATTGTACACAATTTTCCTGGAACGCACCCTAGAGAATGGAAGGATAGTGTACCTACTGGTATTCAAATCTTAGAAAGCTACTGAAGGCAAGATACAAAATTGGGTAGATGGTGAACTATTTGCAATGACCAAAATTCTTCAAAGGAAAATGAAGGAAAGGTATAGGATACCTGAGGAGATAGTTGAGAAATAAAAAGACACGATCTATTTCATGGTTGAAACTAAGTGTGTATGCTTTGAGGTTGTTGAAAGAAGGAAGAAATGCTGCTACCCTATGGGGTATGAGGTCAGTTTTGAGGTACTAACAATGCAATTTGAACATGTACTAGAAGCTGAGATAGATACATCTAAAGAGAGATGGGGAACTTACCAGGAGAAGTCAGCTAAAGTAAGAGAGGAATAGGACAAGGGAACAAGGAAGAGAAGAATAGAGAAAATAGTTGATGACATTGTTGTGAAGACAAGAATTACAGAGGAGAAGCTGAGAGAAGTAAGGACAAAGATGACAGAAGGATCCTCTAGCTTGTAAATTGAGGCACCTCCTCCTTCTGAAGAAGAAAAGATAGTAAATCCTACTCCCGATATAATTCATTTATCAGTTACACATGATAAAATTGCAGAAGTGGTTGTGCCTGCAAGCACACCTAGGAGATCTAATAAACCAAGAAGCCCTAAGAAACAAAAGGTAGAAGTAGAGACAAAGAAGAAAGAAGAAAAAGTGATTGAGAAGAAAGAAGAAAAATAATTACAGAAGAGGCCACAAGAGCTGTGGAAGCTGGATATTCAAATGTTACAAAAGAGAGTGATAAGAGATGGAAATTTGAAAATAGTAAACAGATACTATGAAAGGTATAATTTAGATAATCAAGTAGTAATTGAGGACACAATAATTGAGTTCTTATTATTTTTTAAGAAAATTTTTTTAGAGATAGAAGGAAGTATCCCTAAGGAATTTTATAGCAAGTTAGAAATAAGAAAATAGCTAGCATAGTCTAAGGATGAGAATATAAGAAATAAGGCTATTGAAGACATGTTTCTAGTAGTCTCTATTCAAGAGAGGGAGAGAATCATTAAAGGGATGAAACCTCTATTGAGGACAAAGGCTAGACTTGTGAAAATTATGGCAAGTATGATGAGGTTATAGAGGACACACAAAAGGCATTGGACCAAATTATTATGTGTGACATGCATAAGAATACTTCACCTCCCGAGGTTACCAAGCCTACACAATTAGGAATGGAAGAAATCTCTAGGACAACTGAAGTGAGTGAGAAAGAAAGCAAAGTTGAAAAGAAACTAGACTTCTTCATTTCTGGTATGCCTATATCACTTGACACCTCACTTGATGCACATGACCCATTTCAAGATAATTTGGACAATGTGATTGTTAGAAAGTAAAGTCCACCAAGATAATTGAGATGGGGGGGGGGGGTGTGAATCATTTATTAGATAAATAAAAATGTTATCATCATTGACAAATTTTAACCATGTAGGAAATGTAAGCAACAACCATATCAAGATAAACATATAGAGTAACACAATAACACAAGATATGTTGACTAGGGAACCTCTTGATCAAAGAGTAAACCCCAATGGGAATGATGCCCACAAAAGATGCACTAATATGAAAATTCTTTGTGAGAGGATGGACTCAGTTAAGAGCCTTATGAAATATATTCAATACATATGAGTCCCTATTAGGAGACTTTGAATCCTTGTTAAAATATTCTAACCCTGTTAGGAGTTTATAGAAGACAGAAGGACCCACTGCCCAAATAGCTTCAAGGGAAAGATCACTGAACACATTTTTCAACTGATCTCTATATTAATCAATAGAAAAATACTAAAAGATTACTGATCTCAACAAATTATCACTTCTCCTCTGACTGCTCCAAACCACAACAGCTACTTCATCAGATCTCAATACCAAATCTTTGTACTTCGTAAATCCTCTTACAACAAATATTGCTCAATTCTGTAATTCACTTTCATACAATCTCTCATATCCTTATTACAATAAAGAAAAAAACCTTCCTTTATATAACACTCAAATAATTACAAATGAGCTGGCCAACAAGGCTTAACCAATTATAAAATAAAACTTCCACATGTTACACAATATTTTATAATTACATAAAATTGTCGGCTTCCAAACAAGATAATTCTTCACTCGTGCAACCTCTAACTTTTCTATCACATTCACATCACTATCATCATTTATTCATCATATGTACAACCTCACATGACTAGATTCTATCCTGATTAGGAGATATCATCCAGTTTCCACAAACCACTTCTCAGGAACACTGCCTGAATACTGCTTCCACTAAATTACACATAACTATCATGAATAGATTAATTTTCCTATGTGCTCTTGACCATGATCTTAGGACAAAACATAAAGTAATTCCTCAACTCCACATAGCTTTATCTTCAATATCCCATGTGCGCTAATACAAACATTGTCTACTCTGCTAATCTCCAGTAGATCACTATGTTGACATCAATGACAATCGCAGTCATGAATGCAACAACTACTACTATAGAATGGCTGTGAATACTCCCCCATAGGATATATTTAGAATTCATTCCTAATAGTGATGATAGTTGAAGAGGAAGGATGGAAAGAGAAAGAGCATAAAGAAGATAAATAGGAAGAGAAAGAAGAAGAGAAGGAGAAACAACAAGAAGAAAAGCAGGAAGAAGAGACAACAATAGAAAAAGTAGAAGAGGTAAGAGTTGAGCTAAAACAAGAACCAGATACCTCCACCACTCTATTATTGGCAAGTATGGCCAAACTAGTAAGTGCAAATGTGGAAAGAATGAATAAGGATGAACTCATGAGGTTATCCTTCATAGCATTTGCTAAGGCAAAGGATGTTAGAGTAATATTTAGTTTTCTTACTAATTAAATCATATTGATTTAATCAGTTAAGTTATTACTCTTTAGTGCTTAAGCTTTCTCTTAGGTGCATTAATAATTAATTCTTTTATTAATTATTAATGTGCAACCTAGATTTTTTAGGCTTTAGGGTTTTGTTGACCTTTATAGGTTGAACCTTGTAATTCTTTTTTTATTAACTTGGATCATAATTTTTCTCTCACATTTTCAGTAACTTCTGAGTTTTGCCTTTTTCTTCTTTCTGCTTCTCTCCTGTAACAGGTTATTTGCATGTAGGTATTCTTGGCATTCTATGGATTTCTATCTCTCAAATCCTACATGGTATCAGAGCTTCCATGCTGCTGCCTATTCTGGTGTTTTTGAAGCAGGTTTTGAGGTTAAGGGTTTCAAGTTTTTGAAGAGTTTTTTATTGGATCTGGTGAAATTTTTTTATTGTAGGCATTTTGGGCTCCAACTGACCTCACCAATGGATTTAGAGGATCATTCAGATGAATTTTGATATAAAATTTGACCACCTTTGGGCACCAGAGCAATCTGCGACAATTTTTTTTGGAAAGAAGACTGTACGAATCTGACACAATTATCCAGGCACAAGATGCTGAGATTTTAGCACAGAAGGTACGAAGATGTCTTTTTTTGTATGTAGGTGGTTTTGACTGGGTAGTGGGTGGTCTTTTGGAGCCACAAGGGTTTTTTTCAAAAATTTTGAAAATTTTGGGTTTTTTTTGGACTCTGGAAAACTGGCACCCATTTTTGAGAAATTTTTGCAAATGGTATCAAAAATCAAAGTGTGATATATCATTGGAAATCTCTTTCCAAGCCTAATCCAACCATGCTGGTTTTATTTTCAATTTTTTCCATTTGATTAGCTATTTTTGGCGTCAAAGTGGAGGCATCTGAAAATCAAGTTTTTTTCCTTATTTTTTTTGTGTTCTTACATACTTATTTGAAGTGTACGAGAGATAGTATAATACTTTGTGGGGGGGTGCAAATTCTATTTCTATCATTTATTTCAAAGAGACCCTTCTACTTCTGTCTACTTTCTCTCAATGGCAGACTCTTCTATCGCCCGTCTTACACCTCACAACTACCACACTTGGAAAGGACAGATGACTAGATTGCTTATGGAAAAAAGGTTATGGTCATGCCTTGATGAGGCTCAGCCAGTTCTACAGAGGCCTTATGAGGCTCTTATGCAGAGAAATAGGATGGATGAGGCAATGGGCCTCATTGCACTAAATATTTCAGATGGGTTGTTGTTCCACTTGGATGGTTTGACCACACCTAGGGCTATGTGGAACAAGTTTTCCACCTTGTTTGGCACAATGAATAAGTTCAGGGTTCTCCAGATAGATGCAGAGTTCACCTCCTTGGCACCTGAATCATTCACCAGCATTGAGGACTTCTTGATGAAGTTCAAGTCCCCTCGATCTATTTTACAGGTTGCTGGAAAGACGAAGTCAGATGATGAGTGTATCTTTCTGATACTCTCAAAGCTTCGCAGCCCTTATCAGATTTTCACTTCTACCTTCTACTCCACTATGGATGCATTGGGTGCATGACATGTTATGCCCTCTTTTGAGCCTTCTATGATAGGTTGACTTGTGAGTAGTCCAAGCTCAATCAGATGGATTCACTTACAGGTTCACAATCATAGGCATTGCTTGCCAAGACACCTAAGGATACACATAAGCATAAGCCAAAGCAGATATATGATTCCTCTTCTCAACACTCTACTAGCCCACCATCTTCTTCTAAGAAGGAGAAATAGAAGACTGAGAGCCCTACATGTTCCTATTGTTAGAAGGGGCCTCATGATGAGTCACATTGTTTTCAAAAGAGATTTGATGGCTATGAGAAATAGATTGCAGATTTGCAAGCTCTTCTTCAGAAGAGCACTGTTTCCTCTCCATCCTCTTCTACTTCACAGGGGTCTACTTTTCAGTCTTCTACCTCATCTTCGACCTCTGGATAGGATTTTGGAAAGGGTCATGCATTACGGGCTTCCATTGCATCCCTTTCACGGGTCCCTTGGATACTGGATTCTGGTGCTTCTCACCATATGGAATCTTCTCCGAAGATCTTCTCTTCTTTTGAGGCTTCCCCGATTCCTCACATTATCATGGGGAATAACACTGTTATGCCAGTCTATAGGAAAGGTTATGTAGGCATTCAGGATGGTACATTCAATGATGTATTGTATGTTCCATCTCTATCTGCAAACCTTCTCTCAATTTATTAGATTACACTCAGTGGGTCAGGGAAGATAGTTGAGTTCACAGTAGATTCAGTCTTCATCTGGGATAGTGTGACAAGAGGCATTGTTGCTACAGGGACAGTTGATCATTCCACTTGTCTCTACACCTTTTCACACTTTAGTCCACCATCTCCATTATCGGAGCACAACTCTCCTCTTTCATGAGTGCATCATGTGGGGCAGACAGGTCACTTGAACCTTTGTGTTGTTCCTAAGACCACTTCTATGACTGCCTCACCACATTCTATTGAGGTCTTTTCTCTTCATCAGGATTCTTCTTCAACACTGCTTGACCCTCCAGCTCCATTCATCGAGCCACTAGGTGCACTTGTTGAGGATTCTATAGAGGACATTCATCTCCTCTTTCATGACCATGGCTGCACACCTGCCACACCACGTACATTAGGGATTCCCTTTTAGGATCCTCATGTTTTCTCCTTTGAGCATCAGTTAGGCCTTCTAGTTTCACCTCTCATTCAGGGGTTTCCTTGTTTTGTGCCTTTATTTCTTCCACATTGGAGTTCCATTGGTTCGATCATTTCTACAGGGGTTCCATCATTCTGGGGGGGCTTTGGTGTCTTTTCCCTCTCTCATGAGGGGGTTGGTTGTACTTATGGTTTTGAGAGAGTCTCTTGAGCCATTTCTTTTTTTGCATTTTTTTTATATATCTCTTTTTGGAGAGGGGTTTTTCCCACTGGGTTTTTTGCTTTGTCTCTGGTTTACAGAAATTTCCTTGTATTGGGTACCTAATCAGGCCTTGTTGTCAAGACCCATTTCCTACTTTCATATCTGTGCTAGGTTAGCTTCCCCCTGTGCTTAGCTTAAGGGGGGGTGTTAGAGTAATATTTAGTTTTCTTATTAATTAAATCATATTGATTTAATCAGTTAAGTATTTACTCTTTAGTGCTTAAGCTTTCTCTTAGGTGCATTAATAATTAATTCTTTTATTAATTATTAATGTGCAACCTAGCTTTTTTAGGCTTTAGGGTTTTGTTCACCTTTATAGGTTGAACCTTGTAATTATTTTTTTATTAACTTGGATCATAATTTTGCTCTCACATTTTGAGTAACTTCTGAGTTTTGCCTTTTTATTCTTTCTACTTCTCTCTTGTAACAGGTTATTTGCATGCAGGTATTCTTGGCATTCTGTGGATTTGTATCTCTCAAATCCTACAAAGGAAAGGTCAAAACAAAAGGGGGACAAGAATGTAAAGGTGATTGCTAGGGCAGTGGAGACAGTGAACAAAATACTTCCTACACCTATTATTTTTCAAGGAAAGGATGATGTTGAGAACTTGAACATAGCTCTAGATAACTTTGACAATCATTTTGAGTCATTGTTGAAGATCACAAAGGATAAGGTTGAGAAGAGATTCTTAGAAAAGAAGTTGAAGGAAGTCTGCTAGTCTATCTCATGGGACTTGGGCATTCTGAAAATAATTACAATCAAAGCCAAAAGTTTTGTGGCACAAGGATGAAAGGTATATAGCTACTGCATAAATCCCAGTAGACATGTTATAAATATTTAAAATATCATAGCCAAGGACAAGGCTACCTTAGACAACTTAATGGATAGTTGTGAAACCTCTTCACAAACTATGTTGGATATGGACAAGAAGGCATCCAAGATTTTGGATAAGATAAGTGTCTTGAATACAAAGAAAGGGAGAGTAGTGGAAATATTTGGTTTGTTAAAGTGTCTAATCACTTTGAAGATATCAATTCTTGAAACTTATCTCACGGAGATGGAGACAATAGAAGGGTCAATGACAAATTTTGTACCCACAAAGCCAAAAGTAGCAGAGACTGCATCTTATGCACTGAATGGACTTATCCCTATTAGTGAGCTTCTGATTAAGTCATGGACTAATGAAGTGAAGACCTTGGAAGCCTCTTTCCAAGACATTCTAAATCTAGTGAATAAGCACTAAGTAATATATGGTTAACTTTTTGAAATTTTGTAAGTACCTTTGCCTTCGATGTCAAAGGGAGAGGAAGAGAAGAGAAAAATGAGAAAAAGAGAATGAGAGGAAGAGAAGAGAAAAATAAAGAGAATGAAAAGAAAGATAAAATTGTAAATATGTGTGTGTGGGTGTGTGTAGAAGGAAGATAGTGTTTTGACACTTGGTTATTTTTTGCTAAGTGTTGCCATAAATGCCAAAGGGAGAGATTGTTGCCAAGTGATGTTTTGGGAGCACTATGGATCACTTAAGGGTTGTCATTTATGGAAACACTTATTTTTTTGTGAGTGCATGAAGTAAGAATAGATATTGGAGACTCAGTCATGAAAATGACTAAGTACAGAATCAGGATAATAGTATTCTGCAGTACAATTTTTGTTAGCAAAGATGGTATATGATATATTATGGATTAAGAAGTTACATGAAGATAGTATGGGATATGTAGGAACTTCAATCAAGGTCGCATGTGTTTTGGTGTTGATATTAGTAAGATACAGTGCTGTGAAGGTATATGAAGATAGAGAATTAGTGAAACAGGGTATATGAACAGTCGCGATGTTTGAGGGAAGATCAAATGGAATGGTAACATGCTAAGTCAGATGAAACTTGTATATTGCTGAAACTTTTCTAATATAAGATCGCTGACTCAGTACTTATCATTGCATAAATATTTACTATGTTTTGTATTGTAATTGAGAGATGACTAAATGGCAGAATTGATATAAGTATAGAGTGTTTTGTGGAAGCAATAAGTGTGAAAGAGATGATGATATGATGGATGTGAATTTGTGATATTAGTAAAAGAAAATAAAAGATGCAAGATCTGATATTGATAGAGCTTTAATTGGAACTATCTAAGCATAGCATGTGCTTGTATTGTTCACTACTTGAAGAACACTTTTGTGACAGAGTTTTGATTGTAAGAGTTGTATGCTCACCACCTTTAACAGGGTTTTTGTATACCCCTAACAGGGTTTTGTATTCCTCTAAAAAGGAAATGTACTATATAATACTCAGCTCCTAATAGGGCTAGATCTCCTAACAAGGATTAAATATTTTAGTGCATAGTTGTGGGTACCATCCCCACCGGGGTTTTCTCTTGGCCACGGTTTCCTTGAAAACAAATAATGTTGTATTGATTTATGTGTTGTGTGTTTAAGTTCTTTTCATTTCAGGATTCATATGGTGTTTTTACAATTGGTTGATGTTTAATTTAAAGTGTTGTAATACTAATTCACCCCCCCCTCTCAGTATTACTTAATCATAATAGGGTTCTCTCGAGTGGCACACCCCATCACTTCTCTTTAGCAAAAGGGAAAGAAGTTTGAGTGGACTGAGTAGTGTGATAGAGCCTTTCAAGAGCTCAAGATAGCATTAACTAGTGCACCCATTCTTGTTATGCCAGAGCCTTTAGTAGACTTTTTGGTTTGCACATATGCATCCTTAGATGGTTTGGGGGTAGTTCTTATGCAGGGTGGATGATCTATAGCCTATGAGTCCAAGAAACTAAAGACGTGTGAGCTCAACTACCCTACCCATGATCTTGAACTTGCAACAGTGGTGCATGCCTTAGTGGGATGGTGAAATTTCCTCTTAGGACATTAATTTGAACTTCATTCAGATCTTCAAAGTCTATAATACATCTTCACATAGCCAAATCTTAATGCTTGGCAGTGGAGATGGATGGAGTTCTTATGCGAATATGATTTTGAAAATCATCACATCAAGAGGAAAGAAAACATTTACAGATGCCTTGAGAAGGAGATGGTGAGATCTTTCTTCTATGGCCACAGGCATACATTTCAGAGATTGCATTCTTCATCACTTACATGAAGATGAGATGTATGCAGAAGTTAGTGAGTTGATTCGATCTCAGATACCCCTTGAGGGGAAGTATGCAGATTATACAATGGAGTTTGATGGACTGTTACGTCATAGAAGACACATATATATATAATATTTTCCAGAGGGTTGCATGATTTTTTCACACTAGAGTCCCATAGAGCCCCTTATGCAGCTCATCCTCAAGTTAAGAAGATGCATGCCAATTTGAGACAATTATATCATTGGCCAGGCATGAGAATGTAGATTTTTGAGTTAGTAGCTAAGTGCCTAGAATGCCAGAGGGTGAAGGCGGAATGTCATCATCTAGGTGGTGTTCTTCAGCCTCATGAGATACCAGTGTTGAAGTGGGACACTATTTCTATGGACTTCATTATTGGTCTTCCTATGTCATCACATCATCATGATGCCATCATGGTGATAGTTGACAGGTTGACCAAGGTGGCTCACTTTTCACTCGTGAAAACTACCTTTACCACACCATTAGTGGCATAGGTGTTCTTGCAAGATATAGTTAGACTGCATGGAGTACCTGATAACATCATCTCAAATAGAGATTCTCTCTTCACTTCATCCTTTTGAAGAGAACTACAAGCAGCCATGGGTACTTGGCTCAACTTCAATACAACCTATCATCCTGAGATAGATGGACAGACCGAAAGGGTTAATTAGGTTTTAGAAGACATGCTACTCATATATGTGATGGAACATCAGAATTGATGTTCCTCTGGTAGGAGGAACACCTACATTTAGTTGATTCTTCCTATAACAACAAGAATCATACATCCTTGGGTATGCCTCCTTACCAGGCTCTTTATGGTAGACCTTGCAGGACACCACTTAGTTGGGATAGGATTGAGGACATAGTTTCCATTGGTCCTGAGCTAGTTAGAGTTATGGAGCACCAAGTAACCTTGATTAGGTAGTGTCTTGGAGAGGCTCAGGATAGACAGAAGAAGTATGATGATGTGAAGAAGAAAGATCAATCCTATTTAGTGGGAGACAGGGTCTTTTGAGGGTGTGAACACATAAGAGTCCAGTCCATTTTGGAAAGGGATCTAAGCTTGCACCTTGATATGTTGGACCTTTTAAGATCCTTGAGAGGATAGGACCAGTTGCATACCATTTAGCTTTTCCACCTAGCATATCATGCATCCATGATGTGTTTCATGTTTCAATTTTGAGGAAGTATATTTATGATGAGACTCGTGTGATAGATTGGGATGCATTGTAGGTAGATTCAGATAGATAGTTGGCTTTGGAGACCATTCGTATATTGGATCAATTGACCCTAGCACTTCGAGGTAGGGAGATGGACCAGGTTAGGTTCTAGTGGGATTGTTATGACAAGGTCACAGCTTCATGGAAGGATTTATCATAGATGAGGTCTCAGTTCCCTCACCTCCTTGAAGAACTCTAGCAGGATGTTCATGCCTAGAGGGGGTGGATGTGAGGCCTACTCCAGACCATCATAGCTTAGCACTTTATTTCCCTATTATGTTTTCAGTTAATACTATTAGAGAGTCTTGGACTCCTTAAATATATGTTATTTTTGAGGATCTGTAAGATCTCATACTATGTTATTAAACATTGTGATTTGATGAAAACCTATTTAGGTGATACACTATGATTAGTTGTGTAGTTTATCTACATGGTTAAGTTTAATTATGCATTGTGATGGATATAATTGTTAGGATATATCAGGATGTAGAATGATTAAGGATTAAGTTTATGTGTATGAACTAGATGCATATATTGTTTAATTTACCAATGTGAAATTGAATGTAGATGTCAGTGGTGTGTGTGTTGCATTATGTATTCTATTATGTTACATTTGGATTTATCAGACCTACTGATGTGTGCAATGAGTGTGAAAGGATTTCACCATGGTACTAAAAATGGGGTTTCATAAATGAACCTATGTGCATTCACCATGATGCTAAGGTCTTGTATGTGAAGAGACATAGACCTCATTGTAATGTATTTTTATTCATGAAAGTATATTGCATGGTTGTATTTAATTTAGATTTGTAAATGTTAAATGGGTCATACCTAATGTAATTATGTGGTGTCACTTGACACGATCTATGTCTCAGTGAGTTGGCATGGCTAGTAAGTGTAACTAGGGTAGGCCTAGTCATGACCTAGGGGTTACCTAGTGTAGTACCCATGCATACCCTAAGGTTTAGAAAGATTAGATTGGGTCAAGGGAGTTGAATTTCGCAGGTTAACTTCAAGTGGAGTTTGAAAGGACCAAATAGCTTCCAGAAGGTAGTTAGAGTTATTTTTTACCACCCTACTTGGTACCTTAGGCGTTAGGGGTCATTTTCAACCCATTAAGATCCCTTGAACTCATTAATGACACCCCTAAAATGTCCCCTCTTCAAAGTGGCTAAAATTGGAAAGTTTGATGAATTTGGGAAAAGTGTCTTATCCTTCCCATGTGAGTCATAAACTCTATTTATGAGTCTCTTGACTTGGAAGGAGAAGGGAAGACTCTAGAGGCTTCCTCATTAATGCTAGAATCATATATTCTTAAGCTAGAGCCTTTTTAGGGGGATTTGGGAGGAAAGTGAAGGTTGTTCACCCACTCTCTACTCTTAGAGATACCTAGTTTTAGAAGGAGAAAGGGATAAATGGATAAAGCTTCTTTCAATTATTCATTTTCACCTTGATCTTGGACTTAAGGTTGGGATTATTTATCATATTGTAGTGTAGATATTTTTATGCATGAAAAAGCTTTAGGATGCTTAAATGGAGTTTTATGGTTTTTATGTTCAAACTCCATGGGTTTCCATGGAGGTTTGCGAGTCTTGTGTTAGTTTTTTGTTGTATTTTTGTGGGATTCTTCAAGGCATACTCACCCTTGGGAGGGAAGAGTAACCTTGATGGGGTAAAGGATTAGTGGTTGCCCATGATGTGCAGAGTCTCTCATGTGTGGAGGGATGTACATGGGTGGGAAATTACCCATGATGTCAATCATGCCAAGCTCATTTGCGGTAATAAGGAGAAGTTTTGATGGCTTGTAGCCATAAATATTTTTGTGGAAGTCTTGAAATGATGGAATGAGTGCCCATGTGTGGCCTATTCCAAATATTGCATTTGTTTTAGGTTGGCTATCTCCACAAGTGGTGAGTCCTCTTCACCCCTAGTATCAGGTCCTATTTAGTGGCCTAGTAAAATCTTGGATGGGATTTTTATTGCTTATGTCTACTTGTTATCATGTGTTTGATTCCTTGTCAGCTGATGGTTTCTGAAACCCCTACCTCAAGGGTGACCTTGAAAAGACCTAGGTTGGGAGGTGAGCCTCCATGGTCAAACTATGTGATTTCATTGCAGGAATTTTGGTGGAGCTATTGGTAGCTTTGCACCTATGAAGGTCTAGTTTTAGAATATTAGTCCCTTTTGAAAGATCTCTTGCAAAATTGTTTAAGGGAGAAAAGTTGTTTCCCCTTGTAAAATTTCTTTATGAAAGGAAGAAGTACCTCATTGAAAATTTGTAATTAGAAAGTTGTATATTTTAAGGTCTTATTCTTTGATAAATAAATTTTTGGAAGAAAGTTTCATTATTATGTTCATATTGTTGATACACTTGTTAGAAACTCTACCTTTGTGCAAATATTAGTTTTATATAAAATTTACCTTATTAAAATTGTATAAATAACTTTGCATCTTATATAACTTAAGGGTAAATGGAGAATAGATCTTTTGAAATTTCTAGTTAATGTAAATGGTTAATGATAAAGAAAATTGAGTTTAAACTTTGGCTAAGTAAAGCTTACTCTTGATTAATAAATATGCACTTTATTTTATTAAATAAAATGAAGCAGTTGACTAGCATAAACCTAGGAAAGATACAATATCCTAGTTATGTTACAATGTATATTAAGCTTATATAGTATATCAAATAGTTTGATAAAATGTAAATATGAAAATATTAATCTTATTTAGATTATTTAACATAAAAATTTAATATCCTTACCATCTTGCTATAAAATAAGTAATATGAAAGTAAGACATATTCTAATAATAAATATATATATATAAATTCATAAGTATATATTTTAAACAAATGTTAATTCACCATTGAAGTTATTTACATTTAAAATTGCTTATATATTTTAAAGCTATATAAATCTACTTTCAAAAAGTGTAAATAGTTAAAGTCACAATAATCATTTTTAATTTAAATAATTTTTCCTCTCAATCTCAATATATATATATATATATATATATATATATATAATAAAAAAATAAAAAATAAACAAGCATATATGATAAACTTTATATTTATTGTCTATGAGATTTTAAAGTTTTGAAACAATAATATATATATATATATATATATATATATATATATATATAAACCTAACCTTTGTTATGTTAAATAGAAACCCTTCTCCATAAATATTAAAATGAAATAGCAAATGAATTTGATGCAAACTTTTTTCAAAAAAAGAAAGAGACAATTTCTAAATGTGTGTGGAGGGTGGGAGGGTCGAAGGCCTACCCGATCCCCATGCTACTTTCATGCCCATTTTCCAAAGCCTCCATTGTGGAAAACATAATGGAGGTGGGCTCAGTCACGGCTGACCCACTGCCACTGTGTTTCCCACAGTGGTGGCAGTGGAAGTTGCATCGCTCGCCCCTCATCTTTGCGGCCCGTATCGGCTAGGGCACAAGGGCACCGCCTATGCAGCCACCGTTGTTTCCTGAACCAGGGAGGAAGCTAACCCTTGCATGCCTAGGGATTGGGATCCGACCCTGTTCAGCCCTACGCAAGGGATTAAAGAAAAAATATATTATGGTATAAACTTTTAAATAAAAAGACTCATAGATCACATAATTAGATAATAAAAGATAAAAGATAAAAGAAAATAAATAACATTACACAAACCCTTATGTTATTTTATTTGTAAAAACAAACCCATACTTATAGGGTATGTGTTTTGAAACTTTAGATTTTTTTAATATAAGGATCAAAAATATTATATTGTGGTTTATAGTTGATTTAGTTGACTTTGGGGAAGTTTAATATAGAAGTTCTAAGATTTGATTTGATTTTAGTTCTAGATTAAAATACCTCCTAGAAGCCTTTTAAAACATTTGATCTAAATTATATCCTTTAAAATTTAACTATATTATTTAAATTCTCCCCTAGATACCTATATGGATTAGGTGAGAAGGGATTTTTAAATTAATATATGTTAAACCTGTTTAGATATTGGTTTAAGTTTTAAATCTTATTAGTTGGGTTTATTTTAGACTTTTGAAAAAGTATATACCTAATAGACTTAAATTAAGTGTTTAATTATATTAGTTTAATTAATTAAAGATCATATTGTAAATTACTTAAATTTAAATTTATCTTTTAAACCATAGAGGATTAATTAATTAAGTTCGTCGATTACTACTGGTTAGTCATTAACCATATAATTAAATTAGATTATTAATTATTTAAAGAGATTTGTTGTGAAATCTAATAGCTTATTAAAGTTAACTTTAGATTATTTAACCTTTACCTATTGTTTAGTAATTCTTATAATGGTAGTGTTAATAACTTTTTTGATTAAGGCTAGTTAATTATATAATTGTATAGTTTTATTAATTGCAAAGATTCTCAGTTTAACCTATTTGTTGGGAGAATAAATTTAAATTTAATCTTAACTTTTCTATAGTCAACTTATATGATAGGAACATAAATATGATATCATTAGAAGTAAAGGCCCCTTGTTTGAATAGATATACAATTGTCTTGGTTTAAACTATCACATTCTTTTAGTAATCAAACTACGTTCAGTTTATTAATGATAACATCTTTCAACCTCATTAACCCTAGTTAGTTAGTTAGTTATTTTCTAGGCTAGTTAAACTTTAATAGTTGACATTGGGGTTTCGATTCCATTTGGAGATTAGGGCCAAACCTAGTCAACAAAGTCCTAGTTACACCTAGACTATTTCTAAACTTATTTTGGATAGTGTGAACCTTTCTTAAACTTAGTGGTTTATGTGTTTGCGAAGTTAGTTTAACTTTGGGTTTTATAAAAAAAAAGTATAGTTGTGTTTTTCTCAACTTTTGGGCATTACAATGAGGAAGAAAAGAAAATAGAAGAGGACAAGAAGGAGAAGAGTGTTTCATTGTCGGTTTCTATCGGCAGTATTATAAAGAGAAGTCCCAAGAGAAATGAACTAGAGACTGAAGTGATTTAGCATAGAGAAGACACTAGTACAACCTCTGGTAAGTTTCTAAGGAATTTCATTCCTTCACCTCTTATGATTCAACCGGTTAGTACTTCAAGGTTATTTTTAGATTTTGATAAGGTGACCTCAAGATAAAAGATTTGGTTTGGGAAAGCCATTACTATTTCTACTTAAGAATAAGTATTGAGAGAGTCTGATGAAAGAAAAGAAGCCATTGAATAAATTATGTCAGGGCTTTAGGCTATGGTTCCCTCTTGTACAATAGATCCAACATGTACCATAAAAGATAAGTGTAAATTACTTGTAAATACAGTAAATGATTTGACAACATCGGTAGAAAATAAAGTTCAAAAGAAAGAGTAATAGACTAAATAGGTGTTTTTACAACAACTTAAGGATAGGTATCATAAGTATCTTTCTGATCTACAATCTTTGATTTAGGAAGGACAAGATTTGTTGGATGACAATAATGATTTGTTTGATTGTATATTGCAATGGCTTGTGGCCATCAAGAAGCTAAAGTAGGCAATGGATAGAATTAAGTAGTCCATTAAAAATATGTATGGATCATATAATTTAACCAATGATCTTGATGGAAAAATTATAAATAGCTTGGAACAATTTTGAAAGAAGTTCTTCTTCCTTCAGCAAAAAAGAGAAAATGTCATTGTTCCTTTAGGTTGTCTTCAAGATATGTGTGTTCCTAGTATTTCTATTTTGATTCATGCACTTCTATATGTATAGAGGTATTCCTTAGAAGAACCAAAAAAAATTAAAGATGCAAAAGATATGTTGGAAACAATTTGTGTCCATCTCTATCGACTTTCTCAAGCTATCACTGATTGGAAGATAATAAGGATAAGTAGATTTAAGAACTTCAAAGGTTGAAGAAGAAGCTTGAATCAATCTAGTTTAATGGTTAGATCTATAATTTTTCTATGTTTTTTTATTCATACATTTTTTGGCCCCTTTTTCATTGATGTCAAAAGGGGGAGTAGTGAACAAAAATAAAAGTTTTTTCTACAAAAAGATATTGAAAAATAAGTAGAAGCTATCGGTATATCCCTCTTAAGGGGATTTTTTCATTCTTTTAGTATTTGTCAGAAAATTTTAGAATTTTTGGAGTTTTAGTATTTTTTTACATCTTTTTGGCCTTCTAGAATACTTTGGTTTTCCATCAATGACAAAGGCGGAGATTGTTAGATTACCCAATTTTCTAGTTGTCATTGATGTTATAATTCTAGATCTATTGGTATGGTTTCTCATAGTTTTATCTTTTGGTACTGGTTCTATGGTCACCAACAGCATTCACTGACAAAAGGATTAAGCATTATCAATGATAATGATTCATGGTTGGTACAGTACATGGCTATTTCATTCCAGACTCGTTATGTTCTCATTTTCAACTTTTTTTGGTATAAAAAACAATAGTTATATACTGAAGTTGGTTACACACTTTTTTTAGTCTCAGTCGATATAGAGAGAGTGTATACTGATGATGGTATATAATCATTGTGACTGAGAAGCTATTCTAATATAATGTAATACTTGATGATATCTATGTTTCTATATGTGTATGTGATCTATAATATACAAACTATTGATGAAGTTTTGTATTGATAATAAGGAGAAGAATCTATAAATCACTTGGAACTATAATCAGTACATTTGTAGATGCATACATATTAATTCAATCTTGTATAATCAACAATAATTGCTATTTTATATTAGTGTAATGAGCCCAAATGGTAGTGAGCCAAAATAAGAGTGCCAAATCGGAAGTGAGCCACACCGGTAGTGAGCCACCTATGTATTATATAACCAGTTACTTAATACTTGAGATTTAAAACTCTTTGTGGTTTTTCCATCTTGGGTATCGAAAACAACAGTTATATATTGAAGTTGGTTACACATTTTTTTTAGTCTTAGTCAACATAGAGAGAGTGTATACCAATGATGGTATATAATCATTGTGACCAAGCAGTTATTCTAATATAATGTAATACTTGATGATAGCTATGTTGTTATATGTATATGTGATCTATAATATACAAACTATTGATGAAGTTTTGTATCGATAATAAGGAGAAGAATCTATAACTCACTTGTAACTATAATTACCACATTTGTAGATGCATAAATATTAATTCAATTTTGTATAATCAACAATCATTGCTATTTTATATTAGTGCAGTGAGCCCAAATGGTAGTGAGCCAAAATAAGAGCGCCAAATTAGAAGTGAACCACACCGGTAGTGAGCCACCTATGTATTATATAACTAATTACTTAATACTTGAGAGTGAAAACTCTTTGTGGTTTTTCCATCTTGGGTTTCTATAAAAACAATGCTAGTGTTATGTGTTATTTTTCTTTATGCTTTTAGTTCTTTAGTTTCTAGCAAAGTTGAAATATTTTATGTGGGAAATTACTTAAATGTTTTAAATTATTCAAGGGTATACTGATTCACCCCTTCCCTCTTATTATACCAAATATTCAACAAGTAGTAGTAATGATATAATTATGTTCATTACTAAATGGTGGCTGAATCTTTCCAATGAGATCAAGCCCCCATTGTGAGAAGGGCCATGATGAAGTAAGTGGCTACAGCTCCTGAACTAGTGCATAATGAGGTTATTGTTTACCTAACACTTGTGGTGCTTCTAGACAAATTTGTAGGAATTTGTCTCCATGGTTGGAAAATAGTACCCAATCCTTAAGATTTTCTTAGCCAAGGTTAAACCACTAGATTGGGTGCCACATATACCTTCATGTACCTCTAGTAATGTCAATTTTTATTCTTTTGAATTGAGACACTAAAGGAGCATACCATCTAAACTTATTCTATAAAGTGTATTAGAAATAATGGCATATCGTGAGGCTTGTCTTATGAGGGACTTTTTATGCTTATGAGATAGGTCAAGGGATATAGTTTGTTCTTTGAGATAGGTGTATATTTCTTAGTACCATGTGGAATTGGGACTAACAATCTCATACATGAATTTAGATGTTGGTATTTCAAAGGAAGGGATCATGAGTTGTTTGAATGAAAACATAATGTGTAACTTCAGGAGGCATGTCTAGAAAATATTTTATGGTGGCCATAGCGTAGACTTCCTTATTTTGAATTAGAGGGACTTGATCAAAGGATATCTAATCAAATTATTGCTTGAAGTCTTTTTTTCATTTCCTTGTATAGGATTATCTTATCATCCTTGGTATCATAGCCGACATTAACTTGGTTGATGATGAGTTGGGAATCACAATACACTTATAGATGCTTGATTTTCCAATGGACTATGGTCTTTAACCCTGTGATGAGTGCCTCATATTCATAAATATTGTTTGTGTAGTCAACATTTAATTTATAGGACCTATGGATTGAATCTCATTGAGGTGTGATAAAGATAATGATGGCACCTGAACCCTTTTGTGTGAAGGAGCCATCAAAATATAATTTTCATTATTTCTACTCCTCTAAAGTGAATATGCCTTCATCTAGGAAATATATTAACATTGGTTGATCTAATTGTATTGGTGCATTTTCTATTTGATCAATAATAGCTTGACCTTTAATTTCTTTCCTATTAACATAGTCAATGTTGAACTCACTAAGGATCATGACCCACCTAGCTAATATCCCTATAAATGTTTCTTTACTCAACAAATATTTTTAATGGATGAATCTTTGGTAATTAGAAGTGTCTTATGACTTATCATGTAATGTTTGAGTTTTTGTGATGCAAAGACTACAACTAGACATGTCCTCTCTATGGAAGTATAGTTGATCTTGTAAGACAAAAGTGTTCAACTGATATAATAGATATCTCATTCCTTTCCCTATGAGCCAATAATGCCTCCAATGAGTGTTCTATTGTTGAAATGTATAATAATAGAAATTGAATAGAATAGGGGATATTAGGACTAGTGCTAAGAGAAGATAGTTTTTTAATAAATAAAATTCGTGCAGTTTGACAATCTCTAGTTCATTCAAATTTGATGCCTGTGTGAAGTAGATATTAAAATGGATGGCACTTATCTACCAATTGTATAATAAACCTTCTAATAGACTACAATATTTCATATAGGCTCCTTAGTTGATGAAGAGTCATCGATGGTGGTATATCAATGATTGCCTGAACTTTATCTAGATCTATTTTAATCCCTTAGAGTGACATAATGAATCCCAACAATTTTCCTGAAGTGACAACAAAGACACACTTTTTGCGATTTAATCTAATTTTTTATTCTTGTAATCTATCAAAGACAGGTTCCAAGATAGTAAAGTGCAGATTTCTTTATAATGATTTTTCTAGAATATCATCCATGAAGTCTTCCATGGTTATATACATCATGCCCTGGAAGATCTTTGTCATTGAAAGTGGATAGGTGGCATCAACATTCTTCAAACCAAAGGGCATGACACACCAATAGTAAGTTCCCTATGCACATGTGAAAGCTATCTTATGTTGGTTCTCTAGTGCTATTTTTTTCTAATTATAACCATATAATCTATCCATTAGTGATAGAATTTTGTATCCAACAGTTAATTCTACAATCATATCAATGTTGGGTAGAAGGAAATCATCCTTGGGACATGCCAAATTTAAGTCTTTGAAGTGCGTATAGATTCTGATATCTTCATTGGGATTGTATACTGGAACTAGATTGGATATCTAATTAGCATAATCAATGGCTCTTATGAAGACAACATCCAATAGTTTATTGACCTCAACTTTGACTAACAGTTCTATCTTTGGATGCATATTTCAAAGCTTTTGTTTGAAATAATTTTCTCCTCATTTCAATGAAAAATGATGTATGAATAATTCCATATCTAATCCAAGCATGTCTGAGTATGACCAAGAAAATTTGATTTTCCTTTCTACAAATAACTATATAATTTTTTCCCTTTCCTCAACTATTAATCACTCTACCAGATGGATCAATCTCTTTGTCTCTTTGGTCCCTAGGTTGATTGTTTGTGTCTTTTCTATTTGTATCAGGAGTATGTCAATCTCTCCATCCTTGAGAATCTCAAGGAAGTTTTCACCCTAGTATATGTCCTTTGTTTGTTTTTTGCTCAATTTTGTGACTAGAGGATCGACATAACTCACTAAAATGTTCTACTCTATCCAAGTCAATAGAGAAACAAGCCTTATGATCTCCCATAGGTATGCCTTCTCATAATCCTAAAAACTCAAAAATAGCTTTGTCATTCTATAAGATGTCTATAGTTAATGGACCTTGTTGCTCCCAATTAATTAGTTCATGGTAGACTAGGGAAATGTCATATTTGGTTTGGAATTAGGATACAGGAAGAGATTTCAAGTTATTTATATATGACTCAGATAAGGATTCATGGTTCTCTGATGATGAGGTGTATGAGGGCTCATATCAATTCTAGAATTCTTCAATCCAAGAACATCGATCTATTGGTTTATTATGGATAGACAATTAGGAAATGGGAATAATGAGTCTAAGGAATGACCCCATTTTGTTAATAGTTTCTATTTTTTCTTTTGTGTCAATTATCTAGTCTTAGTTTAAAAGGTTTAAGACTTAGTTATTGTGTATTCAGTGATGTTTAGTTGAGCTTGGTATTCCTTAAATGAATGTTATCTTTCAATGAAATGGATATTCCTATGTTGTTTTACACACTAATATTATGATGTAGGAGTAATTAAGGAGCATAATTAGTCAATACTATTCTCAAGGAAATTCATACCATGGATGCATCCAAGAACTAAGTCAACATGGTTAAGTAGTAACCAACAATAAAAGAAGTCAATGTCTAATAGACAACAACTTGCATGAAGCAAGTTATGGATCTTTAATGGTAATCCTTGAGAAGGAGTGAATAAAGGAATAAGTAGTCAAGCTATATCTTCTCTGAATCAGAACAAATAATTATTCCTTATTTATTGCATAGTCTTCCTTCTTTCTTGTAAGAAATAATGTATGTCTACCTATCTCTTGGAAGTGGACTGGTTAGTTGTTTTGGTTAGTTAATATTTCTCTTTAAAAAGGTTATGATACCTTCTCAAAAGGTTAGATAGAGAGGAGATTTTTAGATGTAATGTTTTTTAGTTTCAACAATATACATAATAGTTTCAGTTTCATTTTATATAACAACAATTTCTTGGATGAATAAAATGATGTTTTGAGTTAATAAGAATCTTTTTTAGTTCTTGAAATACTCATCCAAGGGGGCCCACTTGGTGAGGATTTCCCTATTTCATCTTAGTAGTTTATTTTTCTTTAATTTATAGTTGGTGTTTTAGCATTTATTAGCTCTTGTAGCCACTAGAAACAATTTCTTCTGACTGTTCATGTAGCCAAGGTAGACGGAGTAATTTCTTCATTATTTTTTCTAAACAATATTGTTGCTAGTTGTTTGAGTTAAATTCCAACATTAGATTTTGTTGAGTTTCTGAGTTATTTTATTTCCTAAAATTTCCCTTGAGTTATAGGATACCATGGCTTTGGTTGGGACTTAGTGCACATAGAATATTGGCCTATTTCAAGTACATGTTCCTTGGGTTGACAATAAAATGAGCCTTGACCATAAGAAATATAGTTACTTATAATGGATGTCCAATCCTTGAGTTGAGTTTTCTAGCCTAGTTATTGATCTAATTGGGAATTCCAACATTTTTGGCATCATTTCCAAGGATGGTGTCAAATGAAAGACATGTTGTAGCCATGAGTTTTTATTGGTTTAGTCTCTTTAATTTTGTCTTTATCTTGTCTTAGATTTAGTCAATGTGAAGTTCTATTCTAGTTCAAGTCAAATTAAATTCATTTCAATCATCATGCATAGATACAAGAGAAGAGATTCCTTAGGCAAATTTATACCTAATGATCCTTATCCTAGTAACCAGTTAGGAGATATCTTTGTTTACCAAGAATAAGAAGAAGAGAACCCCTATGTTGATACCATTAGAAATTTATCTCCTTCTTCCTCTTCCTCAGAAGAAGAACTAGTTGATCCAAATCCCTTTGTTGACATATTTTCCCATTTAAACATTCCTCCACCTACGGACCCATTTTCTCAAAATCAAGGTATTGATCCACTAGCTTTGATAATCTATTAACCAAGGATGGAAAGACCTAATCAATGATCTTTTGAATTCCTTATCACTAAACAAAATGATAATAATAACCTCAAAAACATTCATGATTCAGTACTCCCTAAGTTTTATGGCTTGGTAACAAAGGACCTATACATATTCTTGTTTGAATTTGACATTCTCTATAGAAGCTATGATTAAACCATGTATGTCCATAGGCTTATGCTATTTTCTACTACTCTAAACGAATCAAAATTAAGATGGTTTATGAGTCTCAAAAGAGATATTGTGATAACTTGGGATGAAATGAAATAAATGTTCCTTCAAAAGTATAAAGAATGTTGTACACGAGAAAAAAGGGAATTCCATCTTTAGAATGCACCAAAAAGAAGATGAGAGTTTGGAGGACTATATTTCAAGATTATTGTTTAATTTGAAGAAGTCCCGAAACAATGAGCTTAATGAAGAGTCTAAGAAGTTTCTTTTTCTAAGAGGAATAACTAGAGTTTTCATTGAAGCTTTGGAACTGATGGGGGGAGGAGATATCACTCAAGTGTCTTGGGATGATCTCAATAAAATATGCTTGAATTACTCTAGAGAAGGTGTTAAGAAGAGAAGAGGTTATCAACTTATTATGCGCAAGTCATCTACCAATGGAGTTTCGAGGACATAAATCACACACCTTCTATTAGACTTCAAGAAATACATCATCAACAATATGGATATCTAGTTGGATACAATGCAAGCCAAGAAGAAGCATAAGGAGGAAGAGGTAATGCTAGAAAAATATTACCCTCACTATAGAAAGAAGAAGGATTTTCAATGAAAGATGGTAGCTAACATAGAAAGAAAGATAATTCCTACTGAGTTCAAGCTAGTAGAGGGAGATAACGAATAAATTTTCTTCATTTCTCAAAGAAGGCCATGGGCTCCAAGATAAGTTATGATATAAGACCTGTTGGCAAGTGATGTTTTGAGAGCATTATGGATCACTTAAGGGTTTTCATTTATGGAAAAACTTATGTTGGAGTGGTCTCATGAAGTGATTATAAGTGTGGGAGACATATTCATGAAAATGACTAAGTACAGAATCAGAATAATAGTATACTACAGTATAGTTTTGGTCAGCGAACAAAATATATGATATATTATGGCTTGCGAACTTAGAGGAAGACATTTTGGGAAATGTATGACCTTCAGTTAAGGCTGCACATAATTTTTTGTTGATTTTAGTAAGATACAGTGTTTTGAAGGTATGCAAAGATAGAGAAATAGTGAAATAGGGTATATGAACAGTCGCGATGATTGAGGGAAGATTAGATAGAATGGTAACATGCTAAGTTAGATGAAAGTTGTATATTAGCAAAACTTTGGTAATACAAGATCACTGACTCTACATTTATCATTTGTATAAGTAATTGTTATTTTTTTAATTGTATTTGAGTCGATTGAATGGAAAAATTGATATAAGTATAGAGTGATTTGTGGAAGCGATAAGTGTGAAACTATGTGATAGAGATGGATATGTGATGGATGCAAGTTTGGGATATTAGAAAAGGTAGATAGAAGATGTGAGATCAGAGATTGATAGAGCTATAATTGGAACTATTGAAAAGCATAGCAGATGCTTGTGCAGTTCACTTATTGAAGAACACTTTTGTAACAAAATTTTAATTTTAAGAGTTGTAAGCTCACCACACCTTTAACAGGGTTTTTATATACCCCTAATAGGTTTTTATATTCCTCTAACAAATAAATGTACTATGTAATACTCAGCTCCTAACAGGGCTATATCTCCTAATAGGGATTTAATATTTTAGTGTATAGTTGTGGGTACCATCCCCACCAGGGTTTTCCCTTGACTAGGATTTCCTCAAAAAAAAATAATGGTGTTATGAGTTATGTGTTATGTGTTTATGTTCTTTTCATTTCATTATTGATATTATTTATTTGCAATTGGTTGGAGTTTAAGTTGAAGTATTGTAATACTAATTCACCCCCCCCCCCCTCTCTCAGTTTTACTTAATCCTAATAATTGGTATCAGAGCTATTGGCCCTTGGAGAGAAAGTCTAACAGCTTAAGGGAGATCATAATGGATTTAGAGAGTTTGCAAGAAAACTTTGAAGTAGCACTTGATGACTTGGACAAAGAAAAGGCTCGAAATGGAGAATTCAAATTCAAATTAAGAAGAGCAGAAGGTTTCATCAAGAAACTAAAGGAACAACTTGAACTTTCAAGAAGTCAAAGACAAGACCTTATGGATAAGATCAAAGAGGATTTAGACAATGATACATTAGACCAACTAAAGAAGCTGGAGCAAGAAAAATAACAAATAAATCTTCTAATGATTAAATAAATTCAACATGAAAAGGATGCAAGATACAAAGTTAAAGAGACACTCAAAGAAGCATATGTGTAGATAGGACAAATGAAGACTGAACTTGATCACTACAAGGATAAATGTTAGGAATTGGAGAAGTACAATCAAATCATAAAAGGTGAACTCAATCAATCCAAATTGCACATTGAGAAGTTACACATGAGCAGTGATAAAATTGATGAACAAAGAGAGAGAGATAGAAACCTAAAGGAGACATGACTAGAATTGGATACAATGAAGGAGAATGTTCTAAAACTAATGATGAATCACATGAAGTGAAGACTAAAGATAGATCCACTTTTGAAGAACCTAAAGATTAGATTAAACCTTTCAAAGGTAGATTCTTTAGATGCAACAAAGTTGGACATGTGAAAAGAGATTAGAAAATTAAAGGTCCTTTCAAACCCTTTACCGATTATTGTTATAACTATTATGCATGTGGACATAAGAAAGCAGAATGTAGAAATCCTGATCAGTCTAGGAACAGACAAAATTACATCAGAGAAGAGTCAACAACCAAGATCACATGCTACAAATGCAATAACATTGGGCATACTACAAGGTATTGTAAGCTATAGGTTAATCAGAATAGAAGACCACCTGCATGCTTCAAATGCAACTTAGGACACATAGTGAAGTTTTGCAGGTATAATGAAATGAACAATAGAAGAGGGCCATCACCTATGGTTATAAAGAAGAATATTGGTGATAGTGGTAAAAGTCTTAATGAGTACATAGATGAGTTCAAGAATCATTTCAAGAAAATAGAAAATGAAGATGATGAGAAGATATGGAAGGTAAAATATTTCAATAAGGCATTGGTTCAAGGAGAGATAGTAGATGCTACTATGTCTTTGCATAATGTTGACATTACTACTTTGACCTAGAAGGCTGCATGGCCTTAAGGGGAGCATTGGATGCAAATAAAAAATTATATCCAGCCTCTGATTATGTGGAATAATATCATGTGAGCTTAGATATGATGTGTACAGAAACTATGGAGTTTATGTTTGTGATCACATCACTTGGAGATTCATATCCTATGATCGCAAAATTATGTTTGACTAGACAATGTGTAAAATTGAGCTACATGTGATTAATACATTCACTCACCTTATGATGGATAAAACACCTTGAAACATACCATTTCTACACTAATTGATTAGCAGTGACCAAGGAGATCAGAGTTAAGAAGCACTACAACCATCTAGCAACTACATTAAATGATCGTTTAAAGCAAAAGTTCTGGATTTTAGCATATTGAAGGTATTTAGATCATATACTCTTTCAAGAATATATGGATGCACCTATTATATTTGATGTTATTGATAGACCAAGGTATAAGTTTAAGAGGCACCCTTTTAAGTCTTGTGAGGATGATCGTGAAGGAGCATTTTTGCAAACCCCTTATGGCGTGTTACACATTAAAGATATTAGGGCTTGCATACACTGTAAGTATGAGATGATAGGAGATGAAAATTTTTATAAGGAATTAGGATAAATGATAGAATCTGATGGTAAAATGAAAGAATAGTTCAAAAATCTAGAAGAGAAATCTATCATTAAGCTAACCCACCTTAATGATTTCTATGAAACCGAATGGTTCAAGATCATTCTAAGAAGAATCCATGATTAATTCATTTGGATAGGAGAGAAAGCTGTTAAGATATGTAGCCAATTGATTCATGAGATAACTGGATTGGACAATGTTGGATCCCTTCTAGTAGCTAAGAAGAATATAAAGAAGCAAGTAGAAACCCTAACTCATTCTAAATGGGATAAGAGAGCAATGACTATGAATGACATCTTTTAGCAAGATGTGAGATTGGTAGCAATGCTACTAGGTTATAAGTTGTACTATAGCAGCAGATTCAATTTTGTGTCAGTGGGGATAATTATGATGGCCTATAGAATGGTGAAGGAAAACACCAAATATAACTTATGTGAAATCCTAGCACAGTAGTTCTTGGAGAACATGAGAATTATCAAGAAGGACAAGTCAAAAGATTTTAGGTTTGGTTCACTCCTGATACACATGTACATTCATATTATACACAAATTTCCTGTAATGCATCCTAGAGCATGGAAAGACAGTATACCCACTGTTATCTCTATTGAGCTTTTTAAGGTTGTCATTAGTACCAAAGCTTTGTAAGGATATCGGTCGGTCACTTACATTAAGCTAATCGGTAACATAAAGCAGTATACCAAGTAGTAGATAGTTTACCGAGCACCAACATACATTGACACCGACTGACAGTAAACATCGAGTATCGTAGTATACACCGATCAGTTTACACAGTGTTTACTGAGGATCATAGGAAATGACATAGTAATAAGGAAAGGCACATTCTTCTATGCAAATGGTTACAATGGGTTATAAAATGTTTTTCTAAGATCAAGGAACATTTAATGTGATGATATTCATTAAATACAATGTATATCTTTTGTAATAGTTAATCTAGGTTATTATTGTACATCGTAGATCTTAGGGTTATGACTATATTGTGTAACCTAATTTTGTTGAAGCGGTAAAAATAGAACACTATATATTTGTGTGTTCACATCATTTTTTGAAGAGAGCTGATATATAAATCATAGAGCACTTGAAGCATTTTCCTATCTTCAAGTCTATCAATTAATAGAGCAGAACCGAGTATAGAGGAATTCAAATTGAGAAAAATTAGCAGAGGCTACGGAGCAGTTCAAAGCAAAGATTCATCACAAGTAAGGTGATATTTTATTAGAGCTTATAGATTTGTATCAGATAATTGAGTGTCAAATAGAAGATAATTACCTATTGTTTTCTGATAATTATAATAGAGTTTTTGGATAAAATCTCTTAACAAAGTAGACTTAACAATCTTATGTAAATCTCTTAACCAAGTGCACACTTCATTAGTGTTGTTAAAATCCTATAACTAGGTAGATCTAGCTAATCTAACATGTCACTCCTAACAGGGTGAGATCACCAAAAGTGATCAAAACTTGTAGCCCTAACAAGAAAACCTTTTCTATCTGTAGTAGTGAAGAATTTGTGGGTGTCATCCCCACCATAGTTTTTACCTTCTTACAAGGGTTTGTAGATTAGCAAAATACTTTTTTCATGTTGTTTACTTACTTAAGTTAAGTGGATGATTGATTCATGCAATTAGATTCAAGTTGTTTTGGTTGGTTATCACTATTTACAATTATAGATCTGAAAGGTTTACAAGTGAAGTTTTTGAAGGCACTGATTCACCCCTCCCCTCTTAGTACCTATCTCTCCTAATTCCAACAATTGGTATCAAAACTCAATTCTCTTATTGAATAGTTTAACCACTGAAGGGTAAAGATTTATGTCATGGAGAGATACAAGCTTGAAAAGACTATTGACAATTAGAAGATACAAATGCAAATGTTTGTGGAATAGTATAAGCAAACCAAGGACTGAAGAAATTACTGGATGAAAGGAAGAACCTAGCTATACTATAGAATGAGATCGGTTACCATGAAGAACCTATTGATGACATATTCAAGCATATTGGATCTAGTTCTGGAAGCATCTCTGATGGATCTGAAAGCATAATCACTGATCTATCTAAAAAGAATCAATATTTAACTGATCAAGTGAAAGCACTACCAATCAGTCAAGAATCTCAGATGGTGAGAATGGTAGAAACAATGAACAAATAAAAACAAGCCAAGCAAGAAAGAAACCTAGCAATCGATGACCAAAGATAGATGAGTGAACAACTTTAAACTAAAGAGAGTGAGATACAAAGACTCACTAACCGAAATTTCCATGTAACTAATCAAGTGATGACTGTGAATCAAGAGGTAAATTGAGTGAATGCAGAATTGTCAAGAAAACTAGAAGATGTTGCAAGACTCAAAGAAGAGAATGAGAAGCTGAGAAATGAAGTGAAAAATCAATAGCAACAAAATGAAATGAAGAAACTTGCTGAGGACAGCTCCAAGAAGATTGATGACTTCTTAACTAATCAGAGAAGATTTGGAAGTAAAGCCGGTATAGGCTACATTGATGAAGGAGAATCATCACAACAAGATGAACAAATCAACATCAATCATAATCAGAAACCTAAAGTTTTGGCATGTTATCATTGTGGCAAAATGGGACATACATCTAATGTGTGTAGAAGCAAAGCACAAGGTAAGCCTCCTATCACTCCTAAGTTTAATGGATATTGTTATTACTGTGGTAAGTTTGGACATCCTACTTATGAGTGTAGAGCTAAGAAAAATGATCTTGCTAATAATACCACTATGGAGAAAATATGTTATACTTGTAACAAGCATGGACACACTACATGAGAATGTAAGGCAAAAATGAAGCAAGTCTGGACACCTAAGGAGAAACCACAATGTAGGCCATATCAACCGAAGAGACAAGGTAACTCTTATGTTTGGGATTATAATACATGGACTAACTATGTTGTATGTGGTAGATATGGACACATTGCAGAAAATTGTTATAGAAAGAGTCGAATTGGACAATCAAGAAGCTGGAAAAATACTGGGATGGCTTGTATGCACTGCCATAAGATCGGTCATTTAAGAAAGAACTACAGAGACCGAGCACCAGATGAAAACCATATATTTGAAAGTGGATATACTATTGTAGATATCAAGAAGTTAAGGAACACTATGTGGAAGAAGGCATCTAATGAGAATGCTGAGTCAAGTAATGTTGTTGGTGAAACCTCATCCATTGGACTGGGTGACATCGGTACCTCCACTTAAAGTGAAATAGGTATGTATGGGACTGACATTTCAAAAGATCACATTTTACATATAGTTCGTTATACATAATGTTCTTATACCAAATCAGCATGAATAAAGATGCACTATGGTTTAGTTGTCATGAGTTAACAATGTTATACAGTCAGAAAAAGAGAGACCACTAGTTGGTTACCCGTCGGTAATCACTATCTAAGGTTAACCGAGAACATGTATCAACCGATGAAGAAATTCTATGTTAACCAAGCGGATGAAAATTTTAGTTGTCATCGAGCTAACAATTGTGTCATACCGAAAGTTAGATCGAGCATTTATTGCATAAAAGTTTGAGCGGGAACATTGAAAGTCTATAAATACACGGGAATAGAGTTCCTTTTTACAATGCAATTTCGAAGAGTGGAGAATTCAAAGAGAAGAGTTTGAGATAAAAGATTTTTAGAAGGATTCAAGGCTACGCTAGATAGAACTGACATCACTCTTCATGATATCGAGTAAGTTCATTTGCAATCAAACACTTCTTATCTTGCTGCTTGCTGAAACCCTAGAATTAATTTATGGCATCTACATCATCTGCAAGAAAAACTCAAAGTGTTGAAGAGGAAGTTAATCTAATCGTTAGGGAAAATTTTGATGAACCAAAGTTTAGGCCACATCCTAAGGTCGTAGCACAAATAGATATAATGGGCACATTTTCGAGCATTACCAGAAAGGTTTTTATTGACAGAAGACATAAGGTCTTATATTCATTGCAAAATCAGAGAAGTTGGAGACTTTGAAATTGTTGTAACATATCAACTACTCTATGGCCCCAATGGAAAAATGAAATCAGACTACAAGAATATTAAGGAATCAGAGTTATCGTGAATTAGGAAACATGATAAAGATTGGGTAGATGCTAAATTATATCCTTCAAAGGAAAATGAAGGAGAGATACTTAATTCCTTAGGAGTTGGTAGAGAAGTACAAAGACACAATTTTTTTCATGGTTGAAACTAATGATGTTCTTTGAAATGGTTGAACCAAGAAAGAAATGGTGCTACCCTATAGGGTATGGGGTTAGTTCTGAAGTTCTCACAATGCAAGTTGAACATGTACTAGCAGATGAAATAAACACATCTGAAGAGAGATGGGGCACTTACTTGGAAAAGTCAGCAAAATTTAGAGAAGAATAGGATAAAGGGACAAGAAAAAGGAAGATTGGGAAAATGGTTGATGACATTGTTGCGAAGGCAAGAATTACAAAGGAGAAACTAAAAGAAGTAAGGATGAAGATGACAAAAGGATCCTCTAGCTTGGCAATTGAGGCACCTCCTCCTTCTGAAGTAGAAAAGATAGTAAGTCCTACTCCTGATATAATTGATTTAACAATTACACATGAGAAGATTGCATAAGAGGTTGCACCTGTAGGCACTCCTAGGAGATCTACAAGATCTAACAAACCAAGAAGCCCTAAGAAAAAAGGTAGAAGTAGAAATAAAGAAGAAAGAAGACAAGGTGAGTGAGAAGAAAGAAGAAAAATAAGTACAAAAGAAGCCACAAGATCTCTGGAAGTTGGATATCAAGATGTTACAAAAGAGAATAATAAGAGATGGAAATCTAAAGATAGTAAATAGATACTATGAAAGGTATGATTCTGATAATCAAGAAGTAATTGAGGATATAGTAATTGAGCACTTGTTAGTCTACAAGAAGAATTTTCTTGAATTAGAAGGCAACATTCCTAAGGAATTGTATAGAAATTTGGAAATAAGAAAATAGTTAGCACATTCAGAGGATAAGACTATAAGAAATAAGGCTATTGAATAAATGTTGCTTGTAGTCTCCATACAAGAGAGGGAGAGAATCATTAAAGAGTTGAAACCTCTATTAAGAACAAAGGCCAGACTTGTGAAGATAATGGAAAGGAAGTATGATGAGGTTATAGAAGACACACAAAAGGGATTGGACCAAATTATTATGTGTGACATGCCTAAGAAGACCTCACCTCCAAAGGTTACCAAGCCTACACCTTCAAGAATGGGAGAAAGCTCTAGGACAGCTGAAGAGAGTGAGCAAGCAAGCGAAGTTGACAAGCAACCAGATTTCTTTATTTTTGGTATGCCTATATCATTAGACACTTCACTTGATATAAATGATCCATTTCAAGACAATCTGGATAGTGCAATGAAAGTATAAGAGGAAGAACATATAAAAGAAAAATAGGAAGAGAAATAACAAGAGAAGGAAAATTAGCAAGAGGAAAAGCAGGAAAAAGAGACAAGAGCAGAAAAATAAGAAGAGGTAATAATTGAGCTTAAACAAAAACTGTATACCTCCTCCACCCTATTGTTGGAAAGTATGGCCAAACCAGTAAGCACCGATGTGGAAAGTATGGATGAGGATGAACTCATGAGGTTATCCTTCATGGAATTTTCTAAGGCAAAGGAAAGGTCATAACAAAAGGGGGATAAGAAGGTAAAGGTGATTGCTAGGGTATAGAGAGTATGAATAAAATAATCCCTACACCTCTTACATTTCAAGGAAAGGATGATGTAGAGAATTTGAACATGGAAATGGACAACTTTGATAGTCATTTTGAGTCATTGTTGAAGATCACAAAGGATAAGGCTAAGAAGAGATACTTAGAAAAGAAGTTGAAGGAAGTTTGTTAGTCCATCTCATGGAATTTGGGCATTCTAAAAGCAATAGAAATCAAAGCTAAAATTTGTGTGGCACAAGGAAGAAAGGTATACAGCTATTGCATAAATCCTATCAAACATGTTAAGAATATTGAAGATATCATAGCCAAGAACATGGCTACATTAGATAGCATAGTGGACAGTTGTGAAACCTCTTCACAAATTGTGTTAGAAATGGATAAGAAAACATCCAAAATTTTGGATAAGATAAATGCTTTGAATATAGAGAAAGGGAGAGCAGTGGAAATATTTGGTTTTCTAAAGAGTCTAATCACTCCTAAGCTTTCAATTCTTGAAGCTCATATCACAGATATGGAGAAGATAGAAGGATCAATGACAAACTTTGTACCCATTGAGATGAAGACAGTAGAGACTCCATCTTATGCACTGAATGGGATGGTCCATTTCAGTGAACTTCTGATCAAGTCATGGGATGATGAAGTGAAGACCTTGGAAGACTCCTTCCAAGATATTATGAATCTGGTGAGTAAGCACTAAGTCTTTTGTGCTGAAAATTTTGAAGTTTTGTAAGCACCTTTTTCATTGATGTCAAAGGGAGAGGAAGAGAAGAGGAAAATGAGAAGAGGAAAAAGAATTAAATAAAAGAAGAGAAGAGAAAAATGAGAAGAAGAAAATAAAAGTATAAATAAAATAAAAAAGAAGAAAGGATATGTATATAGAGAAGTAGAAGGAAGATAGTGTTTTGACACTTAGTCATTTTTCACTAAGTGTTGCCATCAATGCCAATGGGAGAGATTGTTGGCAAGTGATGTTTTGAGAGAACTATGGATCACTTAAGGGTTGTCATTTATGAAAACACTTATGTTGGAGTGATCTCATGAAGTGATTAAAGTGTGGGAGATAGTCATGAAAATGACTAAGTACAGAATCAGAATAACAGTATACTACAGTACAATTTTGGTCAGCGAAGATAATATATGATATATTATGGCTTGAAAACTTAGAGGAATACATTTTGGGATATTTATGACCTTTAGTTAAGGTTTCACATGTTTTGGTTTTGATATCAGTAAGATATAGTGTTGTGAAGGTATGTGAAGACAAAGAAACAGTGAAACAGGGTATATGAGTAGTTGCAATGATTGAGGGAAGATTAGATGGAATGGTAATGTGCTAAGTCAAATGAAAGTTGTATATTGCCAACACTTTGGTAATACAAGATCATTGAATCTACATTTATTTTTTGTATAAGTAATTTTTATATTTTGTATTGTATTTGAGAGTCGGTTGAATGGCAGAATTGATATAAGTATGGAGTATTTTGTGGAAGCGATAAGTGTGAAACTATGTGATAGAGATGGATATGTGATGGATGAGAGTTTGGGATATTAGAAAAGGCAGATAGTAGATTTGAGATCAAAGATTGACAGAGCTATAACTGGAACTATCACATCATAGCAAATGCTTGTGCAGTTCACTTATTGAAGAACACTTTTGTAACAGAATTTTGATTGTAAGAGTTGCAAGATCACCACACCTTTAATAGGGTTTTTATATACCCCTAACAAGGTTTTGTATTCCTCTAACAAGGAAATGTACTATGTAATACTCAGCTCCTAACAGGGCTAGATCTCCTAACATGGATTTAATATTTTAGTGCATAGTTGTGGGTACCATCCCCACCAAGGTTTTCCCTTGGCCAGAAATTCCTCAAAAACAAATAATGTTGTTATGAGTTATGTGTTATGTGTTTATGTTCTTTTCATTTCAGCATTGATATGGTTTATTTTAAATTGGTTTAAGTTTAAGTTGAAGTGTTGTAATACTAATTCATAATGCCTGCCAAATTATCAGAACCCTAAACCCCAGTGGTAGCCTTCTTAAGGAAACTAGCAGCAACCTCAAGGAACCTAGTGTAGACTATGATTTTGAACCTGTTACCTGTCTTGAAAGGCTGAAACATTCAAACATTAGACTAATCTAACATGTTCATGAACTAAAAACAGCATAGGACATGAAAAAAAAACCAAAGCCACCTCAAGATTGTTGCTAAAAACAAGTGCTATAGAGCAAATGTTTGATTTGCTTCAATTAGAGGGATGTGGGTGTGCTCTCAAATGCATGGAGAGGGATTTATGGTGATGCATAAATGATGAGAAAAGCTTGAAATATGAACTAAGATTAATCCATTAAGCTATTCTAAGATGTGTTAGAAAACATGAAAAATATGAAGAAATCTAACAATTAAGATGTATGCTAAGATGATCTAGTTAAAAATGCTCATGATAACAATGCAATCAATGATAAAAACTAAGCTAATAATTTTCTCTTGGAAGGAGGAGTATTTATAGGATTTCCTAAGGGCTTGGGTTAGGAGGATAGGTTAGAGTTTGGGGTAAGGTTAGGGGTTGAGTCAAGGGGATAAGGATGAAGACTTTCTAGAAGAGTCTAGACTTTGGATGAGGATGAAGACTTTCTAGAAGAGTCTAGGCTTTCTAAGGATAAATATGGAATTTAGGAGATAAATAAAGATTTATTTATCTCAAAAGCTTTAATGAGTTTGAGGCTCATTAGGGGAAGGGTTATCTCCTTGTGACAAGTGTCATAAGGGGATTGGGTTGAAAGATGGGAGGAATGTGCACAATTTGGGAAATGTGCCTAAGGTCAAAGGGTGTAAGAAAGGGGTGAGGGGCTTCTTAAATGCACCATAAATGCATGTAAGAGGGATAAGGAGGCCTTAAATGCCTTCAATGCATGTAAGAGAAGCCTCTAGAAGTTTGTTGACTTTGGGTCAAGCTTAGGAGTTGGCTAACCTTGTTTAGGGAATGTGACAAGGTTAGGGGGAGGATTAGGATTAGGATTAGGGGATTTTAGGATTAGGATGGGTGAAGAGATTGGGTTGAGAAGTTTCTAGAAGAGTCTAGAGTTTTCCTTGGTTTAGGGAGAATGAATAAATGTTTATTCATTCCAAAGGCTTTTGGTTTTGGGAATATTTATTAAAATATATTTAATAAATATGAAAATTAAATATTTAATCTTAATTAAATATTTTGAGTTGAGATTAGGGTTAGAAAGGATGGGATTAGCCTTTAATCAAAATTAAAGAAGGATTAGAAGATTTTGGAAGAGGTTAGTGGTCTTAAGGAAATTGGCCAAGTTTTGGTCAAAAAATAAATTAATTATTTATTTTGGGATTTTTGGTCAATTTATTAATTAAATAATTAATAAATAAGGAGAATAATGTTTAAATAAGATTTAAACATTTTTGGGAGGGATTTCTTAATTAAATGTTTTTAATTAAGATAAAGGGATTTAATGACATAAAAATAAATTAATTAATTAAATAAATAATTAATTAACAAATGATGATGTCATCAGGGATTTTTCAAAAAATAAAAATACTTTATTTTCTAAAGGATTTTTAGGTGTCTACACCTAGCCACAACCTAAAGGTTCATGACAACCTCCTTAGGGTAATTCATAGAAAACCTCACAATGGAGAGGAGGTCAACAATGGCCAAATAAATTAGCTAGCTATCTTTAGTATCCTCAGCAACTAGCCTTAATGCCACCTCCTATTACCAATTCTAATTCTCATAAGACTACTCAATTACTTGCATAACTTATTTCTGATCCTAACAAAAAACCATAGAAACAACCTATCTATTCTATAGATCCTAACCAATACCATGCATATGTTGTAAATATAGGTGATATACACCTAAGGTCTTTAACAACTTTTCCAGTACCAACTCCACCAGTTATAATTGAGATGCCTATGGAAGAATTAGAACATTAGGGTACACTTGTTCCACTTGTCCAACCAAATATGATGAAATATTCCGAGGTTCCAAAATAATTAAATGCAATTCCTCCATTTCCTCACATATTAGAAGCAAAAGTACCCAAACCCAAAGAGGATTCAACCTTTGAATTTAACTCAGTTGTACAAATCATGATGATAAATAGGGATCCCTTCCTACAACTTCAAGAAGAGGATGAAGTACTCAACTACATTCTTCAAAATTATTATGGAGTGAATGATAAAACCTTTTGGTTGTTCATCACATTAGGCATGTTAATTGCAAACCATTCTCCCTGGGTCTAGTTCATCAAACTTACCTATAGGCACACATATGCTTCATACATTATTTATGCATGAAGTATAAATTTCATGCCTCACTGAGGCATCCATGATAGACTTAACTAAGGAATTTGAGGTCTCACTAGGTTAATGTTTGAACATCAATAAAAATCTCACTCAAAAATAGAAAATGTCCTTGACAAAATTGCTTCAGTCTCACAAGAAAGCATTTGTCTAGGATCATAATGATATGAAGGGTTTGGATCCTAAGTTGTGCACTCAAAGAATCTATATCAAGGAGGATAGTATGTTAGTAATAAAGTCACAAAGAAAAATTAACCTTGGACTAAGATAAATAGTCAAAGGAGAATTACAAAAATTGTTCAAGTTTATTTATCTCATCTCTAATAGCCAATGGGTGTCACCCCTTATCATAGTTTATAAGAAAGGTGGAAATTGGTGGGTTTTAGTAGATTATAGGGAGTTGAATAATACAACCAAAAATGACCATTTTACCCTTCCCTTTATAGATCAAGTGTTAGAATCTCTAGTAAGGAAGCACTATTTAGTGGATATAATCGAATCATAATTGCACCAGAAGATCGAGAAAAGACCACCTTCACTTTCCCATGGGGAATTAATGCTTTTAATGTCCTTCCATTTAGTTTGTGCAATTATCCAACCACTTTCCAAAGAGTGGTCATTAGCATATTATTAGATATTTTACATGACTGCATGGAAATCAATATGCAAGATGACTTTACCACATAAAATAATACCTTTGAAGAAGCATTGAGTAATTTAGGAAAGGTACTAAATAGGTGTAAAGATCACAATCTATCTTTGAATAGTGAGAATCATTTCATGATGATGTAGGAAGGGGTAGTTCTAGGCTGTAATCACCTAAAAATGGGCTAATAGAACCTAAGGCCCTATTTGCCCTAATTTAGGATAAAACTCCTAAATTATCTTAATTTGATTCTTGATTATTAAAATAATTTGATAAAATCAATAAAATATCATAATTAAAGCATTTATTCTCAATAATTGAGAAAAAAATCACTTTGATTATCTCTAAGCTTAATTAATTAAATCAAACCCATTAAATGCATTGCTAGAGTAATTAATTAAAAGAAATAATAAAACACCCCAAAATGACATGTCGCCCTTGAAGGGGACAACAAAGAAAACTTAAACCAATGAGAGTTAATCACATGGATCAAGCAAAGGAAGCATCTCAACCACTCCTCATGGATGCATCCTAACCGTTCAAAATCTCAGGATTCTATAAAAGAGAATTCTCAAACAAGGTGGAAGATAGCTAATTTGAATTCATTCATGCATTTTTCTCATTTGATTTTCATAGCTTAATTAGAACACATTCACATTTCAATTGCTTAAAGATTAATGAATCCATGGCTAATATTAATGAATTTGATGTTTTAGCTTCATATTTCCTTTGAATCTCTCATTCTAACATGCATTGTCACTGTTTAGGATCCTAATCTGAGAGTTATTTTAAATTATTTTCATACTTATGTTAGTTAGAGAGAAATAATTAGATTTCAATTGTTATTGATTTAGATTGATTTTCCTCTAACAATTGATATAATGAGTTATTTAAGTGTTGTGTTGCAGGATACCATCTACCACAATTCACACACACATTTCTAGCACCCACCATGGAGCCAAGCCCTGGATTTCTACCTTTCAAACTAAATTTTTGTCGTGTTTTTTACTATAGGGAATCACATTTGGATAATTGGATCCCATCCAAGATTTCCTAGATCACATCCAGTAAGGTATCGCATTTAGTCAATTCTAGATTACATTTAGGATCCTTAATCGCATGTGGGAAAGGGGATCACATCTGGTTAAAACTTTGGGTCACATCTAGGAATATTTGCTTCAAATTTGATTTTTTTAACATATAATGGATTGATTTTGTGTTCTCTGTGGATTTTTAACAGCCTAACTGTGGTTTGCAAGATGAATTGTCAGAGAACTCAACATATGAGACTACTAATGGTTGTTTATAGGTTTCCTAAAAGGATAAACTAGACTTCATGTTTTCTTTTATAGGAATTTGATTACAATTTGAGGTCAATTTGCAAATTAACCAGAGGATTGTGCTCTTTTCCCTTGAGGAAAATTAGAAACTCAAAACTTAATTTGCAATTTGGGATCAAATTGGGGTAATTTGAAGTAAAGCTTGCATGACGTGTCTTGGAGAAGTGTTTTGAGTTAGGATATTATGCTCTTCTCATTCATAGAGAATCAGAAATCTAGACCTTGAATTATTGATCTACTTTATTTTATTGCAATA
This sequence comes from Chamaecyparis obtusa, assembly GCA_027943335.1. Lineage (NCBI taxonomy): Eukaryota > Viridiplantae > Streptophyta > Pinopsida > Cupressales > Cupressaceae > Chamaecyparis > Chamaecyparis obtusa. Next base: position 364,086 of record BSBK01000680.1, on the reverse strand, counting down.
CATTGAGAGGGCCTATCAGTTGAGGAAAAAATCTCCCAGGAACAACCCAAGTGGGGACAAGTCTCAAGCCAACTCTTCCACCCCACTATTAAATTTGATGCTTCCTTGAGGTGAAAACTTCAGAAGATATATTTCATTTTGGAATTGGAATCTTTATTTGATCTTTTCCAATGACATGCTTGAATCTTGTGTAGAGCGGAGCCGCTTGAATCGTACTTGCAAGACTACACAATTTTGAGTACTCATAGGGCTATAAGCCTAAATCCTACTTGTGGGACTATGGGAGATGGTTATGAATGGATTCCTTCACTAAAATCCTAAGTTAAATGCTACCTGGCTCACCTCCAAAAGATTGGTAAGACTTGTGCAAGGCAAATAGTAATTTCCCCAAGAGATTCACCATATCGAGCCCTCCTTGATGCTTGAACTCGGCTAATATGGGCTCCAACATCTATTGTGTGTTATTGGACTACCATATTCTAAGGATTCATTGAGTGTGTTCCTAAGGTAGTGAAAAAGTATTTCCAATCTCTACTTAGCATAAGGAAGGTTAGGTGTGTTTGCTATAAAAATGATTGCTTGATGTGTTTTAATTACAAACCTTAGATAAATCCCTCAAATGAATAAACACCAAGCATTTTCAAACACCTACAAGTCCTTGAAATTAGATAGAAAAGACATTTTTTTATGAAATTGACTAAACTTTGCATCATAATGTCACATCTGGTATCCTGAGTCACGACCTGCATTCCAAATCGCATCTAGTCATTCTAGTATCGCATCCTGTATACCCTAGATTTCCCGAGTGGCATCTAGGACCTAAACCAAATTAGGAGTTGCATCTCATATTCTTGGGTTACATCTGGGAACTTTTCACTATCAGTCGCATCTAGAGTGTCACATCTGCGGCTGAGAGCACTTCTATACTTCCCACAAACTAGATTTTTACATTTTTGGATACCCTTTTTGGCCTTTAGTCAGATTATGTTGTCAAAACAAGTCTACCTGCAAGCCTAAAAGAGTTATTGTTGAGCATGTCTTGTCATCCTATTTGGTCTACCCTGCATTGTTCAAAATTATGGAGTCTCCTTTTCACCATCAGATTCAAACCAAGTTCCCAACTCACTATCAAGGCACTCTAACACCCTTTAACACTGGAACTTTCAAACACATCACACAAATCCACTTGCATTTGGTTCCCAACTCATTATCAGGCACTCTAACACCCTTCAACATTGGATCCTAAGACATATCAAACCCACTTTTTCATCCTTGGACTCACAATTGGACACTTACACACTTTCAAACCAACTTTCATATAAGACACTCAAAATTCCTTAATCTAAGCTTTCATGGTTAATACAAGACACAAATCTTACAAATTTGAAAGGAATCCATTCTCGAATGAGGTACCATTAATCACATTTGAAAGAGGAGAAACTTCCAAACTTAATCCTCTATTTGGAGCAACACTTAGCACTACTCACATGGTAACCCCTAATGTGACAAACATGAATAATCAAGATAACTTCCATTGGATTGAAAGACATGATGAACAAGATAACCAAGATGAACAAAATCATCAAGATGAAGCACGACACCAACAAGCACATTATGATTATGATGATGATGATGAAGATCCTATAGAACAATAATATCAAAGATCTTTAAGAAGCAAAAGATTCAACAAGACCCTTGAGAGAACATTGGAAGAAAACAAGGAAAAGTACTTCCTGGAACTTGCATCTCAAGGAGTGAAACTGTCTAAGGACTATGACGTAAATCAGCTCAAACCAAAAGAGGATCTTAGTCATATGTCTATTCTAACACGAAAACTACTTTCCATGCAAGCAGAAAGAAAAGGACAAACTAACAAAACAATATTCTTTGGAAAACATTTGTCCTTTCCCCTTTGATAAGGGATTGAAGATGATATCATTTCTCAACATGTCACAATTTTGAAATATGCCAAATACACTAGAAATTCTGACCCTCAAGATCATGTGAGGGAATTTTGCACATCTAGTATGGAATTCTTGCACGAACAAGAGTACCTTATGAGGTTATTTCCAGGGAGTTTAGGTGGACAAGCAATGGACTGGTTCTTGAAATTACCTACAGAAATCAAATCATTTGAAGAACTAGTTGAAAATTTCATTCAACAATATTCCTATAACATCCAACACACTATGACAATGTTGGATTTATGCAATACCAAATAGAAAAGAGAAGAATCATTCTTGAATTTCTTGCAATGATGGAGGAAAATATTTTTGCAATATACTAGACAAATACCCAAAAGTGAAAAGATGGACATCTTTATTAATAACTTAGTACCCAAAATGAATTTTCTAATACAACTACAAGGTCCACCAAGTTTTGAAAAAATGATAGATAGTGCCATCAAGATTGAAGATGTCTTGATCAAGAAAGGGGAGATCACTATCAATAAAGAAAATAAGGACAAATACTATTCCTCCAAAGACAAGTAAAAATATCAAGAACAAGAATGTGGTCAATGATGGAGTTGTGGATACTCCTAATACCAAACCAAAACTGGAAGTTTTTAATCTTACGATGAGCCTCCAAATGAGCAAAAAGTTCAAATTCAATAGTGACACCAATGGCTAACAAGACTTTCAATAAACCTACTACTCAAATAGAGCCTTGGGAAGCAAGACCTAAGAGAAAATTCACACCATTGGGAGATACATTAGAAGTGGTCTTGAAGTCACTATTGGACAATAAAATTATTACAACTCCTGACTCCAGACCTTGGGAACTAGAAGTAAAACCAAGGTGTTGGAATGATAATGATTACTGCTATTTTCATCACAATAAAGGATACAAGACTAACAATTGTATGAAATTAAGACATATTATTCAAGATTTAATTCAAGAAGGAGAAGTTAAGGTGAATATACATCATACAAACAGTGATCGTAAAGCATTCAAAATTCCATTTCCTAACTTTGGAAAAGGATAATCTTCTAAGAGTAACAAGATTAATTATACATACACCAATAATAATAATGTAATTCATATGGTGAAACCTTCCAAATTATCCATCCATGTGATCACTCTAAAAGGAGTCCAAAAAAAAACTGATTCCTCTAATGTTGTAACAAGAAATCAAGCTAAGCTCACTCTCAAAGGAGCTTCAACATCAAACACACCAGCTACAACAATAACATCTAAACAACTAGTATTACCTCCAAAGTTTAATCTAGTAGACCATTTGCAGCACACGCCAGCTCAAATCTCAATTCTGGAGATGTTAAAAATCTCTCCTAGTCATAGGGAGGTTCTTGATCAAGCCTTGCTTAATACTAATGTACCAAAGGACCTAGATGTGGACAGATTCCAAACTATGGTTGGTCACTTGAATTCCCCACATTACCTATCTTTCTCTGAGGAAGATGACAAATCATTGAACCAGCCACATAATCAACCATTGCATCTAGAGGTTCTTCTTCATAAACATTGTGTCAAGCATGTCTTGATAGATGGAGGTGCTGGTTTGAACATATGCACATATAATTTGGTAAAAAAAATTGGGATTTTATGAACATGCAATTGATCCCTGAAGGAAGATAACAATCAAAGCTTATGATGAAGAAGAAAGATCCTCCAAAGGATTGGTTGTCTTACCTATCAGAGTGGGACCAGTGGAAAGATATGTGATATGTCAAGTCCTTGATTTACCACTTGCATATAACATTCTTCTTGGGAGGCCGTAGATACATTTAATGAAAGTTGTGCATTCTACGTACCACCAATGTATAAAGTTTCCTCATAATGGAGTAGAGGTGACTATTCTAGCTAACACGACATATCCTTGTAACATGCTTAAACAAATAGAGAGCATGGTTCCACACAATAAAGAAAGCTCCAATAAGGTGGAGACATCCAAGGAAATGGTTCTACGAAGCTTTGCTAAAAAAATCAACACTCAAGAAACAAGTATGGGTGAATACAAGATAGGTCATGCAATGTCTCTAGAAGATCTCCCCATATCTCCTAGGTCTCAAGGATGGCCTTCAAATACATTTACACCTAATGGTAGTGCTCTAACAATACATGAAGGAACATGAATGGTTAAAGAAAAAGTATCCCTTGAAGAAGAAAATGAAGAGAAATCCGTCTTGAAATGGCTCTATAAGGAAAATGAAGAAGAAGGAAATATCAAACATGTTGAGATAGCTACAAAAAAATATGGGAAAGGATGTGAGATCATGAAACAAATGGGTTGCAAAGGAAAAGGAACATTGGGACAAAGAAAACAAGGACTTGTAGAACTGATACATATGGATTTTAGAAACCTGAAGGACAAAACTATATTAGGCTTCAAGGAAGCAATATCTCACCCTCTAGTAGAAAGTGGTCATGTATTTGATAGATCAAAAGACTCAAATGATGAAGAAGAGGTGGAAGGATAACCTATTTCTTATGAAAGGTTGCTACTCTTACAAGGAGATCCATTATTAGAAATTGGTACCAATCTTGAACAAGAACTAGAAGAAGGACAAATAGAAGAACCTGAATGAGACCGAGAACAAGGGCTCCCTATTTTTGACACACCTCACTTTGATGAAGAACCAAAGATGAGATTTCCATAAGAACCATTGCAAGAAGAAGAGAACAATGCTAATGAAGAAGCTGAAATACCAATGACTATTGCCCACTTCTTGGTAGTTTCAGATGATAGTCAGGTAGACTCACATGAATATGAATGGGATATCCTTTCTGATTCTACAATGGATATAGAGGTGGATATGATACATAAATATTCTCCTAGAGTCTTAATTGAAGAAGGAGAGAGTTCTAATGCTAGGTCACTAGATTTAGATGTACATAACATTAACATGAACTCTAATAATAACAATAATGACTATAATAATCCTACCATCTATTTAGAAGAAAACCTAATGGAAAACATATTGCAAGTTAATGACATTGATAATAATGTGGTATTGTCTCTTGAACCCATTGAATCTTTATCCTTAATACATCCTGAACTGATTGACTAGAATGAGCCTACAACCACAAGCTTGTTATATTTTGACAATGACTATTCCCTAGCCTGTTATCTAAACACTTGTGAAACTTTCCCTTCTTCCACCAATGTAAAGAGAGAAACCATGATTGAGGAGGATATCAAGTTTCTCAGTCTCAAAATGAAAAACAAAAAGAACAAGAAATCTGATGGTGAAAACCACCTAGTGGCAGTGTCAGATTCAAAAAGAGAAAAAGAAAAATACGCATCTAATGGTGAAAACCTCCTAGAGGCACCAAAGGATGGGATTCTTGATATCCTCCCAGATCATTTTTAGGAAATATCTTTAGTGCTGATTGAACCAACATAATCCATTAATTTGGGAACAATAGAAGCTCCTCAACTAGCTCACATTGCTCAGTCATTGACAGAAAAGGAAAAGATCCAATTCACAAGCTTATTCAAAGAAAAGAAGATCAATTTTGCTTGGTCTTATTTAGATATTCCTGGATTGGATATAGATTATATAATACATCACTTGTCTATTTCTCTTGATGTGAAACCAATAAAGAAAAAACTAAGGAAAATGAACCCACATGTGGCATTGCTAGTCAAGGTGAAATTGGAAAAACTATTAAAAGTTAGATTCATAAGAGCCATTGATTATGCAGAATGGATTTAAAACATAGTTTCTATTTCAAAAGAAGATTTTGTACAAAATTCATAGATTTAAACAAGGCTTTCCCAAAAGATGACTTTCCACTTCCCAACATAGACATGATTATGGATTTGACAATAGACTATGAGATGTACTCATTGATGGATGGTTTTTTTGTATATAATTAAATTAAAATTTCTCCTAAAGATAAAGAAAATACTACTTTCACATGCACATAGGGAACATATTATTATAATGTGATGCCATTTGGTCTCAAAAATGTAGGTGCAACCTATCAAAGAGAAATGAGTACAATATTTCATGACATGATGCATAGAAATATGGAAGACTATATAGATGATACATTGGAAAAGTCAAATATAAGGACAACACATATAGGAGATCTAAGGAAAATCTTTGATAGAATGGAACAGTTTCAATTAAGGCTTAATCCCAAGAAATGTGCATTTGGGGTATCATCTGGAAAGTTACTAGGATTCATAGTCTCAGCAAAAGGAATCGAGGTAGATCCAACAAAAGTGAAATCTCTTCTTGAAATGCAACCATCTAGAAATATTAGTCAAATGAGGACGCTTCAAGGAAAGCTACAATCCATAAGAAGGTGTATCTCTCAATTAGAAAATAAGACACAACCTTTCACAAAGATAATGCGCAAAGGAACTACATTCACTTGGGATGAGCAATGTGAAGAAAATTTTGCACAAGTCAAGAAATATTTGTTGAATCCTCCAATCCTAATGGCTCCAATATATGGAAAACCTCTATATATATATATATATATATATATATATATATATATATATCCTATAGCAGTAGAACTTTGGCCACATATGAATTGAACTATTCCATGATTGAAAAATCATGCTTAGCATTGGTATTTGTATCCCAAAATATCAGGCATTACATCTTGGCACATAAGGTGAACCTAGTGGCTAAAATTGATCCACTCAAATATATGTTGAGTAAAGCAATGTTGACAAGGAGACTATAAAAGTGGGTCCTAATTATAAGTAGATTTGACATTGAATATGTTGACAGAAAATCCATTAAAGGAAAAGTGATAGCTGATCAACTAGAAGAAACACCATTAACAGATGATATGCCATTACATGTTGAATTTCTTGATGAAGCTATTATGCGCTTGACAAAACACCCATGGAAAATGTATTTTGATTTCTCTTTCACACAACAAGGATCAAGAGTTGGATGCTTATTCATTATGCCACAAGGATATAAAATTCCAAAAGCATATAAGATGATCTTTCCATGTACAAACAACATAGCAGAGCATGAATCTCTAGTCAATGGACTGAAACTTGCAATAGAATGGAAAATCATCGAGTTACATATCTATGGAGATTCACAACTCATTATCAATCAGATGAATGGTGACTATTAGACAAAAGATGACAAGCTAATGCCTTACAAAAGAATGGTGGATAACTTGAAGAAATACTTTTTCTTCATCACATTTGAGAAAATTCCAAGATCAGGAAATAGAGCAGCGGATGCAATGGCTACTTTAGCATCAATGTTACAACTTGAGGAGCATCAATTTCTCTATGACTTCCTGGTGGAAGAACTCACATTCCCATCTTATAACTCACCTAAATCCTAGATTGTTTGTGCCCTTGAAACTCAATTTTTATCCTGATATGCCCATATCTATTCTTACCTAAAAGATCAAACAATCCCTGAAGGTTATTCCATAAATGAAAAGAGATGCCTTATAAGACCAGTATCACATTATATAATCATCATTAATGACTTGTATAGATGTGGTCTAAATGGTATGCTTCTTAGGTGTTTAGAAAATGAAGATTCTTATCGTGCATTAAAGGAATTTCATGAAGGTTTGTGTGAGTCACACTCGAACAGTTTTTCATTAGCCAAGAAACTCTTAAGAGTAGGATATTATTGGACCACAATGGAAAAATATGCTTTCCATTTCTCAAAAACTTGTAAGAAATGCCAGATTCATGGAAACCTAATAAATGCTCCAGCAAGAGAGCTAATTCTATTCATAACACATTGGCCATTCCAACAATGGGCCTTTGATCTAGTTGGACAGATATACCCAAATTCATCAAATGGACACAAATACATCATTACTGCAACTGAGTATTTCACAAAATGGGTGGAAGATGTGCTACAATCTAATGCAATTAGAAAAAATAAATTATTATTTATCTTCAACTATATCATCTGTCAGTATGGAATACCCTCATCGATTGTGACTGACAATGGGGGCCAATTTAGAAACAAAGACATGGATGACCTATGTCTCCAATTCAAAATTACTCATCACTGTTCATCAATCTATTACCCTCAAGGTAATGGACAGGCTGAGGCATCAAACAAAACTATTCTGAAAATCTTGCATCGGACAGTGAGTAAATAAGGAAGAGACTAGCACTTACAAATAAATCCAGCATTGTGGGCTTATTGAACTAGCATCAAAACACAAACCGGCGTAACTCATTTTTCCCTAGTTTATGGATCAGAGGTAGTACTGTTAAGATGATTTAGAATAATAGAGAGGGGGGGTGAATTAGTTGTTCTTGTATATAGTCGAATGTGGACCTCTAATCCAACTACACATGCAACATAGTCATTACTCACATGATCAAATTACAAGAGAGAGTATGAATTACTCAGTCTAAAATCCATCGTGAAGTGACCTATTGCCTCCTAGTAGATGGGGTGTTTAATTACTCTCAAAATGAGAGCCAACAACTATAAGACCAGTTCTACAATGGAGGATTTGAAAGCATGAAGATTGAACAAAATGAAATTAAGCTAAGATGAATATACAATTAAAACTGAGAATAAAGATGTAATTATATTTAGAGCTTGAAAGAGATATGAAGTGAAATTTAATCTAAAGTACTTGAAAATAAATATGAGATTAGATTAAGCTATGAGCAAATAAGCAAACTAAATATGATGAATATGCAATATTAAACTAAATGAAAATTACACTAAAATGCAATAAAAGCATTAAATTAATGAAATTGAGACAAAAAAAAGCTATAGTTTAATTACTCTCAAAAATTGCTCCCTTTGAATGAAAAAAAGAGGTTCATTAAATAGACAAGCCCAGGAAGAGAATGAAGGGGTTCTTGATTTGAAAGTCTTGACTCTTCATTCCCATTTGAGACAAAAAGACAAGAATTACTTAATTAAAAGAATGGAAAATGCCACACAGGGTGATCTTTCGAATATTGTGAATTATTAATTCAAAAAGGAGTGTCCATTCAAATAACAAGTAATTATTAATTCCTTTTCATGTATATTAGCCAAATGGGGTGGGTTTAATTTAATTTAAAGCACTTAGGGCTTCTAGAATTAAATTAATTTATCATAGGGGTAATTTAGCTAATAAAATTTGAAGACTTTAGGAATTAATTTTAATATTTGATTAATGCAATTTAAGGTTTTTGCAATTGACATGAAGTCGAATTAAGCCAGGTAGGAAGGAGAAAATTGCCTAGGAAAGTAGGACTTTTAAGATGTAAAATTTGATGAAAATGCACTAAAATTAATTGAATTTAATAGGTGCCAATTTTAGGGTATTACATTTTCCCCTCTTTGAATTGATGTGTGAATAGCACGTTGATTCAAAGAATAGTCTAAAGTGACAGATGACAAGAATTTTCAAAAGTCTAGGTTAGGTTGCCAAGACACCTGAACAAATCAAAGAATGATTTTTCGAGGTCTAAGTTAGATTGCGAAGACAACGGTCTTTGAGAGAACCAGAATCAGGGTTAGATTTCCCCAATACGAAGCTTAGCCCTCTGAGACCCAGGTTAGATTGCCCAAATAATGGTCTAAAAGATATTTTAAGAGCTATCTCCAAAATGAAGATTGACTCCCAAGAATTAGGGTTAGATTGCCCCAATACCTAAAAGATTTTGAGAACCATCTCCAAAATGAAGCTTGATTCCCGAGGATCCAAGTTAGATTGCTCAGATACCTAAAAGATAGATGACCAAATAGCAAGATGTGAAGCACCAAGATGCCCCAAGTAATGAGAATTGATGATTCAGATCAGACTGATTTGAGAATTGTTTTGACAAGATTTAAATGATGCAATCATCTTGCCCCCTCAGGAGCGAAATTGAAAGATGACATAAGAGGGATGATTGACAACAAGAGGTTGCATAGCAGAAGCAAATAGACTAGATTTGAGAAGCTGCAGAAGAAAATCAGAGCAAAGTAGAGGTCTTGTTGACTAATTTTGACCATGGTTGACCATGGTTGACCATGGTTGACCATGGTTGACTAGATTTGACTAGAGTTGACTTTGATGAAAAGAGAAAAGATCTTGAAAACATGAGGCAAAGATGAGGGTCTGGTAGGAAGATGATGCCAGAAGGCTGACTGCACAAGTGTCTGATCCCAAAGGGTCCCAGAATTTAAAACATGATTTCAAGCTATCTAGAGATGTTAGATTTTGATTTCAATCTTGAAAATGGATTCAGAGCAGTCGATTTAGCCAAGGGTGCAATTTTCATGCAAAATGGAGCACTTTTGAAAATTGGGTCAAAAGTTATATAAGGCCCGGAGAGGTCATTTTCAATTCATTATTCACCTTTGTCTTCTTGTGATTTTGAGCTCTAAGAGAGAAATGGAGGGTCTTCCACTGCATACACATCGATTTGAGCACTCCCGACAACATGCCCGACTAGCGAAGTATGATGCACCTATAAGTAGTCAATAAACCTCCTTGCATTTCAATTTGTATGGCTTTTTAGGTCAATTTAGGGTAGATTTAGAAGGTTTTAGGTCATGTTCTACCAATCTCACGTGAGGAAGTAGTTTACTCATGCCAATTAGGTCTTCTTCATGTGGGCTCTATCTGAAAGCTCGCGCAAGCTGAAAGCTAGTCTCACACGAGATTTCTCTAGTTCACACAAGGTCAAGTCTTTTCTCGCACGAGAAAATAGTTTCCTTGCGTGAAAAGCTGTTGTAGAGTTTGAATTCATTGGTCAAAATTTATCAAATTTGCATAAAATCAGCCAAGTAGAGTGTCGCAAAGTCATGTCTAGGATAGATGTCTTCCTGCATTCTTGTTGCTATGTTGAAAACCATCATGCTGAGATATTGATCCAATGTCATCACTTCCTTTGTAGGTTGACTTCCCCAATGTTTCCTTTAGGACACACCATTCTATTATCACCACATTAGTGCAGAGACTGAAAAATGTAGAGAGTACTCACATTGAGGAACTTGGCCTGGGATACTTGCGTGATCTACCTGACATTTAGGTAAATCATGGTCTTCTTGGTGCACTCGTAGAGCATTTCCATTTGGAGACAAATACTTTCCATTTTTTGATGGGGGAGATGATTGTGACTCGAGGACATATACAGGATTCTGCAGATACCCATCCATGGTGCTCGAGTAGAGTACGAGACATAGCCACAATAGGGTACAGTAGCCTTGAGGATGATCTTCAGAGATGATCTAGTGATGGGTCGGGCCATCTCCTAGGATGATTTGATCAGCAGGAACAGTGGTGCTCATCCATTTGTCATTGTTCTTGCTATGTTTCTGAGCTGCTACCTTTTTCCAGATCGAGGTCAGCATGGTCTAGAGTGCGGCTAGGGTACGATGTTGTAGAGGATGTTGGAGAGGCCATTCATCAGGTTTAGATGGGGTGAGTGCATGCTAGCCCATATGTATCATGAGATGCATGAGACAGGATATCATAGTGTGAGGATGATGGTGGTAGGTGTCTTCATCTTACAGATCTGGGCCTGGCAACATCTCCCCATTTGCAGGCCTATTTTCCATGACACACAACAACATCTTGAGCCATATATTTACAAGTATGCAGGTTCAATGACTCAGCCTTTGCTGGGTAAGATGGAGCAGTGGAGAGGATAGTTGGATGACATGGCAGATGTAGTCTGGAGACCTTGGGTGGCTACTGAGCCATTGGATGATGCTCAAAGAGAGCTTTCACATATGTTTGTTTCACGTCCACTAATTGGATAGAGTGTCACCATTATTGATAGATTCCTTGTTACACGCATCATGCGCTAGTTTGGTAGGTAGAAGGACATATCACATGAGTACTACCCTTATGCCCACTTCACTGATGAGGAGAAGAAGGGGTGGCATGCAAGATTGGATCTAGGGTGGTGTGTGATAAAGGCACGCATTCCAGTAGCATGATGGGATTATATGGTGGGTGTCACCAATGTAGGGGTGATGCTTGCATACAAGGACCAGTTGATTGCACATCCACATCTAAGATTCAAAGATCTGATTGGTATGGGAGCACAATAGCAGCCTACACAGCAACAATAGGTACCAGATTAGCAGCCACTAGCTTAGCAACCACTAGTTCAGCAACCTGTACAACAATAGGTTGCATAGCAGGGATAGCAATAGTAGAGAGTGTTGAGACCACAAGTAGGATAGACTAGCATCCCTGCTAGGACTATGGGCTCAGATGCAAGAACTGGGAGCAGTGGGGCCCAGTAGAGATCTACTAGGCAATGAATAGGTGATACGTCACAGCAGGCACCACCAGATGATGATACTAACATGCCTGATATTCTAGTAGGAGTAGGTACACTACAACTCTAGGAGGTTCCTAGGAAGATCCATGAGAGAGTTAGATAGGTCTAGCGGGAGCGGGATGACTACCACACTCAAGTCATCAGGGAGGAGACCCAGGTAGCTAGCAGGGATGCCGAGATCAGGTAGCTACAGGAGGAGCTAGCACAATCGAGGATTGAGACTAGATATGATGCTGCTCATGCAGCTTATTACTATACAGCTTACTGCGGGGTCATTCCAGATCTGTCAGAGAAGGTACCACTCTTTTTTGATTATGTTGTAGCTCCGTAGGCACCACAACAACAGGCACCATAGGCACCACATATACCCCCACAGTAGGCACCTCCACAACGGCCGATGCCTCTTCCACAGAGACCATTACCACCACCTCCTCTAGGTGGTGTAGGACCTAGCTAGCACATTTTGATATACTTGTACATTGTAGTCCATTTTTGATACTGTGGTTGAGTAGCACCTTCTCTTTTGTACATGACATTGTTTCAAGATATATGAGATTGACAGTTTGGATATCATCATACTTGTTGACATATTGCTTTGATATTGATGTTTATGAGATGTTTCTATATGCTTAGATGTATGGATAGAAATGTATGAAAAGCACATGTTTTATTTTTACGAACATGAATATGCACATGGTTATTTTTATGATTATGCAATGTGAAATGCAGTGATAGATGGATAGAATGTATGCATATGTGTAATGTATGATTTGAGTTATGCTTATAGTGGATGCACATGTATATGTAAATGCAAATGAATTTATGACTGCAAATGGAAATGAAATGAAAATGCAATGGATATGTAATGTATATGACCTACTAATCATCTCATGCAGGATTGTCACAATATATGAAAGGTACTAATCAAAAAGATATGTTTCAAAGATCGAGAGTGAGGACCAGACACTTGTGTAGCTAAGATGAAACTGGGATAAAAGATGAGAACCTTTGATGAACAGAAAGAAATCAAGAGAATAATAGGATATCGTCTCAAATGCAAGCTTAACATGAAAATGCAAGCCTAAGCTAAAATGCAAGCCTAGAATGAATGGATGCAAACCCTAGGACTTGGTTGTTGGACTCACCATATTATCATCATCGAGTTCATTTAAGCATGGGATGATTGCAAGATGCCATACAATCCTCACTAACTTTGCAATCATGAGAATATGAATATGACATAAGTCTTAGATTTGTCAGAATGAGATGTAATCATTAAGGCACAAGAAGCCAAAATGACCTGAACACCTATTCCTTTTGATTTAGCAATTAAACATAAGCATCAAAGCACAATTACTAGAATGACCTAAATGTTGCTTGCAAAAAAACACACCAGACATGCGAGAGTTCCTTCTTTTTCCAAAGAGTGCTCACAGTGACCCTTATGTTTGTATACACCTAAAAATGGTCATCTAGACTATTAGCCCCTTTTGCTAAATCATAAATTACTTATTCTTGATCAAATCCTAGTTCTATCATTTATTCGATTATTTTCTATGGGCTAACCATCTTATCCTAAGTCTTTATTTATTAAAAGGAATATTTCCTCCCTTTTTAATAAATAAAAAGCCCCCACTTTTCCTCTTATCCTAAGTTGCACAAATAAAGCATTATTCTTATTTTATAAAAAGAGAAAAGTACTTTTTGTCTCATATGGACACAAAAGTCAACTCATATTTTCCTATTGGAGGATACTTGTGCACATGGATTGCTCCTCTTTTAAGCTCCACCGTTGATTAAATCTTTTGCCTCTTAATCTCCATGGCCCATTCCTTTTTCATTCCCTATAAAAGGAGAGCTCTCTTCCTCATTTTCACACACAATTTTTATGTTATTGTTATGCTACAGGTTTTCTAGGTCATCTTGGAGCTTTTGGAGATATTCTTGCATCTAGGGTTTGAAGATTTGGAGCATTGTTGGCATTCATCTTAGATCTTCATCAACACTCTATCTTCTTGTCTTTATTCTTGCATCATCATGGCTTTCTTGCTTCATAGTTAGGTTTCATTTCTTGCATAGTAGCTTCATTTTCATAACATTCTTAGCTTAGATTTCCTTTATGCTTTAGATTAATTCATCTAGTTTAACTAGGAGGCTTTGTAATACTTGCATCTTTCATTTCCATAGTTTAGCTTGCATTTCCATTCTTAAACTAGCTTGCATTGCATTGCATTTCATTTGATTCTTGGGGATATTGGCATTCTTGCCCTTGTCTTCATTGAATCTCCCATTGCATGGTTTACTAGCAAGGTTATTGGCTAAATAGCTCTAGCTGAGAGCATTCTTAAAACCCTTGCACTCCATGCCGAGGGAGCTATGGATCGATTTGTGAGGGCTCATTCTTGAGTTTCCTTGCATGTAATGATCCATAGAAGTGTGACACATTTATAGCACACATTTTTTGTTCCCACCATGGGGCAACCCACCTCTTGCATGCTGGTTTTGATTATTTTTGGAGCTAACCCTTGTGCAGATTTGTTTGGAGATGAAAAAAACCCTAGATTTGAAAGATTTGACCATATCTCCCAAATGGCTTGGTGTTCTAGTCTGAAAATTTTTTTGTAGGTTGGCGACATATCAGAGAAGCTCCAAAACAATTTTCAAAATTTTCAGAGGTAATTTATATTTTTTATGATTTTTTCTTTATTTTTCATAAAAAAATCAATTTTTGGCGCAAATCAGCATATTTTTCAAAAAAAATTATATTTCTGGAAAAGTCTTCAAATTATACAGGGGGTCCATTCACTATATTTTTAATTTAGAAATCATATCATAGCTCATTTGGTTGATTTATAAAATCTGGTCTGTTTTGGTAAAATGACTCTCTAGGGCACAAATGAAGAGATTTTTCTAAAAATTTTATATTTTTGGAAAGCTCTCTATTTTTTGATAGAGGTCTCTTTTCTGCATTTTGAGTTTAGGGTCCGAATTCATGTGGTAAAAATCAGATCTTGTTGACTAGGTCAAATGCAAAAAAAAAAAAAAATTTGTGATGGGTATGCACTTATTTTTCATTGTTCATTGCATGATATGAGTTATCATTTGGATTATTTGCTGGTTATCATTGCTCCTAACAATTGATTTTCAGATCTAACCTTAGGGTTTGCATAAATTGGATATATATTGCATATCTTGTTTGCTTGTTCTCTTGTCAAGTTGTGGTTGTAGGTGCTTCTTGCTTGAAATTTGCTAAAATCGCATGTCAAAGAGGGCTACTAATGGTTTTTGCAGGGCTGCCCTAAGCATAAAAACCAAATCAAGTGCTTGTTTAATTGCTTTCTTTATTAAGTGTGGCATATACTAGTTGTTTCCTTTCATAGGCACTTAATACCTTGTTGTAGAAATTTTGAGGTGGTAGGAGAGTATGCTCTTCACCCTTGTGGTGAAACAAAAATCTTGACCCATCTTGGGATTTTGAAAGCAAGGGGGTAATTAAATCTTTTCTTGGTGTGTTTGGGAGAGATTCTTGAGATAGGGGAGTATGCTCTTCACCCTTGTGGTGAATCAAAAACCTTGAACCTCAAGAATTAATCCACTCTTTGTTTAGCTTAGGATCCTTTAGCGGGCCTGCTCTTGAGCAATCAAGAGGAACGACCCAAGTGGGGACAACCTTTTCATCATTTTCCTTGGTGGCGAGTGATTCCAACTCACTATAATCTCAAGGCTATCGAGGACACAAAATCTTGGTAGACATAGTACTTATCTTCGCTTGATGTGAGTAACTTGTGGGATTGTGACCATGAGGAAAGCATTAAGCAAGAATGCTTAAGGTACTCTTGAGGCCGCGAGGTCCTAGTCCTTTATGAGGAGCAAGAGGGGTGCTATGAACGGAATCCCTTACTACAAACCATTAGATAGAGGCCACCTTATTTTAGCCGCTTAGCTTCTTGGTGCAAGGATTGATCCAAGTGGACTTACCCAGATCACCCCAAGACACTCACCATATGTGTTCCTTTGGTTGTGTCTTTGACACTTCCATGACAACGCCAATATCTCTTGTGGGTAACCACTTGGTGTGAGGCAAGGGAGCATCAAGTTGTGGGCCACGTTGTTAAGTAATGAGCCTTGTCCTTCTAGGTAGTAATTGCTTGAATTGTCTTCGATTGTGCTATGCCCGTGTAAACATTCTCAACATTCAAACACATGGTAGCGTTCATAAGGTTTTCTATTTTGATATCACAAGTGCTTGTCTTGGCAAGGTTGCTTTTGCCCTTGTTTCAAGTGTTCTGTGACATGTTTGATCCTACACTGTTTGCAAACTTGTCTTTTATCTGCTGCTACTACTTGTCAAACTGAAAAATTGCACTGTTCAATCTACAAATTTGGTCCAAGCGCTTCAAAACTGAGTTTTTCACGTTCACTGGTCAAGATTCATATGATATTGAAGTATCCTTGCATACCCTCAACCAAGAATCCTGAGTCATTTCTACTATCCTGTCATTGCTACAATTCGGAGTTGCTAAACTTGCATTTTAACCTGTCGTAGAGTGTCTTTTTCTGTTCTTCACTGAAGCTAGTTTTTTATCTACATGCTTAGATTTGTTCTAGATTGAAACAAATGAGATAAAATTATTGGATTTGAGCTTAACGAATGCTACTCTTGATCACTTGTCACATCACGGTTACTTCTCTAGCTACTTGCTTATTGAGCTTCTTGCTCGCTGCTCGGCTTTAGTCAATTGATTGCTGTAAGTGCTTGAGCACTTTTGACGAGCCATCTCTCTATTGTTCTACTTTGACAAGTGATCTTTATTAGCTTTGCTTATCTCATATCTGAGAAACTTTGTCTCATTCTATTAGTCAACCAACATCTCTTTTCATGCCGGTTACAACTCGGTCTCAATTTGAGCAGGAGAGTCATCCTCCGTTCAATTATACACAGTTACCTTCTCCAACTAGACGTTCAAAAGCACCCATTAGCAACAATAGTTCTAGTTGTGACCAATCTGAGAAATCTAAGGCTACACCGTGGTACAAAGGAGGTTTCCTCTTTTCCGTGTTCAAGACTCCCAAAAACACAGACAGTGTCTCACTCACTTTCACTGAACAAGAAAAGTTTCAACTCTTGCAAGAACACTTTGAGCGTAAGGATAATCAAGCGCGCTTAGAAAAAGAACACAATCAACAAAGGATGGATGCTACTAGGCACATGGCTTATAGAGGGACATTTCATGAGCAACCTGAGACTAGTAATCATGAGCATAGACCTCTTTTTAACAATGGCAACAATGACAACAACACGCCACCAAGATCTCCTCCAAGGCCAACTTTTGCTATGCCTTCTTCACCACCTAGACCTCCTCCCTCTCAACATGAGGCAGAGGCTAATGATGAGATTTCTAGTGAGGATCTTATGAGATGTGAACAAGATGTGGATTTCCAATGAATGATGCATAAGCTTTTAGAGCGTAATGGCGATCAATATTTTCAATATATGACTTCTAGAGGATACAAGCTTCCTCCTGGCTATGATGTCAGACAAATTGTCCAACAAAGAGTACCAACTGAATTGGAAGTCCTTCAAGAATAATTACGTCGGACAAATCAACACCTTACCCAAATGGCATTAGAAAGAGAGCCTCCAAAGGTCTCTTTTGTAGAATCAATTTGTGCCCTTCCTTTTGATAAAGATCTATACATGGTCCCGTTTCCTAAGGATATTGAGGTTCCTAAATATGACAAGTATGATGGAAATGGTGACCCTCATGACCATGTGCGTCACTTTTATGCTCTTAGTATGGACTTTCTTCATGAAGACACATATCTTCTATGATTATTCCCTCGAAGCTTAAGAGGACAAGCTTTAGAATGGTTTGCAAAGTTGACACCTCCTTTGAAGACTTTTGATGAGTTGGCTATGCGCTTCACACAACATTATTCTTACAACATCCAACAACCTATCACTGTGATAGATCTCGGTAATCTAAGACAATATCAAGGTGAGCCATTTGCAACTTACTTACAATGTTGGAGGTCATTGTATTCTCGATATCCTCGTCAGCTACCTGAAAGAGAAAAGATTGACATTTTCGTCAACACACTTGTGCCTGAGCTGTATTATGATCTAAGGAAATAATTGTTCTCCTCTTTCAATGACACGGTTGAAAGTGCATATCAAATTGAGGATGTAGCTATAAGAAAAGGGGATATTGTTATTAATAAAGATGGTAAAGGCAATGGAAAAGACAAGAACAAACCTTGGAATAAGAACAAGTATGTTGTTAATGATGGGGTTGTTGACACTCCTAAAGTTAAAGAGCCTGCTTTCAATCTCTCCAATGCTATCTATGCAGCAAAACAACAAGAAGCTAGCAACACTCACAATGCTCCTAAACCTCAATATGCAGATAAGCCTAAGAAGTCATTTCAAAAGCGAGTCTATACCAAGTTGGCAGAACCTTACGATGTGATCCTTAAGACTTTGGTTGACAATGGATATCTTACGCTTCCTGATAAACTTGGTAACTGGGATCCGATAAATAAGCCCGATTGGTGGAGAGAGGATCATTACTGCCATTATCATAGAAACAAGGGACATCCAACAGACAATTGTTTTAGGCTTAAAGATGATATTCAAGATCTTATTGAGAATGGCACAATCTCCACTGATGGCTTAACTAAAAATTTTGATCACATAGCTTTCAAAGATCCTCTACCTAAGCATGATAAGGGGGAAACCTCTCAAACACATAAGAAGAATCATGATGCAAAGATCAATTACACGTATCCTTCTAATACACCTGTGATCAACATGGTAGAGCCCGTTGAGAGTGTTCTAATGATGAGGTCTCAAGATGATAATAAAACCAATCATGGTAAGCCAAAGTTAGTCTTGCAAACACGTGGTAGTTCATCTTCCCAAAGTGAGACACTGAATGTTGTTACTAGGGGGCAGGCCAAGATTGTCCTTAAAACTACGCAAGATCCCAAGCAAGCTTTACCTTCCAAACAAGCGGCTCCTTTGGCCACCCCTAGCTATGATCTTGTCCAACATTTGCAAAAGACACCAGCACAGATATCTATCCTTGAGTTGCTCTGGTTATCCCCTTCGCATAGAGAGATTCTTGATAAAGCTCTACGTACAACATGTGTTCCCAATGACATTGAGGTAGATCAATTTCAAGCTATGGTCAACCACATTTCATCTCCGCTATCTCTCTCCTTTTCTGCAGAAGATGACATATCTATTGCTCACCCACATAATCTAGCTTTACACATTGAAGTTCTAGTCTACAATACTCGAGTCCGCCAAGTCCTGATAGAAAATGGTGCAGGGTTAAATATTGTTTCTTTCAATGTCATACAACAATTGGGTTTGTCAGAATTGGCTGTGGATTCCAAGAAGAAGATTACTATAAAAGCTTATGATGAAGTGGAAAGATCTTCCAAAGGTCTTGTCACGCTGCCTATCCGAGTGGGCCCTATCACGAAAGATATTAGCTTCCAAGTATTGGACATCCCACTCGCATATAACATTCTTTTGGGTCATCCTTGGATCCATGACATGCAGGCTGTTCCTTCCACTTATCATCACTACGTCAAATTTCCATACAATGGCACTGAGGTTGTGATTCCTAGAGACCATACTATTGCTATCAATGCTCTTGCTGCTACTAAAAAATTTGTTCCTCATAATGAACCTTTTGTTGATCCTAGTACATCTCTAGCTGCTGCTGAGAAATCACTTAAGATAATGAGCCTTGGTATGGGTGAATATAAACTAGGTTCTTTTGCTTCTATACCTGTTTCTCCTAGGTCATATGGGAGACCTTCTGATCAGATGCAGCCTTCCACTTCTGCTATGGTGATCTTTGATACTTTTGTTCCTTCATCCATTCCTTTAGAAGCAGAAAGAGAAGAACACGCTATTCAAGAGTGGATCTATAGAGAGGATTCTAGAAATACTCCCATGCTCAGTAATTCAGACACAGATACAGATGAGTCACCAATACACACTATGGCTCACATGGGCGATGATCTTCCCTCTACTTCACTTCTTTGGGGAGAAAAATGTATATCTACTAATGATATGGATGTTGATATGGTTCATTCTTGTAGTAACCATCCCGACGTGGTTGATGGGTCTTGTGTGGGGTCTGATGAGTTTGTTCCTTGTATTGCCTTAGTGGACCACGCTGGTTCTTCTATGACAAGTCTAGATCTAGCTACTTTTGGAGCCTACCCTATAGGCTCAACCTCTCTTGTTACCAGAGATGACATCCCTCACATAAATGCTATTGAACCAGTCAATTCATTTCATCTTGCATCAACACCTGTTACTTCTTCCACCAGCGAACTAGCAACAGAAAAGATTGAATCAGAAATCAAGCATCACAGTCATCAAGTCAAAAGAAAAGAGCAATGGTCGGATGGCAAAAACCACATTGTGGTGGTATCTGAACCTAAGAAAAGTAAAGATAAAAATTTTCTCAAAAATAATGACTCCAAAATAAAAGATGAGAAGTTGATTCTCTACAAACAAATGGTGCATTACTTCAAGCATGATCTCATAACTGTTATACTTCAGCCCATTCCTAGAGCTGAGAAAAAAGTTGCTAATGCCTTGGTTGCTTTGACATCCATCTTACAAATGAAAAAGCATAAATTTCACTTCAAGTTCCTGGTGGATGAATTACGCTATCCTGCTCACAAATCTTACAATCCTACCATCTTTTCATATCTTCCACCTCATATTCCTTTTGCAAATCCACCACGCCATTCTTTCCGCCATCCCTTACACTTTGCCTTTGTCTCTGGTGGCTTGTATAGGAAGGGTCTAGATGGAACTCTCGTGTCTAGAAATAGAGGAGTCAGAAAAACTGCTAGCTAAAATCCACAATGGCATATGTGGATCACATTCTAACGATCCTCCGCTAACTCAGACATTGCTTAGGGCTGGTTATTATTGGTTGAACTGGTTGAGACCTCCTATTGTCATAGTTGCAGCATTTGGGCCTGGGGCCTATCAGTTCTCTACATCAGAGGAAGTAGATTCTTGATGCCCATTTCTGTCTGGGGCATCCTTTGTACATATTTTATGATCCTGAAAAAATTCCAAAAAAAAAAATCATATATGATGCTGAACAAAATCTAAAAAGCATATAAAGTACTAAAAAATGAGCATCCTAGTGAAAACCTAACATAGGCACTTTGATGTCTCACCAAAAAAATCAAAAAATTCAAAAAATTCAAAAAAAAATAGAAAAAGTGCCTTGGTGAAAACCTGGAAACAGGCGCCTTGGTAGCAAAAATAAAAAAAAATTATAAAAAGTCCTGAAAAAAAAATTGCAATAAATCTATCAAGTGGTGAAAACCTGGAAACAGGCGCTGCTTGAGACCCTCTGCACCTATGTCTATCAGTCTTGCGTGGCGCTCTTTCGCTCCACTTCTCGCTTTGCCTCTCCTAGCCTGGAATTGCTTCTTGTCTTAGTCTAGGGGGCATATGTTGCTTTAAGCTTATCTTGGGTCTCTTTGTGCGTCTGGGTTTCTTGGGCAACTTGGTTCCAATGGTGTTTTTCAACACCACCCCAATGGTGTTTTTCAACACTACCCTTGCGTCGAGTGTTTCTCAACACTTATCAGATGTCCTACCTACAGTCTAGTATGATGCTATATTTCTCATTTGCAGATGCAATACTCAAAGCTTGACTCTATGACCTACACACACGCACTTGACTTGCTGAGATTTGTTTGACTTTATTTCTTTGTGTGTTGTCTATGATGCTTTCTTTGTTGAGTGTTCTCCCCCTATGATCATTTTCGATGATGCATAGCTAGAAGATTGAGGGTATGAGAACATGTTTTATTTCTTTTTCTACTTGTGGGTATATTTTGTTGATCCTAACTGTCATGAGCATTTATGCTGGTCTTACTTGACACTGTGGATTGATAGGGTATTATCCTTGACTGTTTTTGTGCAAGTGCATACTTGTAGCCATCTTGACTTTCCTTGTGTCTCGATGTGAGTATAATCTTGCTATATTAAACTTAGGTAATCTCACTGTACTAGTCATCTTGACCTACATGTCTTTGATGCCTAGGTGAGATTTCCACATTTCTATCTGATAAAGATCATATTCATATCCACATAGTTATGCTAGTGTGCATTGTATGATCTTACGACGCTACCAATAATGCTCAATGATGAATATTAGATGTCTATTGGCTTTGTAACCTTGCAAGTAAACCACTTTTCATGTAGCTTGCATTTCTTAGGTTCATGTTAGTTTAGTTTTGCATCTTGCATATGGAGAGAGCTCTCCTTTTCATCTTACGTGGACTTGTTAATCAACTGTGCTCACCTTTCACTTCTTCTTGATCATGTCTTTCACTTCTTGTCTTTCATATTACATCATTTTCTTTCATTTCGGGATCGAAACCGAAATCCAAGTTCACCTTGATCATCCAAATCACCTTTTCCCCCTCTTTCACGCAGTTGGCTGACTTTTTGAGGCCTGATCCTTCAATCTTCGCTGGGGCATTCCTCACCTCTTCATCCCCATCTCTTTCAAACTTCTAGTCTTTCATTCACTTTCAACTCCCAAGTTCAAATCCCCCTCCATGGTGTTTTCGGGTTGAGGGACCGCTTGGTTCATGCCCCGGGTCCCATGTGTGGGGCATATCTTCACTGCTTGATGGTTATTCTGTTCTCTTTCTTCGATTATGATTTCTAGTGATTTGATCATGTCTCTCTTGCTTCTGCATTCCCTCTACTTGGATTTCACTTTCGATCCCGAGGGGGCAGACACATCATATCTTATTGGCTATCTCTTTCCTAAGTGTTCAGTACTGTCGCTACCAGGCTGACCATGCAGGATTTGCTATCTCTCTGTACTTCATTCTTTGGAGTTAGATCACTATCTTCTTGCCTTCTTGGCTACTTGCTTGCCTTCTTGGCTATTTTATTCTTTGACTGCATGTGATCCCAAATCGATCTCACATCTGTCAAAATTGCTATTGCTTGCTTTCTTGGTTGTCTGCTTGCCTTCTTGGCTGATCTATTCTTTGACTACATGTGTTCCCAGATCGATCACACATTAGTCAAAGAGGGGAAAATGTATACACCTAAAAATGGTCATCTAGACTATTAGCCCCTTTTGCTAAATCATAAATTACTTATTCTTGATCAAATCCTAGTTCTATCATTTATTCGATTATTTTCTATGGGCTAACCATCTTATCCTAAGTCTTTATTTATTAAAAGGAATATTTCCTCCCCTTTTAATAAATAAAAAGCCCCCACTTTTCCTCTTATCCTAAGTTGCACAAATAAAGCATTATTCTTATTTTATAAAAAGAGAAAAGTACTTTTTGTCTCATATGGACACAAAAGTCAACTCTTATTTTCCTATTGGAGGATACTTGTGCACATGGATTGCTCGTCTTTTAAGCTCCACCGTTGATTAAATCTTTTGCCTCTTAATCTCCATGGCCCGTTCCTTTTTCATTCCCTATAAAAGGAGAGCTCTCTTCCTCATTTGCACACACAATTTTTATGTTATTGTTATGCTACAGGTTTTCTAGGTCATCTTGGAGCTTTTGGAGATATTCTTGCATCTAGGGTTTGAAGATTTGGAGCATTGTTGGCATTCATCTTAGATCTTCATCAACACTCTATCTTCTTGTCTTTATTCTTGCATCATCATGGCTTTCTTGCTTCATAGTTAGGTTTCATTTCTTGCATAGTAGCTTCATTTTCATAACATTCTTAGCTTAGATTTCCTTTATGCTTTAGATTAATTCATCTAGTTTAACTAGGAGGCTTTGTAATACTTGCATCTTTCATTTCCATAGTTTGGCTTGCATTTCCATTCTTAAACTAGCTTGCATTGCATTGCATTTCATTTGATTCTTGGGGATATTGGCATTCTTGCCCTTGTCTTCATTGAATCTCCCATTGCATGGTTTACTAGCAAGGTTATTGGCTAAATAGCTCTAGCTGAGAGCATTCTTAAAACCCTTGCACTCCATGCCTAGGGAGCTATGGATCGATTTGTGAGGGCTCATTCTTGAGTTTCCTTGCATGTAATGATCCATAGAAGTGTGACACATTTATAGCACACAATGTTCACTTAACAGGATGAGCGTTAGCAATTTTATTTGTAGTAGAAAGAAGTCACTCAAAATAGACAAGGAGAAGAACCAACCTCACCAAAGCATCCATATAAAAGGAGTCAAGGTATGCATGGACATCCAATACAACATGAAGGCTCTTACAGATAGACACCCCTCTTATATGAATTCATTGGATCATTGGAACTAAACCAGCAAACAGAAAGCAAAGGAAAGATCATGCCCCCAGTCATCGCGTTTCTCAGTCAAGAAAGATGTCTTAGATTCGCTCGAGGGGAAATGATAAAGAAAACAAACAAACAAGAAAAGGAAAAGCTTAGCATGCTTCAAAGGAACACAAAGTCATTTTTTAGTTCAGTTTAAGTTTGTGTTCAAGTGGATTGAAGTCGAATCGGAAGCGCACAATGTTCGAAGTCTCAATGGGATAGCGACAATAGGAAAATGCAGTGAGAAAAACTGGTGACCATTGTGAGAGATGAAGTCTCAAGAAGATATTGGGGTGTAGAGCAAGTATCAGTAGGTGAACATAGTGAGACCCACTGGTGACTGATACAAGGAAGATTCTCGAAAGAGAGAATAAAACACGAGCGAAACATCAGTAGGTAGACACAGTGAGAACCACTGGTGACTGATGTAAGGAAGAGATCCTGAAAGAGAGGGGTTCAAACAAGAGCTAAGTATCAATAGGCAGGCATAGTGAGAACCATTGGTGATCGATACACAAGAGATCCTCAAGGATAGAAATCTCAAAAGTAGCTAGGCATCAGCAGGCAGACGCAGTGGGAATCGCTGGTGACAGATGCACGAACAAAACTTTTGAAAGTGATAGGAAAATTCCCCCTAGACTAGGAAGATGCCTCCAAGTATGAACCAGTTCCAATCCATGAAGAGTTGAGGAAAATCTTGAAGACAACTGAAGGCAAGTGCATGAGCTAGAAAACTAAAGCAAGAAACAAACTAAAGAAAGAAAGCGGGAAAGCAGACTAAAGTAGGAAACTAAAAGCCAAGCGATGCTGAGATGAGATGTGGCTTCAGGAAACAAGAGGTGCCTATTTACCAGGTTTTCACCATCTTGCCAGAGATTCTATTTTTTCTACCATGACGCCTGTTTACCAAGTTTTCATCAATGGCACATTTTCTTCTTTTTCAATTTTTTTGTACTTTTCTTTTTTCTTTTTTTTTTTGTATTTTTGAATATTTCATTTTTTTTGTTTTTTTGATCTTTTGATTTTTTTTGTATTTTTTCAATTTTGTATTTTTTTTATTATTATCAAGGTGCCTATTTACCAAGTTTTCACTAAGATGATCATTTTTTCAGGACATTTTGTCATTTTTAGGATTTTTTGCAATATATCATTTTTTGGATTTTTTCAAGACCAATAAGTATGTACATAATCATATAGAGAATGCCTCAGCTATAGAATTTCTTCAAGTGAAGAGCATTGATAGGCTCTTTGAACTGTTCTCCTTCAGTGGTGGAGAGTCGATAAGCGCCAAACCCAAATGTTGCAGTAATGACATATGGACCAAGCCAGTTTGGTTCAATTTTTCCTTTCTGAACTCGCTACTGCTAATTCTTGGGGTTCTCTCTCTGGATGAGATCACCCACTTGGAATTCTCTTTGTCTTACTTTCTTATTGTAAGCTTTAGACATCCTCTTTTGGTATGCTCTTAGATGATTGAATGCCACCTTCCAATGTTCATCAAATAGCTCAAGCTCTTGAAGCCAGGATATTCTATTTTCTTCATCAGTGATGAGGCCCCTCAGAGAGATTTACAATGTTGGAATCTCAACTTCAATAGGAAATACTACTTCTGCTCCATAAACCAAGGCAAAGGGAGTGGCCCCCATTGGTGTTCGAATACTTGTTCTGTAGGCCCACAAAGCTGGATTAATCTGGAGATGCCAATCTCTACCAAATTTATGAACTGTTTGGTGTAAGATTTTCATAATTGTCTTATTAGAATCCTATGCTTGTCCATTACCCTGAGGATAATAGATAGATGGCCAATGCTAAATAATTCTGAATTTGGTGCATAATTCTATCAGGTCCTTATTTTTGAATTGTCCCCCATTGTCAGTGATAATAGATGAGGGAATACCATAACTACAAATGATATAGTTTAGTATGAACATAACAATAGTCTTGTCGTTAGCTACAGCTAGAGGCACTGCCTCAACCCACTTGGTAAAGTAATCAATAGCTATGATGATAAACTTGTTCCCTCTTGAAGAAGAAGAATGTATTTGACCGACCAAGTCAAAAGCCCATTGCTGAAATGGCCAAAAAATGATGAGAGGACTAAGCTCATGAGCAAGAGCATGAATCAGATTCCCATGAAATTGACATTGCTTGCAAGTCTTAGCATATTGAACAACTTCTTTTTCCATGTCTGGCCAGTAATAACCAGCTCTAATAAGTTTTCAGGCTAATGTCAAACCACTAGAATGAGAGCCACAAATACCTTTGTGTACCTCAGCTAGCACACATTTGGACTCATCAAGTTCTAAACACCTAAGGAGGGTACCATCTAGACCCCGTCTATACAATTCATTTTCTATGAGGACATACCATGAAGCAGTACAAATTAGGTGACACTTTTCATTCTAGGTATAGGTGTCTGGAATGATCTAGTCACGAAGGTAGGAAAAGATATGGTGGTAGAAGGATGAATCATGTCCAATGACTGAATAGATCATCCTAGATTCAGGAATATCATAGGCAGGGTAGTGTAATGCCTCCACCAAGAATTCATGTCTAAAGTCATTTTTTTCCATTTGTAACATTGAAGCAAGAGTGGCCATTGCATCAGCTGCTTTATTGTCTACCCTTGGAATTTGCTAGAAAGAAATGTGTGCAAAGTACTATTTGAGATCATCCACCATTCTTTTGTAAGGTATTAGTTTGTCATCTTTTGTTTGGTAGATATCGTTGACTTGATTGATGATTAACTAAGAATCCCCAAAGACCTTGAGCTCATCCACACACCATTCAAGGGCTATATTCATTCCATTAATGAGAGCTTCATATTTAGCTATGTTGTTTGTACAGGGAAACAACATTTTATAAGCTTTTGGTAATGAGTATCTTTGAGGTGTAACAAATAGAATGTCTGCATCGGATCCTTGCTGAGTGAATGATCCATCAAAGAACATGCTCCAAGATTGATGTGTAAGAAGCATGATGGATTCATCTGGGAATTCAATACTCAAAGGATAGTGATCTTTCAAAGTAAATTCCACCAACTAATCAGCAATTTCTTGTCCCTTAATAGCTTTTCTTTCCACATACTCAATGTCAAATTCACTAAGTATCATCACCCATTTCGCTAATCTACCCATGAGGGCAGCCTTGCTTAGTAGGTATTTCAGTGGATCAATTTTTGCAATAAGCCTTGTGGTATGAGCTAGCATATAATGTCGCAACTTCTGAGAAGCAAATACCACTACTAAACAAGCCTTCTCAATGACAGAATAATTAATTTCATAGGAATCCAATGTTCTACTGATATAGTATATGGCTCTCTTTGTTGTTCTGATCTTCTTGAGCTAGGAGAGCACCCAAGGATGTGTTTGTTGCTAAGATGTATAGTATAAGTGGCTTACCATGAATAGGAGGCATCAATATAGGTGTATTAGTGAGATACTATTTTATTTGAGTATGTCCCTTGTCACATTCCTCATTCCATTCATAAGTCACATTCTTATGCAAAGTTTTAGTAAATGGTTGTGACTTATCGGCCAACTGTGAAATGAAGCATCAGATAGATTGTAGCCTTCCTTGTAATCCTCTCATTTAACTAATATTCTTGGGTGGAGGCATGTCCATAATGGCTTTCACCTTTTCAGGATCAACTTCTATGCCTTTAGCTAAAATGATATAACCCAAGAGTTTCCCAAAAGTAACATCGAAAGCACATTTCTTTGGATTAAGCCTGAGACTAAATTGTTCCATGCGGTCAAGGATGGGACCCAAACTGTGAGATGAGTTTTTCATTGCATTCTTTTGGCTAAAGTATCATCCACATAATCCTCCATCATTTTATGCATCATATCATGGAAAATAGTAGTAACAGCTTTCTAATATGTTGCTCCAGCATTCTTAAGCCCAAAAGGCATGACATTAAAGCAAAAGGTACTCTAGGCACATGTGAAAGCAGTCTTTTCCTAATCTTCTGGCACAATTTTTTATTTGATTATAGCCAAAAAAGCCATCCATCAAGGAATACATCTCATATCCTACTGTCATGTCAACTATCATATCAATATTAGGTAGTGGGAAGTCATCTTTTGGACATGCCTTATTGAGATCTCTGAAATCTTTACACACACGAATGGATTTATCATGTTTAGTGATTGGAAAAATGTTTGAAATCCATTCTGCATAATCAATAGTTCTTATGAAACCAGCCTTAAGAAGCTTTTCTAGCTCTACTTTGACCAAAAGCACTACGTCTGGATGCATCTTTCGTAGCTTTTGTTTAACAAGTTTGATACCTGGTGCAATGGACAAATGATGCATGATTAGATTGGGGTCTAATCTAGGCATGTCAGAGTAGGTCCATGAAAATTTTATTTTCTTGCTCCAAAAGAAGTTAGTGAATTCTTCTTTTTCTTTAAAAGACAATGATTATGCTAGATGAATAATCTGTGGAGCAACCTCTGTACCCAAATTGACTGGCTATGTCAGCTCAATCAATACTGATGACCACTCTTGAAAGTGGCTTAGAAGCGTATCAAGTATCTCATCCTTGGGTGCCTCAGAGAGGTTTTCACCTTCGGATACATCTTTTATTTTTACTATTTTTGGCTCTAATACTACCATGAAGTGGTTTTCACCATCAGAGCATCTATTTTTTCTTCTTTTAATTTTTTGACTAAGATACTTGATATCCGCCTCTATCATGTTGACACTACTTTTGCTAGTGGAGGACATCACAGGTTCAATAGCATGGAGGTAATAGGCTAGATCATAATCATTTTGGAACATTAGGACTTCATTAGATTCAGAAGGGGAGTTCCAGTTTATCAGATCGAGACGACGGAGTGAAAGGGAAGTAGTGACTAGTTCAATTGTGTTCATGGTAGAACCCTCAAAAGCACTAACAAGAAAGTCAAGACCTAGAGCGATCTCCTCCAAAGGAGCATTTGAATCCCTATAAGACCTTACATCGAAAGTAGAGGACATGTTAACACTAGTGGCATCTAATTCATGCGGCCTAGTGCTAGACCCTTCACCTACTTCAAGGAGTCTTTCATACACGTGAATAGTATCTATGTCTACATCATAAGTAGCATCAAACAAAGATTTGAACTCATATTCATGTGAGTCAGTACTTGATGTGGGAATTTCATTAGCAGCATCATCAGACTCATTATTATCCCTTGTGGCATTAATAGCTTGCCGAAGTTGCTCTTATTCAAAATACTTTTGAAAATGTGGTGGCCTATATTGTTCACCTTGAAAATTAGGATCATCATTTAGTGTTGCTTTCCATTCCTCATATGTGAATTGATACACTAAAGAAGTTTTATCAGAATCATTATCAGTATCAGTATCTGTCTCTACCATATGAACAAGTATGATAGGCTCATCAGGTTCTACAAAGAGTCCTACAAGATCCGGAGGAAGAGGATATGGAAATGTATCTTCATTAGAGCTGGCCTTTGGATTCACTTCTGGAGTGTCATCTTCAATTTCTTGTTCAAGTTCAAGTTCAGGCTCAGGAGCTGACACAAATTTCTTGGTCCCCAAATGAACGGGAGTTTTTTTAAAGCCTAAGCCACTAGTATCTTTTGTGTGGTGGCTCATAGCTTCAATGGGTTTTAGTAACCCATTATCATTCTTTCCTATAGGACCACTCCCCTTATAACCAAAGTTCTTCATGATCTTGAAGGCCTCACCGTATGGTTCTTACTCTAAATCTAGAGGTGGAGTAGTTGTTTCAGTTGTTTCTTTTCCCTTATAGATCCAAGCTTTGATAGTTCTCTCTTCATCCTCATCTTCTAAAGGCGTAGAGGCCCTCACAAAGGTGCCATCATAAACTATTTGAGGAGGAGCATTAGAAAGTTTTTTATTCTTAGAAGGTCTCCCATAAGAGCGTGGAGACAAAGGTAGGGTAGCTAGTGATAGCATAGGTTCAATTCAGTATTCACCCATGCCTATATCCTTAAGTCTCAAAGTTTGTTCCATTTCCTTTAGCTTACCATCATAAAACTTAGTGGATTCTCTATTTTCCAGAATAAAGCTATGTATGGATTGCGCAAGAGCATTGCAAGAGAAATTGGTATTAGCAGGCATAGTGACTTCTGCCCCATGGAATGGGAACTTAATGCATTGATGGTACGTGGATGGAAGAGCCTACATCTCATGAATCCAAGGCCTACCCAACAAGATATTTTAGGCAAGATGAATATCGAGCACTTGGAAAGTAACATCTCTCTCAACAGGACCTACATAGATACGTAGCACAACTAAGCCTTGGGACTTGTGTTCTTCCTCATCATAAGCTTTGATGGTAACCTTTTTGTGAGGGTCTATACAATTCTCATCAGAACCTAGCTGAGTGAGCAGTTTGGCAGAACAAATATTAAGACTAGTACCATTGTCTATGAGCACTCAGCGGATGCATTTAGGGCCTATCATGACCTCTATATGCAAGGGAGTATTATGTAGGTGACTCAAAGAGTTATCATCTTCTTCAGAGAAGGATAGATAGTGAGGCGAGGTCAAATGACCCACCATAGGTTGGAACCGGTTGAGATCAAGATCCTTGGGAACATTTGCCTTGGCAAGGGCCTTATCCAAAATCTGCCTGTGAGCAGGTGAGATCTTCAACAACTCAAAAATGGTAATCTGACCATTGGTTCACTGGAGTTGATCTAAGATGCTATAACTAGTTGAGCTAGCTATAGGGGCAGATTTTGTGTTCTTTTTGGTGGGGCCAACAGTAGTCTTATCCACAATTTTCTTTGGATTGGATGTGGAAGTATCGGGTCTCTTATCAGCAGTTTATTTCAGAGCAGACGTAGAAGTATCAGGACCTTTCAAAACAACTCTTCCTCATGATCAAGTGACAACATTAGCACAATCCTAAGATTGTTTAGATTCAAACAAATGAGACATAGAACTACGCAAGATAAAAGGAGTCTTAGATTTAGGAGCATCGCCACTCCCTTTAGAAGTGATCACGTCACAATACTCTATCTCAACAGGTTCGATCATACCAATAACATTTTCATTATTAGTGTACATGTAATTGACTTTAGCAATGGTATTCTTGGCATTTGAAGACTCACCTTTCTCATGAGGAGGGAAGGGATCCTTAAAAGCTTGATGGTCCAAATTCTTATTATGGTTCTCCACAAGGATGTCACCATTTTCAATGAGATCTTGAACTTTATGCTTCAGTTGGAGACAAGTAGAAGTCTTATGACCAATGTTTTGGTGATAGTCACAGTAAGCATTATCATTCCACCAATGAGGTCATGGTTGTGGGTCATAAGTACGCTTTTCAAAAGGAGTAAGAACCCAATTATCTATAAGAGTTTTATAGACCACATCAAGGGGCTCTCCCAAAGAGGTGAATTCACACTTAAGTTGAGAGGCCCAAGGTTTGTTTCTAGTAAATCTTGAAGTTTGTTGATTATCCATTGTGGTCTTTTCGACAGCCTTAGTCACTTGTATAGTGGAAGTAAGATTAAAAGTAGGCTTTGAAGGCTTCATAGTAACATTATCCACCACCCCATCATTTACTACATCTATGTTCTTATTCACAGTCTTTCCTTTATCCTTGTTTGTGGAGAATCCTTGTTTATTGTCCTTATTCAAAGTTAATTCTCCCTTCTTGATCATAAAGGCCTCTATTCACACTGCTTGTTTGATCATACTATCAAAAGTAGGAGGAACTTGCAATTACACTTGGTATCCAAAGTCTGGGACAAGATTGTCCAAGAAAACATCGAGTCTTTTAGACTCTGGTAGCTTGTGAGGACATCTCGTACATAATTGTCTCGACCTTTGGAGAAATGTTAGGAAAGATTCTCCTTGTCATTGTTTTAAATTGTAAAGATTCTGGATGTTGACGGATGCTAAATATTATGCAAGTAGTGTTGGAGAAAAAGATTAGCCATTTTGTCAAAGGTCTTAATACCAATAGGCAATCTAGAGAACCATTCCATAGCTGGTCCACCCAAACTATGAGGAAATAGATGCATAAGATAGGTTTGATCATGCATAAATTCCATAGACAATGTGCCAAACTCCCTTAAGTGATCTTGGGGATCGGTTGTACCCAAGTATTTGTCATATTTAGGGAGTTCTACACCTCTAGGAAAAGGTGGCATATGAAGACTTCTATCAAAAGGGAAAGGACAAATGCTTTCCATCATAAATTGTTGAGTGGGTTTGTCTCAAGTTAACTAATCTAATCTTGCATTTCTCGGACCATCTTTTGCAACTTTGTGGTCTTAGTTTCTTCTTCATTAGCTACAAGTGTTTCAACTTGATAGTCTCGGGGTAACTTGGCCCCTTGTTTAGCTAACTCAAGGAAGTACCTTTCTTTCTCCTCTGGGAGAAGGATCTCCATCATTTTAATAAGACCCTTATTAGCTTTGGCAGTGTCTATATCCTATTGAGTTATCACCTCATTTTCATTCCCAAGAATCTCATAAATACTTAGAATCTGATCTTGTTTCTGATCATCTTGTTTTTGATCAAACAGAGGAGGGTGATAGATGTATGCAGGTTGTCGATCACCTTGAGGTTTGCTTCAAGATTGATCATCATTATGGGACTAATTTTGGTCATGTTGAGATTGACCATGAGGCTACTCATTCTGAGGTTGAGCATGATGTGGGTCATTAGAGGATTGACCATGATATTGATTGTTTTGAGATTGATCAAAGGTTTGACTGTACTTTCCCAGTTGGAAGTCAAATGGATCTCCCATCTTGTTGTAGGCTTGTGCAGTACATGAATTTTTAGTGAAATGATATGTCCAGTGTTGAAAGGGCACAGCCACGGTAACCTTTGGTGAATGAACATGATGCAGGAGCATCTTGGGTCTTTGGCAATCTTGCATCAACCAAAAACATTTTCTGATTTCTGTACCTATTTTCTGTTGTTTTCTTTATATCTTTACATTTGATGGTTTCATGGTGTGAAAATATCACATCATGTTGAGGACCTATTTTTTAACCTTCTCCTATGAGCACATAAATTTTGGATGGACTGTTTCAAAGTTACAGCTATTTTCCTTGTCGTCGGAACAGTGTTTTCCTACAGTTTTGGTGCTGATTGTTCATGTTGGTTATCTTGATCCATAAGGAATTTTATTTTTCTCACTTAATTACTTGAAGAGGACCTAAATTAATACTATTTTCCAAGAGCACAACTTCCAATTCATTATGAGTCAAAAGTTATGGCCTTTTTGGCACAGGACCTATTTTCTGCCAGTTTCACGTCCGAGCGGTTCCTGCAGTTTTGGTGCTGATTGTTCATGTTGGAGACCTTGATCTATAAGTAATTTTATTTTTTTCACTTAAGGACTTAAATTGGACCTAAATTACTATCATTTCCCAAGAGTGCAAACTCCAATTCATTATGAGTAAAAAGTTATGCCTATTTTGCCTCAGGACCTATTTCCTGCCAATTTTTGGGTGAAACGTGTGGTGTTTCTTCTTGCGATGTTCCATGTGCTCATATGGGACCTTTTACACTTAAAGGCATGTTCTTGGGTCAATTTAGGACCTAAATCCAAAGTCACATCAATTTATATTCATTCTAGCATTAGTTTTGGTTTAAATCTTGAGACTGGACCTATATTGTAATTAAATGCCTGACTGGCCGACCTGTGGCTTAGCTGGCTATTTAAGGGGTCTAGATTGATGTAGTAGAGAATCATGGTAAATATATAGGAAGGATTATCAAGATACATCATTGGAGAAAAATATAGGATGCAAGCTATAATTCTGAATTCATAATTCTCATTGTATAAGGCCGAAACCCGGAAGGCCTCACAGCCGGGCATGTTGAAAGAAATAATATAATTCTCTGTTGTTGCTGCCAGTTGATTGTCTCATATCCATTGTGTTTCCATTGATTTCATGTGATATTATATTGCTTCCATTGTGTAACTTTGAGCAAGGGCTTGTTGTGGATTCAAGTGGACTCAATTCTGCTTGATTCTACTTGTATCTACCCTGCCCCTGCGTCAAGTGGTATCAGAGTGAGTTCTTTCTTATGGATTGGATAATGGAGAACCTTATTGGATTTGGTTGTAGGGTGGTAGATCTGAGATCTGACCTATAACTTGTAGAAGGTTATGATCTTGCCGAACCTAATTGTCAAGATGGTTCGTGGTAGAGGAAATGATAATGCTATCATGGATATGTTGAGGCAAATTGCAACTAGGCTTGAAGCTGTAGAGACAGCCCAGAGAAGAGGAGCACATCTTGAAGATGTTAGTGATGAAGAAGAAGAAGCAGCACCTAATGCTGAACCTGAAGTTGAACAAGATGAGGAAAGACTTTTGAGATTTTTGTCTAAGGCTAACTCCAAACCTGCAGTTGAAGTTGCTTGCTATGATGGAAGACTTGAGACTGATACACTTTTGGATTGGATCTCTGAGATGGATAAATACTTTGAGTATGAAGGTACTCCTGATAATAAGAAGGTTAAGATAGCAGTCACAAAGTTGAAAGGGCATGCATCTCTTTGGTGGGATCATTTGCAAACTAAGAGATAGAAGAGAGGAAAAGAAAAGATCAAAACATGGATGAAGATGCTTGGAAAGATGAAGAAGAAGTTTCTTCCAACTAACTACCAAGTTAGTCTAATGAGAAAGATGCAAAATCTGAGACAAAAGGACATGAGTGTGAAAGAATATACTGAGGAATTTTACAAATTGGATATCAGATCTGGACATGTGGATGATGAAGTTGAGAAGGTGGCTAGATATCTGAATGGCCTAAGGACATCTATTCAAGATGAGATTAGTTATGTGAAGATTGATAGTGTGGAAGAAGCATACCAATTTGCTTTGAAGGCTGAAGAAAGATTGACAAAAATACATGATCAAAGACAAAGAGGAAGAGGTGGTAGATTTCAGAGAAGTAGAGGTAGATCTAATGGAGAAAGTAGCATATCTGAAAATTTAGAAAAAGATAAAGGATGGAAAGATGAGCCTACTAAAAGAGGTAATTACTCTAGAGGTAGCTATACTAGTTACTCTAGGAATAACAATAATGGTAGAAGAGAAGAGAAATCTTGGTTTAAAGGTACTTGTTACAAATGTGGTGAAGAAGGACATAGAGCTTTTGAATGTGCTAACTCTAGAAAGAAGACTGGAGGTAATGGTAGAAATAATTTGGCTTGTGAAGAAGTTGAGGAAATGTCTAATGAACCTGAACATGGTGAGAACTTGATGCTAAGAAGGATCTTGTGGAATGAAGCTGATGAGGAACCTGTTTTGAGGAAAAGTTTGTTTAGAACCAAATGTAAGATCGCTGATAAATGTTGCAAGGTAATCATTGATAGTGGAAGTTTTGATAATTTGGCATCTGAAGAGCTGGTTAGCAAATTGTAGTTGCAAAGATTGAAACATCCTAAGCCTTACCATATTGCTTGGATCCAGAAGGAGCATAAACTACTTGTAATTGAACAATGCCTTGTTAAATTCAAAATTGGGAATTATCATGATGAAGTCTTGTGTGATATTATGCCTATGGATTATTGTCATATTCTTTTGGGTAGACCTTGGCAGTATGATAGGAAAGCTTTGCATGATGGTAGATTGAATCAATATACTATTTGGATGGATGGAAAGAAACAAGTGTTGTTGCCTTTGATAGAGAAGTTTGATGAAAGTCATTGTACGACATTCAGAGTATGTTTGGTTGATGGTAAAAAGTTTGCAAGAGAAATGAAAGAATAGAATGTTTGCTTTTCTTTTATTCCAAGAAAGACTGAGAAACAAGATGAGTTAGAACATGCACCTGAAGTTAAGCCTTTATTGAATGAATTTTATGACATCATTTCTGATAATGTACATGATGGTTTACCACCTATGAGAAGTATAAGCCATTGTATGGATTTGATACTTGGAGCTAGTTTGCCTAATAAAGCACCACCTAGGTTGACACCTGATGAAAAGACTGAATTGAATAGACAAGTGCAAGAATTTCTTGAAAGAGGTTTGATTAGGGAGAGTTTGAGTCCTTACGCAGTACCTACTATATTAGCACCTAAAAAGAATGGAAAATGGAGAATGTGCACTGATTCTAGAGCTATAAACAAGATAACAGTAAAGTATAGATTTCCTTTGCCTAGGATGGATGACATAATGGACAGTTTAAGTGGAGCAAAGTATTTCACAAAGATTGATTTGAAAAGTGGATATCATCAGATAAGGATTAGAGAAGGGGATGAATGTTAAACTTCTTTTAAGACTACTGAAGGTTTGTATGAATGGTTGGTTATGCCTTTTGGTTTGACTAATGCACCTAGTACTTTTATGAGGCTGATGAATAAAGTTCTGAAAAGATTCTTGGGTAAGTTTGTGATTGTATATCTTGATGACATTTTGATATTCAGTAAGAGTAAGGAGGAACATCTTGAAGATATCAGATAAGTATTGCAGAGATTGAAGGAAGAAAAGTTGCTGATTAATTTGAAGAAATGTTCATTTATGAAAGAAGATATTGTGTACCTTGGTTTTGTAATTTCAGCTGATGGATTAAAGATGGATCCTAAGAAAGTGAGAGCTATACTTGATTGGCCTACACCAGAGAATGTTGGAGAGGTAAGATCATTTCATGGATTGGCAAGTTTTTATAGGAAGTTCATCAAAAAATTTAGTTCTATTTGTAATGCAATGACTGAAACTATGAGAGGAGATAAAAAGGATTTCAAATGGACACATGGAGCACAAAGGAGTTTTGAAACATTGAAACAAAGAATTGCAGAGTTGCCTACACTTGCTGTGCCTGATTTTAATAAAGTTTTTCAAGTTGAATGTGATGCTAGTGGTAGTGCAATTGGAGCTGTTTTGACTCAAGAAGGAAAACCTATAGCTTTCTTTAGTGAAAAGTTGAATGATGCTAAGAGAAAATATTTAGTTTATGACCAAGAATTCTATGCTATTGTTCAAGCTTTGAAGAAGTGGAGACATTATTTGATGCCTAAAGATTTTGTGTTGTATACTAACCATAAAGTTTTGCAGTATTTGGGAAGTCAGAATAAGTTAAATCAAAGACATATGAAGTGGGTTGAGTTCTTGCAAAATTTTTCCTTTTCATTGAAGCATAAGATTGGACAGTCAAATAAGGTTGCTGATGCCTTGAGCAGAAGAAGAAATTTGCTAACAGAAGTGAGAGTTGAAGTACTTGGTTTTGATGATTTGAAGTATTTGTATGAGGCTGACATTGATTTTTTAGAGCCTTGGAAAGCTTGTAAAGAACACACAGTGAGTGATAAGTGGTCTGATTATTTCATTCAAGAAGACATGTTGTTTAAAGGAGTTCAGTTGTGCATACCTAGAGGATCTATGAGAGAGAACATAATGAAGGAGAAACATAGTGGTGGACTTGCTGGACATTTTGGGATTGATAAGACAGTGAATTTGATTTTAGAAAGATACTTTTGGCCACAAATTTATAGAGATGTACAGAGAATGGTTAGAGGTTGTAGAATTTTTCAAGTAGCAAAAGGAACTAGTCAAAATTTGGGATTGTATACACCTTTGCTTGTACCTGATAGACCTTGGGAAGATGTGAGTATGGACTTTGTTCTTGGATTGCCTAGAACTCAGAGAGGTAATGATTCTATTTTGGTAGTGGTTGATATAATTTCTAAGATGGCTCATTTCATACCTTGTAAGAAGACATCTGATGCATTGTATGTAGCTGAATTATTCTTCAAGGAAGTGGTAAGATTGCATGGTTTGCCTAAATCTATTGTTTCAGATAGAGATACTAAGTTTATTGGTTATTTTTGGAGGACACTTTGGAAGAAGATGAATACTAATTTGAAGTTTAGTTCTACATTTCACCCTCAGACAGATGGACAGACTGAAGTTGTGAACAGAAGTTTGGGAAACTTGTTGAGATGTTTAGTTGGAGAGAAACCTGCTAATTGGGATTTGATTTTGGCACAAGCAGAGTTTGCATATAATAATTCAGTGAATAAAAGCACTAAGAAGACACCATTTGAGATTGTTAATGGATTTCATCCTAAGGGAACCATAGAGCTAAGAGATTTACCTACTGAGACCAGAAGAAGTGTTGAAGCTGATCATTTTGCAGAATACATGAGAACTTTACATGATGAAGTTAAAAAGAATTTGGAGGACAGTAATCTGAAATATAAACAAAGAGCAGACAAGAGAAGGAGACATAAATCTTTTGAAGTTGGAGATGAGGTTATGATTCATTTGAAGAAGAATAGATTTCCAGTTGGTACCTACAACAAGCTGAAAATGAAGAAGTTTGGACCTTGTAAGATTCTGAAGAAGTTTGACAATGGAAATGCTTATGAAGTAGAATTGCCAGAGGACATGGATATATCACCTATATTCAAGATTGATTATATATTTGAGTACTTTCAATTGAATTATGAGATAGAAGATGATCCAGACTATCCTAAGAAGAATAGTGACAGCATTGAAAAGATCTTGAATAGCAGAGTTGGCAAGAGTACAAGAGGAAAAGACTACATGGAATATCTAGTTCAGTGGAAAGAAAAGCCAGTTGAGGAAAGTTCATGGATTACACAAGCTGAGTTGGATATTTATGATTTAGGTTATAATATGAGTAGTGCCTAATGTGGACATCAATTCTCTATTTACCCCAGGTGTCTGATGCAGGAGCATCTTGGGTCTTTGGCAATCTTGCATCAACCAAAAACATTTTCTGATTTCTGTACCTATTTTATGTTGTTTTCTTTATATCTTTGCATTTGATGGTTTCATGGTGTGAAAAGCTTACATCATGTTGAGGGCCTATTTTGGAACCTTCTCCTATGAGCACATAAAGTTTGGATGGACTGTTTCAAAGTTACAGCTATTTTCCTTGCCGTCGGAACAGTGTTTTCTTGCAGTTTTGGTGCTGATTGTTCATGTTGGTTATCTTGATCCATAAGGAATTTTATTTTGCATACTTAATGACTTGAAGAGGACCTAAATTAATACTATTTTCCAAGATCACAACTTCCAATTCATTATGAGTCAAAAGTGATGGCCTTTTTGGCACAGGACCTATTTTCTGCCAGTTTCACGTTCGAGCGGTTCCTGCAGTTTTGGTGCTGATTGTTCATGTTGGAGACCTTGATATATAAGGAATTTTATTTTTTTCACTTAAGGAATTAAATTTGGCCTAAATTTCTATCATTTCCCAAGAGCACAAACTCCAATTCATTATGAGTAAAAAGTTATGCCTATTTTGCCTCAGGACCTATTTCCTGCCAATTTTTGGGTGAAACATGTGTTGTTTCTTCTTGCGATGTTCCGTGTACTCATATGGGACCTTTTTCACTTAAATTAATATTCATGGGTCAAGTTAGGACCTAAATCCAAAGGCACATCAATTTATATTGATTCTAGCATTAGTTTTGGTTTAAATCTTGAGACTGGACCTATATTGTAATTAAATGCCTGACTGGCCGACCTGTGGCTTAGCTGGCTATTTAAGGGGTCTAGATTGATGTAGTAGAGCATCATGGGAAAGATATAGGAAGGATTATAAAGATACATCATTGGAGAAAAATATAGGATGCAAGCTGTAATTCTGAATTCATAATTCTCATTGTATAAGGCCAAAACCCGAAAGGCCTCACAGTCGGGCATGTTGAAAGAAATAATATAATTCTCTGGTGTTGCTGCCAGTTGATTGTCTCATATCCATTGTATTTCCATTGATTTCATGTGATATTATATTTCTTCCATTGTGTAACTTTGAGCAAGGGCTTGTTGTGGATTCAAGTGGACTCAATTCTGCTTGATTCCGCTTGTATCTACCCTACCCCTACTTCAGAACAGGATCAAAAGATTTAACAAATTTAGGTGAGAAGATATCATCAACAATATCACTAGGTTAAATGATAGAACTATCCTCAGCACAATCAACAGGTATGATAATAGGATTAGTCCAAGGAAGAGATCTTCCAAAGTTGTGAAACAATGAGTTGTCTTGGAAGAATGAGTTGTCTTTCTCTTGAAATGAGAAACCAGGTTGCACTTCAAATAATGGATTAAAACACTCTTGAAACACTAGAGGTGATGGTTGAGATGGACTATCTTTCAAAGTATTCAATGAGGAAATCGAGGATATCTCACAAAGTTCAAATTTTGCAACAGATTTAGGATGATCTATTTCTTGATTAGGAGGTTCACTTCTACCTTGATCAGTATTCTAAATGGGATAAGTCTTGCCACTTCTAGTCATGATAGTCATAGACGAAGATGAAATGAGAGAAGACTCAGGATAATGCTAGACTCTATCTCTAGAAACAATGCAAAGGAGATAAATGCTAGAACAACCAAGATGCGAGATGGACCTGGTATGAATCATCAAAAGAGGTGGCTAGAATAGCTGAGATAAGACTATCGCAACATGAGATACAAAAGGCATAAATAGATAAGGTAAACCAATGAGAGATGACATGAGTCAAAGTAAAGATCGATCGATTCCTAACTCAAGACAACCAGTTTTTGATAGTGAACGATAGGGAAGCAGAAAAGTAGACCTCAGACAAAAAGAAGATCAAATAAAAAGTCAAATAGTCAATGGCAAACAAGTCTCTATTTTTTAAAATTGGGCTATAGTCTCATGCGAGAGAGTACCAGGCCGTGTGAGAGAACACCAACCTTCATGTGAGAGAACAAAGTCCCACGTGAGAAAGTGCTCTGAAGAGTGAAACTTCATGTGGGAAAAGTCCAAAATTTGATAATCTGACATAGTTTTCGAGGTTAAAGTTGAATTTTGAGGTACAGCCTGAATTGATGTCTGATAGAAAATCTAGTTTCCTGACAGGTTTGAAGAAGAGTTTAATCAACAATCTCATTTTGAGGTTTCAAGCATTCATTTAAAGACACAAAGGTTCAAAGCAAGCAGTTATGATACAAGAAGCAGTCGTTAACAGACCTATTAAGGACAAAGCAACTTGATAGCATCAGGGGAGTCTTTGTTTGATAATGATTGGACAATGTTTAAGACTCGATAACAAACACATAGCTTAGTCCTACAAAAAAATGGTGAGAAGACAAAACCTTTGCCCCATTGCTTATGTGCATGCGTGCACCTCACATAGCCATGTCACCCCCTAGAGGGCGCCCATGTTTTCAGTGTTTCCAAGGACTCAATAGTGTACCTTCAAAGGTTACCCTTGTCGCAAGGGCCAATGTTGCAACCACCTTCAAGCATCTAGGTGTATGCCTATGATGGGAATCTATGAGAGAGATTATTCCCCCTCCTTGCGTAAATATTATGACTCCTTTCGGAGGTGAACTAGGTAGGCCACTAGCTAAGGAAAGTTTTAATAGGCTTTCATTAACACTAACCTTTGGTGCCCCCAATACAGGGTTGAGGCCTTGTAGCCACACCAACACGTGAAAGTCATACACCCCCACAAGTAGGGCTAGGAGCAGTGCCGCTCAGTATAACAGATGGAACCTTCCCAAGATGATATTCAAAGTATTGAGAAGGAAGCTAACATGGTTTTATAGTCTTTAGACTCAAAAAAATGGTCTTTATTAGAGTGAGGTGGAATCACCTATGATAGGTGCGTACTCACTTGGG
Organism: Chamaecyparis obtusa; assembly: GCA_027943335.1. Taxonomy (NCBI): domain Eukaryota; kingdom Viridiplantae; phylum Streptophyta; class Pinopsida; order Cupressales; family Cupressaceae; genus Chamaecyparis; species Chamaecyparis obtusa. The sequence goes on along the minus strand of BSBK01000680.1, from coordinate 321,952 downwards.
TCATTCCCAGAGGTTCAACTTTTGACAGGCCCTCTAAAGGTGACACAACTTGGCTTAGATCCAAGGGTTTGATTTTTTGTTTCTCTCAAAGAGAGAAGAGGATACTTCTCTACCTCATCACTTCACCCAAACACATCAAGAAGATTCATCAATGAGTTAGCTTCACTCCACCACATCTACAAGCTTTTTGGTTTTTGTTTCTCCCAAAGAGAGAAGAGCATAATCCCCTGGTGAGTAGAAGCGTAAAGATTCACTACCTTTCTCCGCTTCCTCGAGAATTTGTCATATTAGTAAGACCATTAGGATTTCAAGTTCATTCATGGTCATCACCTCCATGTAATGAAGAGCCAAATTACCTACCCACTATCAAAATCCTCAAGAAATTTTAATGGAGCCCTATTTAGACTATGTGAATGAAAGCAAGAAACAAACACAACATTTTAGCAAATCTTTGACTATCGTCCTGCAATCAAACCATTAGTATGTTTTATGTTCTTGGTCAAACATCCTGTAGAAAACTATAACACTATGAAAATAATAGAGAAATAATAAAGAATAGAAAATAGGAAACTGTCATAAATCTGGAATAGGAAAGACAAAAATTGGAAATTTTAAAACACTGTATCCAAATCTTGTGTTAGGAAGTACTCCATAGCGTGTGAGAATTATAGGGTACTGCGTGAGGATGCATCAACTTGCGCAAGAGAGTGCTACAAGGTGTGAAAATTCATGCGACATGCTCTAGATTCTCGTGCAAAAATCTATACACAGACAGTACGGACACATGACAGAGCTTAAATTTCCTATCAGAAAAAATTGAGAATGAGGCCAGAAATTGATCTTTCCGCCCCACGGTGGGTGCCAAAATGTATATAGTCGAATGTGGACCTCCAATCCAACTACACACACAACATATTCATTACTCACATGATCAAATTACAAGAGAGAGTATGAATTACTCAATCTGAAATCCATCGTGAAGTGACCTGTTGCCTCCTATGTAGATGGGGTGTTTAATTACTCTCAAAATGAGAGCCAACAACCATAAGACCAGTTCTACAAGGGAGGATTTGAAAGCATGAAGATTGAACAAAATGAAATTAAGCTAAGATGAATATGCAATTAAAACTAAGAATAAAGATTGTAATTATATTTAGAGCTTGAAAGAGATATGAAGTGCAATTTAATCTAAAGTACTTGAAAAGAAATATGAGATTAGATTAAGTTATGATCAAATAAGAAAACTAAATATGATGAATATGCAATATTGAACTAAATGAAAATTACACTAAAATGCAATAAAAGCATTAAATTAATGAAATTGAGACAAAAAAAAAGCTATAGTTTAATTACTCTCAAAAATTGCCCCCTTTGAATGAAGAAAAGAGGTTCATTAAATAGACAAGCCCAAGAAGAGAATGAAGGGGTTCTTGATTTCAAACTCCTAACTCTTCATTCACATTTGAGACAAAAAGACAAGAATTACTTAATTAAAAGAATGGAAAATGCCACACAGCGTGATCTTTCAAATATTTTGAATTATTAATTCAAAAAGGAGTGTCCATTCAAATAACAAGTAATTATTAATTCCTTTTCATGTATATTAGCCAAATGGGGTGGGTTTAATTTAATTTAAAGCACTTAGGGCTTTTAGAATTAAATTAATTTATCATAGGGGTAATTTAGCTAATAAAAGTTAAAGACTTTAGGAATTAATTTTAATATTTGATTAATGCAATTTAAGGTTTTTGCAATTGACATCAAGTCGAATTAAGTTAGGTAGGAGAGAGAAAATTGCCTAGCAAAGTAGGACTTTGAAGATTTAAAATTTGATGAAAATGCACCAAAATTAATTGAATTTAATAGGTGCCAATTTTAGGGTATTACAGTTCTCAGGTCTAGATGTATAAAACAAACTTTAAAACTCTTCAACAAATCAAATCCAACAACCAATAGCTACTTGGTCATTATTGATTGCATAACAGAAACATATAATAGTGCAGTCCACTATCCAATAGTATCTAACTTGTAAAACACAGAAATGTTCAAACCAAAACATTCACACAAGTATTAACACCAGGATTTATAGTGGAAACCCAATTAGGGAAAACCCACTTTGTAACATGTTACTATTATTTTCACTCTTCTGAAGTGAGCTCTGTGAAAAGCCAACCCTATCAAAGGTTACAAACACACTATCAGGTTTGACTCGGTTAAATAATTTCAACCACTCTCTTAAAAGTGCACCTTGTTATAGGACTTACATACATCCCATTAGAGTGCAACCTTGTTCAAAGGATTTATACAAATGACTGTTAGTTCAACCTTTGTTAAAAGGATTTTGACCAATACAACGGTTAGAAAGTAACAATAATATTGATCTGAAAAACATACAACTCACTTTGCAAATATCAAATCCAATTCCATACACATATGTTGGCTTATTGGCTATGAATCTTTACCATCTCCATCACTAATCTGCTTGGAAATCTCTTCAAGCAATCACAACACTTCTCCTTCAACCTTTTCTTCTTAGACAGTCAATAACATCAAGAATACTTCCAACATCCTCTCTTCTTCAACCTCATGCTTAGGTTTCCTTAATACTTCCTCAATTAGGTCAATACATCTTTTGCCACTTAATCTCCTTCATAGATCTTAGGGTTAGGTCGGATTCATCGAATCCTTCCAACTTTATGTTCTTTGTATATCGTTCTAGAAATATCTCAAATTTCTTAATAGATTTACAATAAAATGTTTTACAGTGCATTAAATGCTTTCATACAATCAATAAATAAAGTCAACACATTTTACATAATCCAAGAATTCAACTATGTCAGCTCAAAATCTGAATTCTTCCTCAAATGTAAATTAATGATGCTCGGTCAATACAGTGTTCAACTCCTCGGTCTTCATTAGAAATCTCGGTCACCCCAAAAACTATTTCCTTGGCTAATACTGATGTTTGGTCAACACTAAATTTACTCGGCATATACTAGCTCAGTTGACACTAACATCACTCGACTTAAACTAGATTTATTCACTTTTGCTCGGTTAAGCCTACCAGTTTAGTCTTCATTCTTACTTAGATAAGAAATACATTATCTTATCATTGTGCCACATAATCAAGTACTCATTGAAGTATCAAGATAACTCAACCTTTCCTTAGGTGCTATTGTTACCAACCTTTCCTATCCCCTTCACAACAATCAAATAGATATAGTACTTTCTTAGATAGCAACAGTCTTACTAGCTAAGGTTTGACATCAATGACAATACAACAATTGCTTCAATTGTAGTTTCCAACAAGTACTCCCAATCGAAGTAGAGATTTCATCACTGAAGGTATCATTGAAATATCTATTCATTGATGAGGACTATATAAACTCTAGATTACAAGAGCTAGAATTGCTAGATGAGCATAGGCAATAGGCGTTTGACAATCTCAAAGTCTATCAAAAGAGAATGTCAAGAGGATACAACAAGAAGGTAAAACCAAGAATTTTTCAGGTAGGAGATCTAGTTTTAAGACAGAATCCTAAAAATCAGCAAAATCAAGAACAAAAGGGAAAACTTGAACCCAACTGGCTAGGTCTCTTTGTCATCATAGCAACATTTGGATCAGGAGCCTATCAATTGGCTATGCCTAAAGGAGATTTTTTAATAGATCCAATCAACACTCTACATATGAAAAGGTTTTATGCCTGACATTCTTGTGATAGCACCTATACAATGAAAAGAGTTCCTGAAAAAAGTACAAAAACAACAAATATGGATCCTGAAAAATAATAAAAAACAATAGAAAAAGTCCTAAAAAAATGACCATCTCGGTGAAAACCTGGCAAACAGGTGCCTTGGTGAGTCCAAAAAAAAATAGAAAAAGAAAAAGCACAAAAAAATTGGAAAAGAGAAAAAGTGTCTTGGTGAAAACCTGGTAAATAGGCACCATGATAGCAAGAATAGAAAATATTGGCCAAGTGGTGAAAACCTGGTTAACAAGCACTACTTGTAATCAATGCTCTATCTATCAAGACAATTCTTGAACACTTGGATGATGTAAATTTTAGTTTGTACATATCTTTCCAATCACTTTTGTGACAAGCCAAATCCTAAAGACCTATTATCAAAAAATCATATCTTCCTAAGGATAAAATTTGTCTACATTGAGGTCCTAGGTAAACTATTTTCCTAGGGGGAAATGATCAAAGTCACGCATGTTGCTAAGTCATTGTTAGGACTTTCCGCTAGGTTTCATTTATCCCTAGTCTGCAATAGACATTAAACTATGAAAATAAAGGTATTTCTCAATGCCACCAACAAATAGTATTTCTTAATACTCAGACCTGAAAAGTGTTCCTAAATACTATGTCATGACGATAAGGGTGTTTCTAAACACTAAAAAGGTGAGCCACTTATTGATGAAAGAAAAATCTATGATTGATAATAATTTTTATGTGTGTGTTTGAAAATTAATCAACAGTGTTCTTAAACACTATAATCACAACTGTCTATTTTTAAAGAAAATACATTGATTATTATAAAGGAATAATGAACTTTTCTTATTATCAATTTTTTATTGTTATGTTTCCTTGAGTGACTTGATGATGTCTAAACTAGACTAGAAAAATAAGGACTAGGGGCATAACATTTTCTTTGTCTTCTGTTTGTGGTGATAAATCCAATGATCTAAGGTGATCGTTGGGAATGAGTGTCTATGATAAGTGCCTCCATCATGATTGGAACACCACGTATACCTTGACCTATTTCCTATGAAATCTTTAGTGAGGTTGGATTTATTTCCTTGCATGTTTTAAACTATAATGAAAAACTACTTCCTGGTAAGGTGCATAATAAATCAAGAAAATACCCAAGGATATGAATACAATATAAAGGTCATTGCAAGTATATATACATTTTGCATCAGAAAAGAAAAAAGTTTATATTAAATAGGAAGTAACTGACAAAACATTCTAGCCTATATGCTTCAATGTTTAGGTTATCTTTCGACATGACGAATGAAAGGGAAGTATTCATATTTTCATGATTTCTAAATCTATCAGTGAAAATTGTACTAACCTATGATGTCCCAATTACAAACTCTCTATGATGATAATAGATCCACTTTGAATAAATAGTGACTATCCTGGGTGTCTTAGTCTAGGTGCATTTCATTGGTTAATTACATTAAGGTTCATTTTTAGTTGTATTTCATACTAATTTGCATTAGGTTCATTTAGATGCATTTCATGTTTTAGTTGCATTGAAGTTCTTTTTAAATTGCATTCATTTTAACATAGTTGCAATCATTTTAAATTGCATCAATATGAATGTGTGAATTCAATTAACTAAGCATCATAAACTAAAAATTCTAAAAACATTAACCATTTTCCAAGTTTGACCAAGTGCATCACATAATCATAAAGAACTCAAAATGAAATGATCGAATATGTATCACTGATATCCATTCACATTCATAAATCATCTCATATCATAAATACGTTTGCATAATGCATCCATAATCATCCATACATAATTAAAAGTGAGATGTCCATACATCGCATCGCATTACATCTCATACACCCATGTGCATACATAAAAATAAAGTTGCATACATTCTCATAAAGCAACGCATGGAAGTTTGCATTCATACATCCATAAAGCATTGAAAATAAAAATATATATACATATATGTTAGTGAGATAATATCATGATGTCATCATATCATCACCATCTAATCTAATCATGATGAAGTATGGACATAACATCAATATCCAAAGCACGAAGTATATATCAGATATTATAACACATGCAGAAATCAAAAGGCATCAAAGCATATCATATGACCATCAAAATCAGATAAAACATCAATATATAATCAATCATTAGTATATAAGGCAAGAGTATTAGAAACATGAGTGATAGTATATCAAAAAATAAATGGAGAAAATTATATCAAAATAACATCAGAAAAATAAGGTATCAGTGTATCAACATAAAAGAGTCCATGAAACATCATAGTGTACATCGATAAAGATGGTCCAGAGTACAAGATATATCAATGATACAGTGATACAAAAATGAACAATATACAATATACATCAAATCTGGCTAGCACCCTCATCCTGTCGTAGAGGATTAGGAGGTGGCACATCTTCTTTTCCTAGGATAGGTGGAGGCATGGAAGCATCGGACTGATGAGCTATGAATGAATACAATGGTGCTCTCTAGGCAACACGAGAAACAATGCAATACAAAGCAAAGTAGTAAGTGGCCCTTTGTCCCTGATGGGTGGTCGTGTGAGCGTGTATGTCTCTCTCTTCTCTAATCTTCTCCAACTAAGAGTCTCTCTCATCCAGCCATGCCCTAAGTGTGCCAACCTCTAAGCATAGGGCGGCCCTATCCTGCTCACACCATGATAAGGGATCTCCATCCCCACCTACTGGTGGATCCCTGGTTGCCTGTTGTTGATCACCACCACTGCTACCTCCTATTGTTTCTTGCTACTGCTATGCATGTTGATCCCTACGAAAGAGTGGACCTGTATCTCTTTGTGGGACATGGACTCTCAATCTATGCTATTGACTATGTCAGTCGACATCCCCACCAGGTTCCCATGGCTTGCCAATGTCACCACCACCTCCTTTGTCTCCTCTACCTCCTCCATCTCCTATGTCTCCTCCATGGGAACCATCTCTCCCCCTATCTTTTCCTCTGCCCTTGTCCTCATCTCTAGCAGCTCAGCCTCAGCCACCACCCTCATCAACTGGATAATAGTCTAATGCATCCTCAAGGTGAGGAGTGATCTCATTAGGAGTAGTAAATCTCAGGTATGGATGCTATGTATAATATGTATGGTACCCATCTATAATCTTGCCATCTGTAATCTCAGGGAGATAGTCCCATGGTACTGGAGCCATCTATGAAATCTCATGTAATGTTGTCTCGTATATGAGATGGGATCCCCACTACACCTCCTCATCCCTAATCATAGCATATACAATAGTCTCATGAGACATCCCCTGTACTCAGCCAAACTATCTCACAACTTGGGTAACCAAGAATCATTCAATAATGTATCATGTTCGACCAATCAAAAATCAAGATTGGAAAAAGTAAGGCATCTGCCAAACATCAGAGGGCTACTCATCATAGTTAAGATAAGGCCTCTCGATGACATGTGTAACATCATCTAGAACTCTGCACCAATAATCCAACTTACCCAACTGGGGTTGTTGTAACATACCTAAATACATATAAATATAAGGCAACTCTGCATCATGTTACCTATCAACAATGGGTCGTATGACTGGGATGTGCTCCCAGGCTCAGATCTGAAGAACAAGGATACTGACAGTCATAGTCTGAGAGTGCTGATAAATAATCTCATGGAGCTCTATATACATGTGTGCCAAAATGTAGCTCCCCTAGGAAAATCATCGAGGTGATCAAATCATGTCCTCAATGACCTGCAACTATCCACACATGAAGCCATGCTGCCCACGATCAGGCATCATCAAGCCTCCAATTAGTCCTACCAGATAAATAGGAAGTCACTCATAGTTGGCCACCATTTGGTCCCAACTAATATATATGTGAGCTATAGTGTCATCATGGAATAATTTGCATGCATCTACCATCACTACAGTGGCTCCAGCCTCATACTCCACTCGTGACCCCATCACCAGAACATGCAAAATATGCCATACATCCTCTAGCATCATAGTCATCTCACCAGTAGGCAAATGAAAGGTATTATGCTCAAAATGCCATCGCTCACCTAGGGCTATCAACAACCCATGATTTAGCTAAATGTCAAGTAAATCAGCCAAGCTCCATAGGCCACATCGAGCAATAATACGCATCTCTATGAGAGAAAGTTGATCATGCAACTATAGGACCTATGTAGGTCATGGAGAGAGAAATGATACAACACTAAAGTGCAACTGCACAACAGAAAATAGGGGCACTATGTCAACATTAGACAAGAGAAATTGATGGGAAATTCTATAATAAGTTCAAACTGACAAGTAAAGTTGGATAAAAAAATCAAGACAAACCACATGCGATATTGGTTCTTGGATGTGATCCAAGAAACTTGGGATGTGACACCCTAACTAAATATGATCCAGGAAATTCCAGATATGACACAGGAAATCCAGGAAGTGATCTGAAATCTAAATGCGGCCATGTTCTAACTAGATACAAAAAAATGATAAAAAAGCTATGAATTTTTTTTAAAATGACTGAATGCGACCTAACAGGGTGCAATTCGGGAAATACAGGATGCAATCAAGAATTTTGTAAAAAACCATATGTGTCGTGGGTTTGACCAGGTGTGATCCCTCATACGGGATGCAATCCTACATTGATTTGGCTCTAAAAAGCATAAAACTACAAGAAATTAAAATTTTCAAATTTGAATGGAAGCATTATAGGGTACTCACAGCTGCTGCATAATGTGGTCATCAGTCGTGGCGGTGTGCTAGCTGAAATAGATGCCTCTTAGTTGGGAACACCATTTTGTCTCTCAAAGCTCAAAAAATAACTATGGTAAAAGTAAAAATGAATAGTAAAATGACCCTTTTTGACCTATTTAAGCCTCCCGAGGACCCCGGTGACCTAAGGAACCTTAATGATAGGATATCACATAAGCTTCATATAGGGACCGAAATCAAAATAGGTGATCTATATCACTTAAATGCAGTAAAAATGAAGTTACACAAAAAAGTCAACCTTCAGAATGCAAAAGTCAACTATGGTCAAATTGTACTCAAACATGGGCAAAATGAGCAGAAAGGATACCGCAAACTTGGTGAATCAATACAGTAATGATTATCACTCAAATCAATGGTAAATGAAAAGTCAAAGATCAATCAAACACACTTTATGAAAGCTGCATAGAGTTTAATTAATGCACAGAAGCTATGAAAAGTGATTTTCTCACTCATCCATCAAAGCTTCAAATCAGGATATTGCTTAAACGCTAGTCAAACTTGGTCAACTTTCAAAGGTTCTTGGTCAAACAGTGTTTCTTTAACACTAAAATTGATCCTAATTGCTTGCTAGCACTTCCTAAATGATTTACGCTTGATCCAGATTCATCTCAATCACTGTAATTTTTCCTAAATGCTTGAAAACATTGATTTTATCCAAATTTTTTCTGATTTCAGTCCTGAGGGGGCATAATCATACTAAAATTGAAATTTTCAAATCAAATTCTTGAACACTAGGGGCATGACAGTTTTCTTCAATCAAGTTGATGTTGTTAATCTTTCTGACATTAATCAATTTTATCATTTCAAATCAAATTGGTTATTTGTCATCAGGTCCAGTTACTAGAAATCAAATTTAACTAAAATTTTTATTCAAATCTCTTATCGGTATTCGTTCAATCAAATCTCGGAATCGGTATGGTCAATTATCATTCAATCAAGTTTAGAATTTATGACTTTCAAATCATGTAGGATTTCATTTGATCAAGTTCAGAGTTCTCAAATTCAAAGTAGTTCTCCTTACTGCTCTCTAAATCTTTCTGAGTGGATTCACTGCTCTCTAAATCTCCTTAAAATTAGAGTGGTCTCCACTTCTCTCTAAATCACTTGAGTTCAAAGTAGTTCTTACTACTCTCTAAATCTTCTTGAATCTATCAATTATGTTGAATCTTGTCCTAAATCAAATTTTCTTTCAATCCTTGTGGTGTTCGCAAAGCAATTCAAAGAGGGGGAAATGTAATCACCTAAAAATGGGCTAATAGAGCCTAAGGCCCTAATTCGAGATAAAAATTATAAATTGTGTTAATTTGATTCTTGATTATTAACATAATTCATTAAATTTGATAAAATCAATAAAATATCATAATTCAAGCATTTATTCTCAATAATTGAGCAAAAAATCACTTTGATTATCTCTAAGCTTAATTAATTAAATCAAACCCATTAAATGCATGGCTAGAGTAATTAATTAAAATAAATGAATAAAACACCCCAAAATGACATGTCACCCTTGAAGGGGACAAAAAGGACACTTTAAACCAATGAGAGTTAATCACATGGATCAAGCAAGGAAGCATCTCAATCACTCCTCATGGATGCATCCTAACCATTCAAAATCTCAAGATTCTATAAAAGAGAATTCTCAAATAAGGCGGAAGATAGTTAATTTGAATTCATGCATGCATACTGCTCATTTTATTTTCATAGCTTAATTAGAACACATTCACATTTCAATTACTTAAATATTAATGAATATGTGGCTAATAGTAATGAATTTGATGTTTTAGCTTCATATTTCCTTTGAATCTCCCATTTTAACATGCATTGTCATTGTTTAGGGTCCTAATCTGAGAGTTGTTTTGGATTATTTTCATACTTGTGTTAGAGAGAAATAATTCGATTTCAATTGTTATTGATTTAGATTGATTTTCTTGTGCTAACAATTGATATAATGAGTTATTGAAGTGTTGTGTTGCATGATAACAGCTATCACAATTCACACACACATGGGCCACTATATTTCTCAAGCTAGTATTCAAGTTGATCTAGCAAAAATTGATGCTATTCTTAATCTTCCTATCCATACTAAACAAAAGTATATAAGAATATTTTTGGGACATACAAGTTATTATAGGAGATTTATCAAGAATTTTAGAAAAAATGGCAGGACCATTATATACTTTGTTAACCAAAGATGCATATTTTGAGTGGACATCAGCATGTGAAGAATCCTTCCTACAGCTTAAGTCAGTTCTTACTCGAGCTCCTATTCTTAAAGGACCTAGCTGGTCAATACCTTTTCATATTCATAGAGATGCATCAGACTAAGTAATTAGGTAAAATTTAGACCAAAAAGAAGGTATTGTGGAAACTGCCATTTATTCATTAGCAAAAATCTGTAAGGGCCAGAGTTGAATTATATTGTCATAGAGAAAGAACTGTTAGTGGTAATTAATGCACTTAACAAATTTATAAAATACATAACTAGTTATCAAATCTTTATACACGCAGATCATGTAGTCATCAAGTACCCTATAAACAAACTTGCAATAATAGGTAGACTAACTATATGGTTACTTTTGATGCAAGAGTTTGATATTACCATAATTGACAAGTCAGGTAAAGAAAATGTAGTAAAATATTTTCCTTCTAGGATGCAAACTAAGGAAGATTCTAATATTATTGATGATTCCTTTCCAGATGAGCATCTATTTTCCATTTTTATTCATACACCTTGGTATCCAGATATAGCTAACTATATAGTTTCTAATAGAATCCCTACTCATTTCTCTCCAAAGGACAAAAGGTTTCTTGTTGAAAAGAGTTTTAATTTATCTTGCATAGTTGGTTGTTTGTTCTATACAGGGCCTGACCAAGTCATTAGGAGGTGTGTTAGGGAAGATTAGACTTGTGATATCCTACATGCATGTCATGATTAACCCTATGGAGGTCATTTTGAAATCAAAAGGACAATAATGAAGATCTTAAATGTTGGGTACTATTGGTGTACTCTACACAGGGATGTGGAAAAGTATACTAGGAAGTATGATAGATGCCAAAGGATGGGTAGAACTACTAAATTAGATGAGATGCAACTGTACCCTCAAGTAATTGTTACACTATTTAATAAATGGGGATCGGAATTTTTTGGACCTATAGATCCTCCTTTAAATGGTAAATAATATATCTTGGTGGCTAATGACTATGTAACTAAGTGGGTTGAGGTCAAACCAATGAAACATGCTCAGGACAACAAAGTTGTAGAGTTCCTTTATGAGGAAATATTTACTTGCTATGGGGTTCCAATGAAGATTGTGACTAATCAAGGTGCCCAATCCACTTTAACTTTGATCACAACCCTAGCCAATTCTTACAACATAAGACATAGACAGTCCAATCCTTATCTTCCATAGGAAAATAGGTAGGCTAAAATTGCAAACAAAGAGATTGAGTCCATATTAACCAAGATAGTGACAGTCCAAAGGAAGGATTGGGAAAACATATTGCCTAAAGTAGTTTGTGCCTATAGGACCACATGGAAAATAAACACTAGTATTACCCTATTTGAGATGCTATAAGGAAAAATAGCTATGATGCCTATTTAATTTGAACATAAAACACTTAGAAAAACACTAGAATTGGATATGGATCTCTCCATAGTACAGAAATAAAGGATCCTACAACTAAAAACCTTCGATGAACTTAGAAAATAAACCTTATAAAAAATACAAATAATGAAAAATTAACACATTAAATGGCATGATAAGTACATTAAAGACAATAAATTCCAAGATGGTGATTAGGAACGTTTGTATGATTCTAGGTACAAAGACAATATGGGGAAATAACAAAATCATTGGCTAGGACCCTATGAAATCACATAAGTCTTTTAGAATGGTGATGTGCAGCTCTCAACCATTGATCCTATCAAATTTAAATTGTTGGTGAATGGTCATAGGTTAAGGTTATATCCTAAGCCAAGGAGTTCCTACAATAGTTCAAAGATCCCAAAGAGTCTAAAGTTCCTACAACAAAAGTAGGGGAACTTAATGTTCCACCTTCTTTTTAGTTCTCTATTTGCATGAAATCGTAATAAATACACTCACATCTCATGAGCATACATTTCTCCATAATAAATTTTTCACCTCCGTATCATTTTAAATGTCTTCCACCTCATCCACCTTTTCACTTCCATTACTTATTCTTTTGTACTAATCATTGTTTAATGGTTATTTAAAAATTTTACTTAATGTCATCAATTATTCAATGCATGTTTATGGAGTAAATCCAAGTACACACACAACTTATGGGTATTTATTATTTGTTAAGATTCATTTATTTTGTTGTAACTTTATTAATATGATTAAATTTCATATTTACATTTTAGTCCTTGTACTTTCACCTCTGCATGTTTGGGCACATGTGACTATTTAGGTTGGGGGGACGTATAATTATGTGTTATACCCACATCATCTAAGAGTGTTTTTTTCCAACATGTCACTTCATGAGTTAATTTTATTTTTATTTCAAAATTTATGTGACTACTTGTGCATAAAAAATATTTTGTTGTATTGTCCTTGTGTACTTGTCATCATATTTCTTGTTGTTATCATTTCAATATTAATTGTCTTTCTTTGAGGTATTGTATTCCTATGTGCTTAATGACTTGATTGTGTTAAACAAATCCAAGGGTTATAGAAAGAAGTTCTTGGTTGTAGAAGAAAAATTGCAGGAAGGCTATTAGGGGAGAATTGGGTTTCCTTTTTCTAATATTATTGATATCTTGAGGATTACACGCCATTGTATCTGTAAATTTTTATCTTTAGAGCATAGATATCACCATGGGTGGTCTGCCAGTTTTCATGAACCCATAGTTCATAATGTTCTACTTCAAGACCTATATGTCAGAAAAAATTTAGTAATTGTGGATGCTTGGAGTACTTTTTAAATTTGAATGGGTTTAGTGATGTTCATGGAATTTTCTCAAACTATTTCTAATGGAGGAGCTAGAGTAAAAGGATTGAAGGTTATTTCTATAGAGGAAATAATTACAGAGGAAACTAGTTTTGCTGTAGTTGGGAAGGAATACCCTATAACTAAGGATGCTCACAAAGAAAGGGCTCAATTTATCTATCATGATGACCCTCCGCTTATTATAGACAAAAAATGAACCTGAAAGGTTTCTTTGCATCATAAATAGGGCTAGGTGGTTATGTATATCATGAAGTATCTAAAATGTGAGGGGAGTTAGTCTTGCTTACACTCGATTCATTTCAAAATTTTAAGCCATATACAGTATGGAAGAACAATGAATGTTTCTAATGTTCTTTACAAGTTGTTGTCAATCAGAGTGGTCGAGGATAAAAAAGCTAGGCCACATTATTTGATATATCATTGTTTGATTAAGTTATTAGTGAAAATTATTTGAGTGATGTTTCTCCCATGACATGGGATGAGTTTCCTAAAGTAAAAAAAATTAAAATTGACAATGTGGGGCCAAGAGGCCAACCATTAACCCATAGAATCACTATAATATAAGAGGTTGTTAAAATGATTATGGGGGCCTCATCATCTAGGGCATCCCCTATTATAGAGTCTCCTACAACCAAGAAAGTTTTTCTTGAACCTTAATCCACTAGTACTAGTTATAATCCTTTAGCAAACCCTAGCATTGATAGATCTATGTAAACCCCCATTAGAACTAGAGTGTCTATTAGGAGGGAATAGGGGAAAGCTAAAGAAGTTGAGATTAGGGGAAAGGAAGTAGAAAAGAAAGAAAGTGAATAGACTTCGCCTAATCCCAAGAAACAAAAAATTAAGAAGAGAGATGCTCCTACAACCACTTTGCAAGATGAAACATCAGCTAGAAAAATAAGTAAACCTAAACATCCTAGGGCTACAAAGGAAACACCATAGAGGAGAAGCCATCGGCTTAGAGGAAAACCCAAAAATATGACACAACCTTGTTGATCTAGTCCCAATGTGCACATAGAGTTATCAAAATCCTCTTGTACCTCATCTCAAGAAGAAGAAACACCTTCATGCATTCCTTTAAGAGAAAATTCACCACCCCCTCACAGTCCATTAAGGGAAGGTTCATCACCTCGCATACCTATTGAACAAGAAAATATGTCTAAAGAGGGAGTTGAGTATGAAGAGAAAAGAGTGGGAGGAAAATTTCCTCAAGAAGAACAAAGTTTTTTTATGGAAGGGGATCAACCATAAGAAGATCGGGGTTTTCCAGGTCTTAATGAACTTATTATTTCTTTAGAATAGTTGGGACAAAAAGTACCAAGAAAAAGTGGCAAAGGTAAGAGAAAAAGGATATCAGAGCACAAACCACCATCTTCTCTCACATTTCATGTTATACCTTTAGATTTTACAAAGATATTTTGTATAAGTAGACTGAATGGGAGCTAGAGAAAGAAAAGATGCAGAAAATCATTAATGGACAGAAGCAAGAAATTGATTTTCTAAAGAATAAAGTTGACACAATAGTAACTATGGTTCCTCAATTTATGGAGTGTAGAGAACCACCTTGGGTTTATTCCCTATATTTGAAATAGAAACATCTTCTCTTTAAGTTGATAAGGATTTCTATATATTTGAGTCCTTTCTTAGAAATGCCTTAGGAGTTTTACCAGGTGTATCAATCTTCTCTTACAACCATAAAAAATTTTCTTAGTGAATTTTATCTTCACAACTATTATGTTTCACAGGATACTGAACATAATCATCTTCTCTACATTAGAGATATCCATTTGAGGTCTCTCATGTCTTGGATTAAGAGTAAAATCAACTAGGTTGAGAAATCTAGAGCATACAGAGAAAGGGAACATAACATCCCATTTCCATTGAGTGCTAAGGCCCGAAAGCCTAGGGTCATGTATTATGATTAGAAAAAGCTTCAATGGAATGATGACTACAGGAAGATAATTCCACCTTTAAGAGAAGAGGCATTCCAAGAATATGTATGGATGGCTCCTATTAAAGGACAACCAGTGATTAGACAACTTGTGTAGTGATAGAAGATTTTTCCAAATGAGATTAAAAGGGAAGAACCACACTCTTTTCCAAATTACTATTCAACTATTAAAAGAGAATACAAGTATATACGGCTAGGAAGGACCAAGAAATTTTTTTGGTTTCCCTTATCTTTTAGCCACCGATATTGTTATGGCCACTACCAAGTGCAGGGACAATGAAAAATGCTTACAATGAGGATGCAAAACATGTCAGGTAGGAAAGATTGGAAAAGGCTAATGGATTCTATTGGAGCCTATTTCATTGAGGAATAGGCTAGGTTGTTAGAAAGTAAAGTCCACCAAGATAACTGAGAGGGGGGTGAATCAATTATCTGATAAAAAAAACTTTTATTAATCTTATTATATCTTAAACATGTAATCAACATAAATAGAAACCATAGAAAGATAATCATACACATTGATACTAGATTTGTTAACTAGGGAACCTCTTGATCAGAGAGTAAACCCTGGTGGGGATGGTACCCATAAAAAGATGTACTAATATGAAAATTCCTTGTGAGAGGATGAACTCGGTTAGGAGTCTTATGAAATACATTCAGTACATATCAGTCCCTATTAGGAGACCTTGAATCCTTGTGAGGAGATTCTAACCCTGTTAGGAGTTAAGGAAGACAGAAGGACCCACTATCCAAACAACTTTAAGGGAAAGATTACTGAACACACTATCCAACTAATCTCTGTATTATCCAAATAGAATAATACCAAGTATTACTGATCTCAGCAACTTCTCTTCTCCTCTCTAACTGTACCAAAACCATACCAAATGCTTCACCAGACCTCAATATTAGATCTACTCACTTCACATCACATAACAATCCCTTAGATCACTTACTCACATTATTTCACCTTTGTATCTTTCATCATATAAATGAAAAAAATCCTTCCTTTATATCATGCACAATATTTCATAATTGAGTTGGCCTATTAAGCTTAACCAATTACAAAATATAAAACATTACACGTTACATAATATTTTCATAATTACTTAAAATTGTCGGTTCATAAACTTAATAAATCATCACACATGAAACCTCTGACTATGTTGACTCATCCAAGTCACCTTTGTAATGTATTCAACCTTTGTATAACTTCTCTTGACCAGATTCTATCCTAGTTAGGAGATATAATCTGATTATCACAAACCGCTTCTCAGGAACACTGTCAGAATATAGTTTCCACTAGATTACTCATAACTGATGCAAATACTTGAATTTTTGTATGCACTCTTGACCATGATATCAGGACACCATAAAAAACATGTCCTCAAATTTTCATAACCTCATTTACAATATACTATGTGCGCTAATCCAAAATTTGTCTTCTATTCTACTAATCTTTAGTATAATCAGTGTGTTGACATCAATGACAAACACAGGCATGAATGCAACATGAGACTTCTCTAGAAATGCTAGAATACTCCCCCATAGGACATATTCAATATTCATGCTAAACATTTCCCCCATTGGCCTTGATGGAAACATAGATGAAAAACACCCAAGTTCCATGAATACCAAAATGCAATGTTGTTGCTCTTGCTTTAACTTTTTAAATCCTCTTCATCAATCGTCAAATCCTATTCATCAATGTTTTTCATGTATCCTTCTCCCCCATTGACATCAATAACAAAGTAAGCATCACTATGTTATTCTAATACAAGCTCAAATGTCCAAAGATACTATTTGAAGATACCTTTTACCAAGAGTCCTTCATGAATCAGCTCAAAAATACAGATACTCCCCCATATAGGAAGCATCAACATATAGTTTAGAAAGATAGTGCTATAAACCACTAGACTGATGCAACTTTCTGCATCACTACTCAAAAGTAGGTTGGGGCATAACCCCAAGCATACCTCTCAAATACTAAAATGTATCTTTAGGTAAAGGTTTTGTAAATATATCTACAATCTGCTCCTTTGTTCTGATATACTCAAGTTTGACTTCTTTCTCTACAAATTTATCTCTTACAACATGATACTTGATCTCTATATGTTTTTTTTTAGAATGTAACACATGATTCTTAGACATAATTACTATACTTGTGTTATCACAGTGTATGATAACAGGCTCATTAAACTTGATTCCAATATCCTTCAACATTTTTTTTCATCCATATTATTTTATTACAATTATTTGTTGCTTCTACATATTCTACTTCTGATGTACTTAGTGAGATATAATTTTGTTTCTTGCTTAGCCAAGAAACCAATCTTCCTCCAAGAAAAAATTCTCCACCACTTGTACTCTTTTTATCATCCACACTACCTCCTTAATCTGCATCCGTATATGCACATAGGGTAAACTCATTTGATTTATCATACCACAACCCATAATCAGTTGTGCCTTTCAAATATTTGAATATCCTCTTTACTGTTGCATAATGTGATTCCTTAGGATCACCTTGGAACCTCACAACAATTCTAATTATATGTGCTATATCTGGTCTTGTGTGAGTTAGATATTGCAAAACTCCAATCATAGATTTGTACTTCCTTTGTTTAACTACATGAGTCTCATCTATGCTAGATAAATTATGACCAGTTACCATAGGTGTACCAATAGGCTTACAACTTTCCAACCCAAATATCTATAATAGGTCTTTCAAATACTTAGTCTAAGATAAGAAAATGCCATCATTCTCCTGCACAATCTGCAAACCCAAGAAAAATTTCATTTCTCCAATCATGCTCATCTCAAATTTTATCTTCATTTCATTAGAGAATTTATCACTCACCTCATATTCTCCTCCAAAGATTATATCATCAAAAAAAATAACTACAATCAATAGACCATTCTCTATTTCTTTTAGATACAAATTATTATCTACAATACCTTTGGCAAATCCTAATTTTGCTAAATATTTATCCAATATTGCATACCAGGTTCTAGGTGCTTACTTTAGTTCATATAGTGCTTTGTTAAATTTATATACCATGTCTCCTTCTTGAGTCAAAGGAAAACCATTTGGCTACTCAATGTAGACTTCTTCTAATTCACCATTTAGAAATTCTGACTTCGTATCCATCTGATATACTTTGAATTTCTTATAACCTGCATAGGCCAAAAATATTCTTACTGCTTCAATTCTTGAATCAGGTGCAAATGTTCTTCATAATCAATACCTTCTTGTTGTGAGTATCCTTTACATACCAATATTACTTTATTTCTTACAACTTCACCTTGTTCATTCATCTTGTTTCTAAAAATCCATTTAGTTCCAATTACATTTTTGTCCTTAGGTATAGGAACCAATTCCCAAGTATTATTTTTTTCAATTTGATCTAATTCTTCCTTCATTTCTTGAATCCAATTGTTATCTTTACCAGATTCATCAGTAGTCTTAGGTTCAATTTGAGAAATCAAACATAATTCTTCTTGTACCTTATTTCTTTTCATAACTCCTCTATCTTTTCTCCCAATAATCAGATCAACGGGATGATTCCTTATCAAATTCTTATTAAGTGTTACTGTCTCAACTCTTGCTTCAACTCTAGGTTCAGATCTTGGTTCTTCTCTTTGTTCTTCATCATGAATCTCATTTTGCAAATCATTTCTATTCTCATAAAATAATTCAACATTTTCTTGATTAGTTTTAGGATAGGTTTCTTCATCTGAATCATAATCAAGTACTCTTTCCTAAATTCTGAATTTCTCGTCCACTTTAACATTTGCACTCTTAACTATAGTCTTGGTTCTCTTATTAAAACTTCTACAAGCTTTGTAATTCAATGAATAACCAAGGACCATACCTTCATCACTTATCAGATCAAAATTACCAATATCATCATCTCTCTTTATGTAGCACTTACTTCCAAATATTTTGAAATATTTTACTGATGGTGCATGTCCAAACCATAATTCATAAGGAGTCATATCTGTATCTACTTAGATCTGTACTCTAATCATTGTATACACTATTGTGTTTATTTCTTCTCTCCAAAATATATTTTCTAAATCATTCTCAAACAACATAGCTCTTTTTGCTTCAGTTACTAATATGTTCCTTCTTTCGACAATACCATTTTGCTCAGTTATTTTAGGGGCTGAAAGTTGTCTCTTAATGCCATTCACTTCACAAAAAGTATTAAATTCTTTTGAAGTAAATTCTCCACCTCTGTCAGATCTTAAACATTTAATATTCATTCTTGATTCATTCTCAACTTTATTCTTAAGCAATCTAAACTTATCAAATGCTTTTGACTTTTCTTTAAGAAATGCTACCCACATCATCCTAGTAAAATCATCAACAAGAATCATAAAATACCTTTCACCATAGAGTCCTCTTGTCCTTGTGGGACCACTTAGATCTGTATGAACAATCTCTAATTTTTTTGTTGTGGTGAACTTCTTGCTAGGAAAAGAACTTCTTTTTTTCCCATAACAAATTCCTTGCATAACATGTTAGTAGGTTTCACAATTTTAGGAAAATCTCTTACTGCAAATGTGGTACTTGCTTTCACAATGTTATCAAAGTTTATGTGACAAAACCTTTTGTGGCATAACACTAAGTGCCCTGGATGTAGTTTAAATCTTGGGAAAATCTTCAAATGGTCTTAGACTTATCTTTGCTGCTTCCAATCTTCTAAGAAGAGTCTCTAGTAAATTTCTCCTTCAAGAACCTGGCTCTGATACCCATTGTTAGAAAGTAAAGTCCACCAAGATAATTGAGAGGGGGGTGAATCAATTATCTGATAAAAACAACTTTTATTAACCTTATTATATTTGAAACATGTAATCAACATAAATAATAACCATAGAAAGATAATCATACACAATGACACTAGATTTTTTAACTAGGGAACCTCTTGATCAGAGAGTAAACCCCGGTGGGGATGGTACCCACAAAAATATGTACTAATATGAAAATTCCTTGTGAGAGGATGGACTATGTTAGGAATCTTATGAAATACATTCAATACATATCTGTCCCTGTTAGGAGACTTTTAACCCTTGTGAGGAGATTCTAACCCTATTAGGAGTTAAGGAAGACCTAAAGAGCTTCAAGGGAAAGATCATTGAACACATTGTCCAACTGATCTCTATTTTATCCTAATATAATAATACCAAGTATTACTGATCTCGACAACTTCTCTTCTCCTCTCTAAATGTGCCAAAACCACACCAAATGCTTCACCAGACCTTAATATCATATATGCTCACTTTGCATCACATATCAATCCCTTAGATCACTTATTCCCATTATTTCACCTTCACATCTTTCATTACATCACACATAATATCAAGGAAAAAAATCCTTCCTTTATACCATGCATAGTATTTCATAATTGATTTGGCTAATTAAGCTTAACCAATTACAAAATAAAAAACATTACACGTTACATAATATTTCCATAATTACATAAAATTGTCAACTCACAAACTTAATAAATCATCACACATGCAACCTCTAACTATGTTGACTCATCCAAGTCACCTCTACAATGTCTTCAACCTTTGTATAACTTTTCTTGACCAAATTATATCCCTATTAGGAGATATAATCCGATTATCACAAACTGCTTCTCAGTAACACTGTCATAATACAATTTCCACTAGATTACTCATAACTGTTGCAAATACTTGAATTTTCATACACGATCTTTACCATGATATCACAACACCATACAATATGTGTCCTTAACTTCTCATAACCTCATCTACAATATACTATGTACGCTAGTCCAAACATTGTCTGCTATTCTGTTAATCTTCAGTATAATCAGTGTGTTGACATCAATGACAAACACAGTCATGAATGGAACATGCGACTGCTCCAGAAATACTAGAATACTCCCCCATAGGAAATATTCAACATTCATGCTAACATAGGTTACTCCTAGTGATTATAGGATTAATTTTAAATTTAGAAACCTTTCACTTGCTATAGGACCAACAAGAATGTAGGTTGGGAGCCAATGATGAGCCCAAGGAATGACCCCATTTTGTCAATAGTTTCTATATTTTTGTTGTCCTTTTCATGTGTCTAGTCTTGGTTTAAAAGTTTTAATCCTTGATTATTGGGTATTCACTTATGTTTAGATGAACTTGGTATTATGGTTGAACTTATCTCTAAACTACCTTCATAATGATAAAACTCCTAAATAGTTATGATTATACAATTTCTCCATGGTAATTATAGTTATGGTTTAAATGAATGTTATCTTGCAATGAAATTAATATGCCTATTTTTTTGTGCACACTAATTCTATGATGTAGGAGTAATTAAGGAGAAGAATTAGTCAAGTTTTCACTCAAGGATATTCATACCATACATGCATCCAAGGACAAAGTCAAGATGGTTTAGCAGTAACCAATAATTGAAGAAGTCAATGCCTAATTGACAATAACTCATATGGAGAATGTTATGGAGATTTAATTCTCATCCTTGAAAAGGAGTGAATATAGGAAAAATTAGTTAGGCTATATCTTCTCTACAACTGAAGACTAGCTAATTATTCCTTGTTTGTTGCATAGTCTTCCTTCTTTCTTGAAAGTAATAATGTATGTTCTTCTATCTCTTAGGAGTGGACTAGTTAGTTGTTGGAGTTAGTTAATATTTCTCTTTAAATAAGTTCTAATACATTTTCAAAAGGTTAGCTATAGAGGAGAGTTTCATATGTAATATTTTTTCGGTTCCAACAATATACATAAAAGTTTCAATTTCAATTTATGTAACAATAGTTTCTTGGATGAATAAAATGATGTTTTGAGTTTATAAGCATTTTTTTTATTTCTAGAAATACTCATCCAAGGGGGCCACTTGTGAGGATTTCCCTATTTTAGCTAAGTAGTATATTTTCATTCAGTTGATAATTGTTGGTTTAGTGTATGTCTGTTCCTGTAGCCACTAGAAATAGTTTCCTGTGACTGTTCCTATAGGCCAAGGTAGACACATTAACTTCATATTTTTTTGTTCTAAAAAATATTGTTGCTAGTTGTTTGAGTTCAATTCTAGCATTATATTCTATTGAGTTTCTAAGTTATTTTATTTCCTACTATTTCCCTTATGTTGTAGGATAGCATGGCTTTAACAGGGACTTAGTGCGCATACAATGTTGGCCCATTTCAAGTATGGGTTCCCTGGTTTGACAAGTAAATGATCCTTCACCATAATAAAGATAGCTAATACTTCGAATGGATGTCCAATCTCTGAGTTGAGTTTTACAGCCTAATTATTGATCTAATTGGGAAGTCCAACAAACGGTATTAAGGTGGAAGGTATTGGAAGTTCTTGGGGTATCCCACTCATATTCATTTGAGTTTGTTTTAGATTGGTACTCTTTGAATGTCTCAAACTCATCATAAGCATGCACATCATTATAAGTAGGCAAAGAGATATTCAAGGTACTTTCTTCCGGTGGTTGGTACCCTAAGCCATGAAACTTTGGATTTGACTTACATGCTATCAGTTCCACAATTCCTTGATTATTATTTCAAGGCTAGTGCATTCTTTACATGTTTTTATTTTTGGACAATGGTGTACCTCATTCATTACTCATGAACAATAATTATGATTTCATGGGTTCCTCATCTTTATATAGCTAGTAGAACAAGTATTCTTCAATGAATTCTTCATGCAACTCACCCCATCTTTTGAAAACCATTGGTGGCTCATAGATATTTGTGAATTTTTGTTTCCTCTTTAGAGGTTTTCTTGGCTTGCAATATGTTCAGGTGAGATGGGTAGCTTTCCTATATAGAAAAATAAACATATGTATACTCTCTACATCCTTTTTATTGGACCTGATATTAAGTTATAAAGTGGATTCAATAGTTGAGTTGGAAAGATTGGAGGAATCTATGTGTTTAGAGGAAAAAGTGGATGCTTCTTGATTATTTGGTACTTGAATTGATATGGATCCTATAAGGTTGGTACAGTATTGTGTGTGGGTAATTTAAATCTTACAAACCTTTATAGATAATTAATATGATCATTCCAACTCAAAATCAAGACATCAAACTAGCTAAAGAAAAATGAATAGAAATTAATCATGAGCATTATGTGGATCTCTAGTTCTAGGGAATTGAATTATGCTCTCACCTAGAATTTTGATCCTCAAATGACAACCTAGAAGATGAGAATTCAATGATGAATGATGTAATTTTATTCTATATGATCAAGATCACTACTCTATAATGAAAATCATCCATTATAATATTTCTCTAAATGAATCTAAGCTAAATTGACTATAATAAAAATGGTATCAAGGATAAATACACAAAATGACATGATAACCTTGCTCTAAAATAACAATGTATGATTTGCACTAAGAAATGCATCCTATTTATATTATTTCTCAAGGTGTAGGTGGTGAGTTAGATTAACCATTATCAAGATGTGAGTTGAGTTGTGTTTGATGATGTGTCCAATTCAAATGGTCAAGATTCTCCCTCAAGATTGAATAGCCGAGATAGAAAATCCTATTTGTGATCCATGTGCACACATTCCTCATCTCTCATTGGTCCATTTGATTTTTTCATGTAGTGGTAGGTGAGATTCTAGGAAGGAATTAATTCAAATAATTAATTAAATTATCCATGTATGATATTTGAATAGGTTAAATTTAATTAATTAAATAAATATATAATCAAATGGTTAATTCAATTACATAATTGATTGGTTTTTTATTTAATTAATCCAAATGGTTTGAATTTAATGTTTTCTAATGGCCATTTTTGTGTATACAAGTACAATAAAGGATCTCTATCACCTGGAATGATTATTTATACCCCATTGTAAGGAAAATTTAGGCATTGATGGTAAGTTGATGTTATAGCCTACATAGAATGAATCCATAGAATGAATCCATGGTATCCCTATGAGCATGTTGTAGTCCAGTTCCACATCCAATACTTGGAAAGTAGTTTCTTGCGTAGTAGGACCAAGTCTAATTGGAATAGTTATTATTCCCTTGGAAGGACACTCTTCATCATCATTTACTTTAATTATGGTCTTCTTGGTGACATCTACAGAACTCTTGGAATATCCTAGAACTTGAATCAACTTTAAAGTACATATGTTTAGACAAGCTCCACCATCTATCAAAAATCATTTGATTTTATGAAGGTGGAAAAATACTTCTAAGTGAAGGGGATCATTATGGCATGTCCTATGTATTAGTAAATATATTTTAGTAAATGTGATATGGTGTGGCATGACCAAGTATCTGACCATGAATTGAAATTCGTTGGCATCAATGTCTTGTGGGATTGATGACTATTGTAGGGCCTTATCTAGAATAGCTTTGTGGTTAGGTGATATGTGTAACATTTCAAGAATGGAGATATGGGAAGGAGTCTTCTTCAGATGTTCTAATAGGTTTTACTAAACCAATGACAATGTAAATGACTTAGAAGGTATTCTATGTTTCAATGAGGCTCCTTATATTATAATCTTGGTTTGACGAGTGGTAACAACACAGTCAAAATATGGGCCGCAGACGATAATGTTTTTGATGATCAAATTTGGATCAGGCTTAACATAAATAAAATTTGCTTTGTTATTTTATCCTAGCAAGGAGGCCTAGCCTTTTTCATGATTCATTAATGGTTTGTTGAATAACGTATGATCTTTATTTGTGGTGCCAAAATTATTGACAAATTTGATCTTAGTGTGTTTGATGAAATCTTGGACTATGTTCTTTAATTAAAAATAATTTTTCATTTATGTCCTTTGGTTTGATGATAATCATAGAAATTGTTGTCGTCCCACCATGCTGGTTTGAAGGGACCTGGCTCATAGGATTAGATTTCTGGTAGATTGATTGAATGTGATTGTATAAGTTTCTTCAAAATATTCTCAAGAGGTTCAGCAAGAGGAGTATAGTTTATTCATGGATTTTTCCTTCTTACATAACTTTATTGGTTGTTTTTAATGTTGGATGAGGGATTCTCCCTAGGAGTGATTATATTGGTGTTTAGGATAGTTGTTGATGCTTGGACATGCAAGAATAGTTGTGCAACTTTAGCATCAACTATGTTGTCATTTGTAATTTTTTATTTTCCAACTAATGCTTGGATTTTTCATATGGTGTTATGGTATTGGTTTCCTTTTTTATCATGTCTTTCAAGGTAAGGGATCTTTTATCTTTTAGCCCTTTCTCAACCAGTTCTTTGAATTTTTTAATACACTATGAGTTTAATTTATACATCATATCTAATTGGTAATTCTCGATAAACATGTGGATCTTCTTTTTTGTAGGTATGTAAAAGGATGCCTTGGAGGCAACATTCCTCCAACATTTTAGGAAGGAGGTAAAGCTTTCACTACTTTTCTATTTGGTATTTCAAAGATCCATTAATGTTATTTCAATGATGATGTTATGCTAGTAATGGAGTATGAAATTTTTAGCAAGCTCATTCCAAGATATTATCCCTGAAGGGAGTGAAGAGAAACACTCCATGGATGACCCACTAAGACTACATGGAAATAATCTCATTAGGTAAGTGTTTTCATGGGCCACTTTTATACATGTGAATAATTCCCTAATCTGATCACCAGGATCACCCTTTTTCTTGTATTTAATGAATTTGGGTGTTTTAAATTTTGTTGGAAAATGTGGCATGTATAGTGTCCTATCAAATGGATAAGGACAAAGATCTATCAATGTGTGTGTTCTCTTGGGTGTGCCTACTTGAAGGTTTGCAATTTGGTTTTTAAGGTTTTAAAATTGTTGAGCAATAAATTTAATGGTTGTCAATGGGGTCTACATCATGTTAGGATCAATGAATAGGTTCCCACTGTGATATAATAGCGCTTGATTATATGGGGGTCTATAAACCATGTTTGTATGTGACATAGGTGCATAGGACTATGGGACATATTGAGGTTGTCCAGTTTAATTAGAAGAATTGGACCCAGTTGCCATGTATTTTTCTAAGAGGCTTGAAAGCATCACTTGATTGCTAGGGTTGACATGAGGTTGTTGTGAGGGTGTCATTTGAATGGTTATGTGTGGACCTTGATTGGGGAGTACACCTTGTTGTATTACACTTGGATTTTGTGTTGGACATTGGGGAATCATGTTGTGAGTTTCCATAGGATTTGTCATGTTGGTTTGACCAAGTGGTGGGACCATATGGGATGAAATTCCTGCCATGGTTTTTGAACTAACTATAGGATTGGTTTGTGACATAGTAGAAGGTGTGTTTGTAGTTATGGTTGCACTAGTTGTGTGGTGATTGTTGGAAAGAGAGGATTGTTGTATTGCACCCCAAGTGCGGTGGAAGATGTGGTGACTTGGGTATCATTATGAGTTATGTTGTCAAATGGTATGGTGGAGGATATTTGCGAGGATGATGTTGGGACAACCCATGATGAAACCATTGGTGTGTTTTCCACTAAGGTTGATGTGTCAAATCCAACATTAAGTTTAGTATTATTTTGTGCAAGTAAATGAAAATATTTGGTTGGTTATGATGAAAACAATGCATCCATGATAGCCAATATCTAGGGTCTTAAAGGGAATTGTCAACTTCCTCTTGTGTGCATTGTTCCCTAATATTCTCAGCTAACATTTCATCCCCTAGTGGGGGAATAGGGGGTAGTTGTGGTAACACAGTCTTTATCTTTTCATTGGCATTGCAGTCTCGCTGGTGCATTAAAGTCTAATTGTAAGGTCCTTAGGATAATAAAATCCATTTTTTAAATTGGATTAAACATAGGGTCATTTTTATGATCCATTTTCCCTTTTTATTTATGTGGCCTCATGACTAGCATGTGTAATCTAAGGGAATGCAATCTAATAAAGGTATGTAGGAAAGACAATAATGACAACTAGGTTATGACCCTATTTTTTTGTGTTTTAGAATTTGGGAATGCAAATGCAATAAGGGAAATGATAATAGGGAAACTACTTTTTTTTCTATTTTCAATGCAAATGCAAACTATGCAACCTATGTATGAAACTTAGATGATATCTAAGGTGTAAACAATATAAACCTAAGAGAGACTTTGAAAATTTTGAATGCAATATTTCTCAAGAATACCCAAGTGGTTATGGGAATTATCTTGACCTCAAATTTGGGATAAATTGACAATTTTGACAAGGATTCTATGATAAGACAATTCTGAAAAAATGACGAGTGTCTATGACAAGACAATTGGACAAGATGATAAATGAATTTGAGGAGGACAAGATACTGCTTAATATCACTAGAGGAACAACCAAAAAAAATTACTTTCTAATTTGGAAATTTGACTCAAAAGTATAATGTTTTACCTTACAGTTACAAAATACAAGCTATTTTTTGTGTTTTTTTTAATTTGTGAAACCTAAGATGAGGGTAACACAAAGAATATGGTAACTATGCAAGGTTTTAACTTCTAAATGTAAGAATATAACTTGAAATGCAAATTATGACTCCCTAAAATGCAAGACTATGAACTAATATGTCAGTTATACAAACAAAAATTCTAGGTAGAGGCTAATGACATACTTTGGACCCTAATTGCAATCTAAT
The DNA here is from genome assembly GCA_027943335.1 of Chamaecyparis obtusa. Lineage (NCBI taxonomy): Eukaryota > Viridiplantae > Streptophyta > Pinopsida > Cupressales > Cupressaceae > Chamaecyparis > Chamaecyparis obtusa. The sequence continues at coordinate 293,953 of BSBK01000680.1, read as the reverse complement.
TTAGTTTCACAATTTTACCAATCAATTATGTTGAATGGATAGATTGTGTAACATGAATCTGCAAAATACAAACCGGGGTTACAATAACTATGTAGTAGTATAGTTATAGATGTGACTAATGATCAACAACTATGTATAATGATCAATATAGTTATGTCACATGCATATACAGATTGTGTCATTTTATTTTCACTTCCATATAATGATTAGGTTGATTTGCATCATATTGTCTATGACACTATTTTGGAAAGATCTGAATGTTATAAACAAAAAAACACACAAGAAGAGTATGGTTTTTTGAAAAAAACTAGACTTTAGACATAATTTGTGTATGTTCAATGACTTTTTGAAGCCACAAGTTTTCACTGGTCTGATAACAATAAAAATTAGATACAATTTGTAGCTATTTTAAGGTAAAAAAGGCTTCATTAAAATGTTTCAGACCCATTACTTGGTAGTCTATCATCTCACACAACCTTGTGACTTCCCTAGAACATGAAAGTCCACTTGAGAGTGCCCATGTTTTTTCCCTTTTACCAAATATCACTCAAAGAGGACTTCTCCCCAAATGAAATAATATCCTAGGACACATATGATGGGGATCTTGGGGGGAGATTCTTCCCTCTTGTCACACTAAAATAAAATAATGTTTGGAGGTAAAATGATTGGCCTCTATTTTAAAGTTTTTAATTAGATCTTTTGTGTCTCCCCAATAAAATTACATAAGTGAGACACTAAAGTCTCTAATGGATCACGTTGTCTCCTTAGGCATGTAGGTTTCATTTGAGCTATCACCCATACATCTACCTAAACTCAGTTAGCTATAAAACATTCTATAGTTTACTCTATGCCATATTTCTATACTAGCCAAAAGGATTTTCTAATTTGAGGTCATCCTTTGGTGGTGATCACTTCCCCCAGATATGCCTCTCTACTAAAAAAAGGCTTTTAATCTAGACAGAATGTGCAAGCACACTAGAGACACAAGATATGTGATTAATTGAATTAATACCAAATTCAAATGTTTTTTAATCTAAGAAGTAGACACAAACACACAAGGATTCATTTTTAAAGCACCAAAACCAAGTGTAGATTACTTGTTTAGTTTTAACCAAGGTTCTTTTTAGAGCACTAAAACCAGGTGTGAACGTTTTGGTTGTCTAAACAAGGTTCTTTTTAGAGCACTAAAACCAAATGTGAATTTATTTTTGTTTTAAACATATATGTGAAGCTTCCTTGCCACAAGCTAAAAATCCAATATTAGTATTAAAATCCCTAGATTTAGAATCTAAAGCTTATAATCAAGAAGATAATGTTAATCAACCTAAAGATACATGTATTTGTCACAATATTTGTATGCCTTTTCCAAATAATTGCTAAAGTTTTCTTGATACTCAATATCAATGGTCAATTCTTCTGCTACTACTATGTGTGTGGAATCCTGGTTGATTTTAATTTCTTCTTTCCTTTTTCTTTGTTTGAATGGTTGATGTACTTTTACTTTTTTATGTTTAGACAATCAATTATGTCACTTCATGAACAGATACAGATTTCACAATAATAGATGTGGAAAATGTGTATGCCAAATGCAGCTAATAAAAATTAGTTGTGTCACTTTGTTCTGTCACCTGCATCAGATCAAATTGCATAGACAAAGATAGAATATAATTTCAATTATAAAAATCAACACATCAATAATGAAGAATTTGGTATGTAGAACATAAATCATTGTGGGATAATCATAAATCACACCAAATAGCCCTATTAGAAGAACATAAAATAACCCAGATAGAATTAGAAATGACAAGAAGAAAGAAATAAACAAAACATAGCTGTGGTGCATTAATCGTCTAGATGCACCAAATCATAATGTTGTTGTGTCATTCCTATGGTATAAGTGCATAGAATGAAATGTGTGCTTGTAGAAAATAAAACACAATTGTGTTGTATGAACCTGTAACTACATAGACATGGAAAATTTAGAAACTTAGAAGCATTTTGTGATTCACATCTAGTTCACCATTATAGATTAGGGGAATTTTCAAGATCTAGAACCTACAACAACATAGTTACACAACCACAAGATCTAAATGTTACAATTAGTATCCCTAAACATCAAGACAGAAAGCATATGATGATGGAAATGCATAAATAACAATAAAAAATGAGATCAATTCAAACACAAATGATACGCAAATAAGATTTATCTCCCTCAATCTTATCTTTCCTCATGCAATTTTTGGGCTCCCAGCTTGTGCTCACTTGGACATCATAAGAATTAAAGTAAGTGGTTGAAAATTATGAGAATAATTCTCATTATATAGAAAATTGGGACTTCAACTAGGATTTCTTGATTGAGGAGATTGACTAATTTTGATTGAGGAGTTGAACTCGATTGGTTGATTTGTCAATAAGATAGAATGGCTTGTTAACTTATTTCACCAGAGAGTGAAGTGAACAAATTAGACAATTGCTTGGATAGATTAGAGATGACTCAAAAGATTGATCAGAGGACTAAATAGATTAACCAGTTAGAGAAGGTGATTAAATAGTCAGAAAAGGTGATTGAGTAGTTAGATTGAGACATAGTGTTAGTTAGAACTAGAAGAATAATTATGATTAAATAAATTAGGAAATTTATTTAATTGCACAGGTGGAATATAAATAAATAAATAAAATTTATTTATTTATGAGAAGAATGAATTAGTAAATTAAATAAATTTTCATTTATTTAATATTAGGAGACAATGGTTGATTAATTGTAATTATTACATAAATATAATAATAATAATAATAATAATGGGGAAGTACTAATTAAATAACATGATTATTTAATAAATCTAGAGACATAAGAGATTAATTAAATAATAATAATCACTTAATTAATTCATAGAAGAATAAGTGATGAATATTAGTTACACGCTTAATAATTAAATAATTGATTAAAATTACTTAATTATGGAATTGGGTGGAAATATGAATTTGAATTTAGAATATAGTAGAAAGACACCAATTAATTAAATAATAAAGATTATTTAATCAATTTGAGAAGAAAATTAGTAAAGTTGTCGCACATAAGTAATAGGTAAATTTTATGTGTCTACACCTACAAACAACCAAAATCCTTTATCTCTCAACCTTATAAGGTCCCTTTTGTTACTCATCCTAAAAGGGAAGAAAATAAGTCAAAGTTGATTTACCTTAAACCTTCTCAACTCTCAAGAAAAAACTAAAATAAACCACAACTCTTGTGAACACCACTATAGATGTCATGTCAAGGCTTGTGATCTTGCTTACTAAACCATTTCATCCCCTAAAACACCTTCCAATTCTTTAATCCCAGTTGACCAAACTATGACCATCCCAAGGGAGGAAGAAAACCTTTAAGAAAAATAAATTTTCTAAGAATGATAATTGTTCTTTTCATATTAAGGATACTATTATGATTAATCTTTATGATGATATGGATGTTAATGCTAATAATGTTACTGGTACAAATAATGATGTTGATCATAATAATTTTGATGATATGTATGAGGTTACTGAAATCAATCATGAGATTTCTTCAAGATTTTCCAAAGCATTGATTCTCACTCCTTGTGAGAAGAAAAGTGATTCATCATTAGAGCATGGTCCTTGTTTGGAACTCACAGTAGCTCCATTTTTTATGCTTGATGTTTCTCCTCTCACATGTCCCCCCTCTCTAAGTAATGTTCAAAATGATGGCGAGGAAAATGATATACTTGAATGATCCTCTTGTGAAATGGATTCTCTTGTGTGTTTTCTTGTTCATAATGTGCTTCCTTTGTGATGTGTTTCTTATTACTTTTCTTGTTATAGCTCACTTTGTATGATCCTTATTTCTCCATTGACATAAGGTAATGAAGGGACCAAACCTATGGTAACATTATTCTTTTTGTATCTAAATCATTATATATGTTATATATATGCTATGTTGTACATGTGATATTATTGTAAATGTTCTTTATGTTGTCTACTTGGAAATGATTCAAAGTAGTGAGACCCATCACTATTTTTGGTCTCTGCAATTTTGACCCAAAAATACTTTTATTTATTTATCTTATGTGCTCTTCGTCCAATGTGCACATAGTTCCACCTTTGGGGGATGAGATCAATTCATTGCAATTATTCTTTATATAAATGAGTATTATAATATATAAATGATCCCAAAGTTAGTGGATCCCTTATGTGATCTATTTTTGTCGTGTGATTTATTTCCCTTGATTGTGCCCTTTTTTGGTGACATATCACAATGGAAATGTTCTTATCAAGCTATTTCTCCCAATAAGGTGTATGCAATCACTTTAATGTAGGGACATATACTCTACTCTTTTTTACTCATTATGCACACAAATCAAATTATGTGGTCATTTTTTTTCTAGTTACTTAGAAAATCTACCTTTTATTGTAATATTCTCTTAAAAAATCCTTATATACAATGATTTCCATTTGCACCGTTCTCTTGGTGGTTTCCTTGCATACAATTTTTTCTTGGTTATCTTTTGAGGTGAGTTGACTAGCATAACACAACTTTCTAGACCATTCATCTCTCTCTCTCTCTCCATGTGTTATTTATTTTGTCTTGGTTTTAGATTGATGAGGTCCCAAGTCACTTGGGGGCTTGGTTTTGCCTTGTCTCTTTTAAATTGATGAAAGTTTATTGTGCTTTGATCTACTTTACTGAGAGTATGAACCTACCCGCTAAAGTGGGAGCTAAATGTAACATTGTAAATTGCATCCGTGTGCTATTTCTAGCTCAATTAGACCCTATTTTAGTGTTCCTGGCCTTTCTTTCCTAATATGTTTGATCCATCTTGATTCTATTTTTAATTTTTTCTTATTTTCCTTCAATAGGACCCCAAGTCCCAATTTGAGGCCACATTGGAGGAGTAGGGTGCTCCACTTCCCAATGATTAGGCCTAAATTGAACCAGCTCGATGGTTAAATTATTTTAGAAATAATCTTAAACTCACATAAGTATTCATCAAATTTTACACCCTAAAATGTTGTGAGAGGTATAAAATAAAGCTACCCTCCATCATTTTAAAAATTAACCAATTCAAAATAAAGCTCTCAACTACAACTTCACATTTTCAAGTTCTAAGGCAAGAGAGAAAGCATGAAGGTATTGAAGACAAGAAGTAATTTGCAATTCTAAGTAATTGTGAAGGAATCCATTATCTTTATATTCTAGATTTAACTTCAAGTATCTTTACGAGCTTAACAAGGTTTATGAAGGTATAAGCACTCTATTTTTCAGATCTACCCTCTACTATGTGTCACCACACTTTTGATTTAATTTAAATTTATTTCCAATTCAAGGTTAATTTCTAAACTAGGGTTTGAATTAGGAAAACCTCTTTATAAAAAAATATTTCCCTTCTTTTTTGTATGCAAGTACAAGTGGTAGTCGTGCAAAAAAAGTTACAAAGAGGTTAGGTGAAGATCTATTGTCTGCAACTTTTCAAGATTGAAACTATTGAGAGTAGGTTGAGAAGAGCACTCCAATCTTGTGATTAGGTTTCAAAGGGTGTCCCAACTCATCCATTTCAACTTTAGACTCTAATAATAGGTCATTTATAGTCTATTGTTATTATATTTTTACCAGAATATAGCTATCTACTCTTAGTCTCCCTATACATAAAGATTACCAATAATTCACTCCATTTGGCCCCCAATCTTGCATCTTCCATCCATAATTACATAGTCACAACCCTCCTAATAATGAAGGATTGTTTAATCCACCTAGCGCTTCATCCTTCTTGATACCCAGTGGATCATATTCAGTTTAATGTAAGAGGAGATAGGCCTAAGATTCCTAGTTTGTCCTGGACACATACTAGTGAACCCTATTTCCCACCTTAAACAATTATTTCATTTTAAATTTTCAAACATTTTTTTTACATGCAATCCATTAAAGGGATACAAAAGAATGTAGAGTTTTTGTAAAATAACTAAACAAAACCCTAAATTTAAATAAATAACTCTTTATGTATTAACTTGAGACCCAATGTGTTTATTCTTGTTGTTGTTGGACCCACCTTATTTATTTCTTAGAAGGAAATCCACTTTTTCCTGATCCCACAAAATATTAGGACTCTCATGAAACACTTTGTTTATTCCAATAGATCCCCCAATCACCTTTTCCTATTTCTCTCTTTTTTATAGTTTGTTTTGTGTTTGTTTTGTTTCCTTTCTTCAAAAGAGGACAAAAACCAAAAAACCCATATAAAATGGAAAATCCACATCATATTACCCCATAAAAAAGTGTATGAAGGAAAACCTAGATTTGATGTCTATACCATCCTAAAAAGTTAGCACCCATAATTAGATACTCTTTTAGACCCCATTTTTATGATTTTGAGATCTGATGTCTGTTATGCTTGATCATGGAAACTTGATTCCTCTTTTCCCATTTCTTCTCCACCATCCTACACCAAATTCAAATCTAGGATCAAATTCCTAGGTATAGAATGACTTAGCAGATCTATACCCAAGTACAAAATGTTTTATCCATTTTGTACTTGAGGTTTTGGCCTAGAGCCCTATGTTGGGGTGTTAGTGGGAAAATAGATCTCGTGGTTGTCTTGGATTATTTTTTAATATGGTCAATGAAGTATAAACATCCTATCTCTCCTCATTTTGGTATCAATTACTCTCTTCAAGAAATTAAAAGATCGAAAGCAATTGAGAAATTGGATTCAAGATTTGAAGGCAAGCATCCAAGCTAGAGTTTGTCCAATCCATTCAATTCAATCCAAAGGAAATTTTATCTATTGAAGCAATTTTATCTCCCATTATGGCCAAGTAGAGGAATTATCAATAAAAAAAGATCATTCCTTCCATTAACATTCATCTCTTCTTCATTACAAGCAACTATCAAGCATATATACATTGACAATTTAGAAGTGGCATTCATAGATCCATAAATGTTTAGGGCTACATTTCAATGTCAACTCCTTGATTCCAAGTACATTCAAGATCTTCATGGGTATGAGTGATTCCAACGTCCATTCATGAGGGTTTACATAAGGTGAATCAAAATTTTACCTTTTTACATACTTTCCTTTATGAAAATTCCTTTCATTTTCAAGGTTGATTGTTAAATGGGGATTTGACCAAGGAAAACCTTTACCTAACATTTTCCCTATTTTTCTATGTGAAGGAACATGTTATAGAGATATAAAATTTCTAGATAGATCAAGAATAGTTAGAGAATCCTTGTAAGTTTGAAGTAGAAACTCATGGAATAGATTATTTTAGTCACTCTATGCCTATGTACAAAATGAAACAACCACTATATACCCTCTAGATCTAGCTAAAATTCAATAGATAGAAAAGTTATAGCTTAAGGATATCATAATAGCAGTTACAAGTATTTTTGGGATTTCTTCTATTTATTATTCAGATCTAAAGTAGCATATTTACTATTTTCATTCTAAGTGCATATAAATCTTCCCTAATATACATTTCCTATTTTATTATCATTTCCCATTTCAAAATTACATATTTAGAAAAGTATCACTACCTCATTCAATACTTAAGTCACCACTTGAGCCTAGTGGGACATCTTCCTTTTGAATGTGCAACTTTGAAAAGAAGAAGTGATCTTCCTCTTTGCATTTCTTCCCTTTTTTATATTGTACATCTTGGTGAACTTGATGTCATGCACCTATCTGCTTCTGACTTGGTTTTTTTTTATTCTGCATCTTTATTTAGTTCTTCTAGGGTGGATTTATGTCTTGGTTCGGATTTGTTATGTTCAAACTCTTTTGGTTAGAAGGGGATTATAGCTTTGTTTTAACTTCGATTTATATCTTAGACAGATTATGGATATTTAGTTTGGCTATTAATTGTTAATCTTTGGTTAGACTATGACATTGGATCTATTGGATTTAATTAAATAACTGCAGACACTGTCGTTTCTGAATCATCGGTTTCTCTGTTGACTTTGGTACTTGGAAATTTGTGTTACTTAGGAGGAAGGAATGAGGAATTCCTATTCTGCAATTAAGTTTTCAGTAATGAGAATTTTGATGTTATATTGGTCGGTTATTGTGAAAGGAAAATATGGTTAATTTTATGATTAATGCTAGCGTATAAATGGTTTTATTATGTTAGTGTTGATTGTTAAGTGGATATTGATATTTAAAAGAATACAAATAAGTTTAATTGTTAGAATGAGTTAGTAATTAGTTTTGTGTTAAGTTAGTAGGGGTGTTAGTAATATCCTAACATTCTTTGTATTATGGTTAACAAGCTAAGGTTAGTAAATGGGTTAACTTTGGCTATGGTTTTGAAATAATTCCTATGGTTTCGTGAACTATGATTTAATGTGGCTATGTCATAGTAAGTTCTCGGTGCCAAGATATTTATTTTGCTATGTTTGAATGTGTAGTGGGAATTGGTTGTTATATGCATATGTGGTTTTACTCTGAGCATGGGTAAGTGGGAGTTCTCGGTAAGTATGTACTGCGGTGACAACTGTCGCTGTGTTCAGTGAAGGTGGTAGTGAAAGATAAGTTTGGACTTTAATGCAGCTACAACATGCTTATGGGAATTGAATGACTTCAGTTCACTGTTGGTCATTTGCATTGGCAAGGTTTTTCTCTATTGAGATAATGGTTTTGATGCTTGGAAAGGTTGCGGAAATGGAATCATTCTGTTCAGATTGGAGAGGAATATGGTTGTATACTTGTGCATTATTAATGGGCTTCTCCATTTTGCATTTCATGGTTCTGTTTCTAGTTTTCAAGCTATCATTTGGAAGCACTATTTGGTTTTTGGTGCTTATGAAATGAGCTCTATCACGGGGTGCTCGGTTTCGTTGCTTGGTTCTTGGACATTTTCGGTGGGTTTAGCTTTGCTGAGCAAGGGTTTGGATTTGGTGTAGCTCGCCAGTTGGGAGTGTAGTTTTTGGTTTCAACTTCAAGTTCAGAACACCCCAACTCTGTTATAAAGGTAGGGGCATTCTCTAAGTCAACTCTTGCTTTCTATATGTATCTGGTTTAAAAAATTTCATTAAAATGGTTTCTATTCGGGTTATGCACTAAGGATAAATATGTTTCTTGTATACCATAAAAATGTCTTTCGAAATGTATGGTAATGAACATTGCAGTGCTTATGTTCACTGTTTGTAATTTGGAAGTTTGGTTGTGTGCGTTTGGTTCAGTTGATTAGTATTATGGTTTGAGGTTGTCATTATGGTGATATTGTTATTATTGGAACATGGGAGCGTAGGGTTCCTGAGTTTGGGGGTTTGTGTGTTTCACTATTTCATGTCAGTTGTCGTGATCTTAGTAGTGGGAATGACAATGTAGTGTGTATGGAAGTATCAATGGAGAGTGAAGATTGTGAAGCTGTCGCCTCTCTGCTACCAGTTTTTACCGAGCTTTGGAATGTTATTTTGTGATCGGGATTAGTTGTTCTGGTACTGATATTTGGTCTTGTCGCAGGTATTTGGGTATTGAGAATTCTATTTTATTACGTTCTCTGTGTGGTATAGATATCAGGTTTTGTGGTTCCTAGGTTAGAATGGGTGTGTAACCATAGTGAAAAGATTTCTGTCAATCGTGGAACATTAAGGGAATTCATATCTTGTACCCGACTTCATATTATTTAGTTGGTAGTTCATTTTGTTTAGTAAACACAGCAATGTTCATTTTGATGTCACTATTTGAATGTTGTAGTCGACTTTCTTTTCTTGTCGAGCATTGGTATAGGGAAGCTCTGTTATGTCATGTTTGGAGGTTTTGTAGTGTTCTTTTCTTTGTCTGGTAGTTTGTATTTTCAAACCTGAGAGAAGGGAGATTTGGTTACCACGAGGTTATGTTGAGTTTAGTCATCGTGTTATCTATGTATCGGTCTCTGGTGTTAGGGGTACATATGACCATCCACAGTTCTATGCTCTAGATAGAGGGGTTTAAGTTCCAGATATTATATATACTGCAGCTTTTGTTATTGAGGATTATTGGGTCTATTGGTAAGTTTTATTAAGAATCATGTTCTTTAGATGATCGTGCTGTAGCAGGAAATAGAACATAGTTTCTATTTCTTGGTATTATGGTATTCTCGGTTAATGTGGGGGTCTATCAAGTAAGTCTTTGTTGTCACATTATCTCTTTCGTAGATTTGGTTATGACTTTGGTCTGAAGGCTATTTGATAGCTACTGATGCAGTATATTTGCTGTCTGTGGAATTTTGGAGTTGTATCAGTAACTGATAATTCATATTTAGATTGGAATATTTGTTTTCATGTTTTCTGATTGTATTACAATTTTGTTGTAGTGCTCTGAACTCTGTATAAATACAAGGGTACATATATATATATATATATATATATATATATATATATATATATATATACTTATAGGAACGTATATGTATATATGTATATACATGTACCGTGAGTGTATATACATATGTATATATATGTGAGTGGGCCTATAAGTATGTGCATACATATATATATTTGTAGGAATGTATATGTATATATGTATATACACGTACTGTGAGTGTATATACATATGTATATATATATATATATGTGTTACACCTACAAGTATGTACATAAGTGACTTGGTAATAGAGATAACAGAATTGAAACAAGTGTATTCTTATACGGCGGTAATTATGTAGTTAATGTGTAATTCTACATTATTCTTTGGTATGTGAGTCGATTGTTAACTTTCTATGGAATCACAAATAACTCTGTTAGTTAGAATGTGACAGAAAAATGGAATTGATTCTTAGGTATTATCGTATCGAACAGTTGGCAATAGAATTGGATGTTTCCATTTATCTATTATTGAATTGCAATTAGATGTTAGGAATTGGATATTATTATTATTTGAATTTCTAAGAATAGCATTGGAAATTTTGATTAAGTTATTCTATCAGTGATGAAGAGAAGATGCTTGCTGTGGTTATTTTGGAAAGAGATTTCATGGATGTATGTGGAAATTTTAAATGGTTGTTTCAGTATTAAGGATTTCAGTTGTTAAGTAAACATTAATAGTTGAATTGGTAATTCAGATTTTACTATGGTTTTTCTATTTTGGTAGTATGAAGTGTATTGAGATAATGCAAGTGTGATCCTTAGTATGGGAAGCTGACTTTTGTCTAGAGCCTGAAGGTGAAAGAATATCTGTCAGTTAATTACTAAGTGATAATTTAATAATTAATGGGCTATGGGTTACATTTAAAAAGATAAAATATGTTGCCCTAATTACTTGCACATTTTGGTGAAGGGAATGGTTTTACCTTATTGCTTGGAAAGAATAACGTTGGCATAATGAATTCTTCGAGTTTCCTATTGGTTACTGATCATTGATTCTTATGTAGATACCCAAAGCTAGTGGATCATCACCTTGTCATTTTCTTTGCGAGTTTATTTCTGTTGAAAATGAAATGAAGTACTTGTATATTTCTGTTGAGTAGAAATGAAATGCTTCCTGTTAATGATGAAATATGTCTATTTTTATTTGTATGGTTTAGATTATTTTGTTAAGGTTCTAACCTGTATGATGCAGATGCTTTGGAGGTATTCCATCATCTTAGTCTTTTTGACTAAGCCCTGTTGTTTGTGGTTGTTTTCTATTTTGGTGTTTTTAGGATTCTAGATGAGGAAAACTATGTTTTTGGGGGAATGGTTGACTATTGTAAAGATTTATGGAAAATAGATTATTACCTGGTTACTTGTTATCAGAACAGTGCTTAGGATATCTAGGGACAGTTAGATGCATTCTGGAACTCTTAGTGCATATGTATTAAATGTTGAGTATATTGATATACTCTCATGTAATTGATTACCTTGGATATTTAAATAACTGATTATGTCAGTTGAATTGTAATTCGGTGCTAAGTTGTACCTTGTTAATAAAAAAAATTTGTTGTGTTGTTCAGGTTAATTTCATTTGGTTCACTTGTAGTTGTCTTTTATTTAGTTTAGTCGTATGGGGTGTTACACTTGAATCTTCTGATATAGTTTGATTCAGTGTCTAGATATCCTTTTATATGTATTTCATTTATTAGATTGTATGAATTAAACCTTTTGATGGTTAGATGTGCTTTTTATTAATGTATTATTGTCCTTACTCTATGTTTCCATATCTCTTTCAAAGTTCATATTTTCATTTAATTTATCCATGTTTCATTATCTAGTGTGTGAGTGTTATTACATTGAGTTCTACTTATAGTATTTTGGTTAGGAGAAGCCGCAGACTTATGGGTTCCTTTGATCTTGAGTCCTCTAGGTTTCCTAAGAATCTTAATGAAACCAACATGCCTACTAATGACATTCCTCCTATTATTGAGAACCACTATTACCACTCTTTTCATGACAAAGATGAGACCTTAAGAATTCCTCCTATGTAAGTCCAAAATCTTTCTCATGACTTTGAAAAAAAATGAGCAATGGTTAGGACAAGAAAAATCCAATCCTTGCAAAGTCATCTCTGTAGTAGAGGGTTTTAGAAAGATAATTCATAATGATTAACATGGTGTTAACATCTTGTGTAATATCTCTCATATCATTGATAATAATGTCAAGCCTATTATAGATTACACCCAATAATTAGGTTTCATTCCACCTACCACTAGTGTTGAGACCTCCATTCCTATTCCTACCTTAATACCTAGTCTGTCTACCTATGCTTAACTTATCATAACCACTTACATTCAAAACACTAATCCTACACATGTTATCATTCCTAATCCTTTTATTCCTCCTTCAAGTATTCCATGTCTATCATTACCTTCATCCATGCCTTCTTACAAGAGTGTTCCTTTTTCATATTCTATTGTTCCTTCCATTTCCCATAATGGTCCAAACCATTCACACATATCTCCTACCACTCTTTCTACTGAATGTAATATCAATAACTTGGCTCAAACTATTTCATCTTTACAACAAAATTTTTTTATCTATGACTCAATTCAAGTTTAACATTCCTACTTGTGATATTGCTAGTCCTTTTTCCTTAGACATCATCTATGTTGTCATTCCTCAATACATGGGAGTTCCTCATTTAGAGACTTATAATGGTAAGGGTTATCCTTTGAATCATGTTGAAAAATTTTAAACATTGTGTAGCCATTTCTCTCATGATCATAGGTTTATAAATAAACTATTTACTATAACCTTTCAAGAAAAATCCTCGCAGTCTATTGATTCCTTTCAAAAACTTAAAAATGCTTGCATTCAAAAGTTTAAAAACAACACTAGTCCTAATATATTTTTAATTGATTTGATGCATTGTAAACAAGGTGTTAAAGAAAAAGTGACTAATTTCATTAGTAGATTTAAGCATTTGCATACTCATATTTTTTGTATCCTATGCATGATGTTGATATTCAATGTATTTTTATTTCTAATTTTCAAAAAGACATTAGGGATAAGATATTATTGTTTGAATTCTCCTCTTTTACTCAATTGTGTGCAATGCTTCATAATTATCAGCTTAAAGTGAGTTAATTTGAGAGCACGCCTCCAATGGATTCGATTGATAAAAGTTATATCATATTTCAATCTAATCATCAAAAAATTTTAAAACCTAGGAGCTTCATCAAAATCAATAATTTATCAAACCATGTTGATGAGAAAGTGGTAGAAATATCCAAAGGCGTGGCTCCTTTGTCATCTATTTTTAGACCTTCCTGTAATTTTTCATCTCTTTTTGAATATTTGCATAATGTGATGCTAAATTTGAATAATGCTAATGTGATACAACTTTCTCCCATTAAAAAAATTAACTAATATGAAGGTTATCCTATGTGTTGTGCTCCTAGGAGATTGATCACTCCAACAACTAGGAGCATGATCCTCAAGAGTTGATGATAAGAGGCAATCAAACTAATCGTGGGAAGAGAAATCAACAATAGGAGAGGAAGGGATAACACCAAACCTAGAAGAAACCTCATCACAAGCCTCTTCTCTATGGCTCAAAGAGAGTGAAAGAATAGAAACCTATTTAGCTTCTACTAAGACACTTCTTAACCCTATAGATGTATCATTACTATCAAAAACCACCTTAAGGTTGTTGATTTTTGGGTCCATCAAAGAGACATCATTAGAGTAGTCATTTTCATAAATATTAGAATCATTACAGTTGTTGATGTGATCATTGACTATCTCTTGGTGTTTGTTGGTGGATTCAACAACCATTTTCTTATCTCCATAATTATTCCTACTTATAATCTTAAGAATGGGACAATTTATTTAAATATGACCTCTTTTGTATAAAAAATAGGTATTAATACTTCTAAGAGTCTCTAATAGGTAGGAATGGTTTGGCCATCAAGGCCAATATTTAGAATCCCTAGTAATTCAAAGCCAGGGTTGAGAGAGATAAGGACTCTCACATCCATGTGTGGAAATGTTATTCTTGTCTCATCAACTCTCAACACATTGCCAAATGGGGCTAGGATTTGGTGCAAAAAAACCCACAGAACCATAATTACATTTTTATTACTTGGCCACCTAGGGAAAGATAGAGAAAGAACCTCTAAAAAAATTGGCTCTAGAGATCATGTCAAGGCTCTAAAAGTATTTTTTGCAATGAACTAAAACTACTTTCTAACAATTTTACTTTGTGATTTATTGTTATTGAAAAAGAATAAGAGCAAACCCCTTTGAATCACATGATATAAATTCACATGAAACCCTAGATTTTGACCCAAACAATGGAAATCCATTCATCCAAAAATTTACAAGAAGAAGTTTTAACTAGATCAACAATAATAAATAAAATGGCCATATTTTTTAATCTACTTGTTTAAGAATAGATGGCTTCCACCATTTCCCTATTATGGAAAATGGTGAGAGCCTTGACAAGGCTAGAAGAAGGCTTACCTTCTCATCCTCCTTCACATCCATTGTTTAAATGTAAAATTTTGCAATAGAAGAAACCACTTAATTTATTGTAGTGAGTGCCTCAACAAATATTTTTCCAGTGTTTGGTTTAAAACCTATCTTATTATCCTTCCTAGGGGTAGGGCATGTGGATGGGAAAGATCCCTCTGTCATCATCTCTCATGTAGGAATAAAGGCCATAGTCTTTTAGTCATTAATTGCCACTATCAAAACCAAAAAAAAAAATATAAGGGAACATAAGGAAAGAAAGGAAAAATTAAATAAATGGAGTGAGAAAGAAGCTTACACAAACTCCAAAACTTGAAAGGCATCTATGTGAGCACCCATGTTAGAATCCTTCCTTAAAACCTACTGACAAACCCTTGATCCTCATGTAGAGCTCCATCCTCCAATACTAATAATCACATGTACTGAGATTTGAAATGAGTAAGGACTCATGATAAATTAGGATGATAAAAGATAACGTGAACCCCTATAATTAATGGCCTAAATAGGAGTGAAATGAGATGTAAATTAGGACAGGACTCAAATTATAAAATTAATTCTCAATTAAATACATAATGATGTCCTATAATGCATACTAGAACAAGGCACACTAAAATGAATTCGATGATTTATGAAACTACATTTAGCCTACAATTTAGTAGTCATATGATGCTACATGCATATGTAGCTAAAGTACAAAAAAGTAAAATATTCACATAAAAAGGATATTTCCAAAGGTGTTGAATGAAGCCCCTAGTCTAGCAACACTTGCCAAAAAAAATTATGAGCCACATTTTTGTAAAACCCCTTTGTTATTCAAGTAAAAAATACATAGAATACTTACTAAGAATGATGAAATTAAAGGATATCTATATGCACCCTATTTCTATTCTCTTTTTAAGAGGTAGAAATAGGGTATCATGTTTACCACATCAAATTATGAAGGATAGGAGATCAAAAAATGATTTTAAAAAGGTTATATATGGAATAAAAAATACTCAAAGAGATTTTGGAAAGAGAGAATTGAATCACAATTCCAATGCAACAAATGACATGAAAATAAGAGTTCTCTAACTCAAGCTATGAAAGGATTAGTGAAACATGGTAAATTACAATTTTTAGAAAAACATACCTTAAATTTTGAGAATTTCACTAGTCCCTTGTATTATTCAGCTTGTGTCTTCAAGTGTAGAAGGTTCTATCAGGGTAAAGATGTTGAATAAATGAGAAGATTGATCCATGAGGATGGAGATCCTAAGATGAGAAGTCAAAGAGGGTGTCTAGACACATGAGGTAGGCCATCCAACTTTGCCTTGTCTTTGATTTTTAATTTTGAGATTTAATTTTTGCATGCAACCTTAGGTCAAACCATGAGCCCCGTAGGTTATAATTGATGGATGATTGTGTAGATGTGATTAAAAATGCAAGATCTAGGGCTAGAAAGGAAGAAAATATGGGTTTTTATCTACATAGAATGACTAAGAATTGACAAACTAATTTTGAGCTCAAATCTAATAACTATAGATTGTGAATGAAACAAAATTAGAGCGACTATAGAAATTTGGTCAACCTAGTCCCCGGACTAAGTCAACTGAGTCAACTTGTTCCTTGCACTTTTTGACAATTTTATTTGTAGATCATAGCCAAGCTCTTGCTCTGTCTGAAACATTTTTGAAACTAGTGCTACTTGTTCTTGCACACATAAAAGAGAATAAATGTTGTGTAGAGAGGGGTTTACCTAGGCCAAACCCTAATTTAGAATCAACATTTAAATTCAAGTAAATATACATAAATGGAAAGTGTGCTAATATAAATTAGGTGATAGATTTGAAGCATAAAGTGTCTTATACCTTGATGATGCAATATTTATTTGATTGTGTCTCAAGTGTTGATGTAATAAATTGAATCCACATAAAAACCTAAAAGGAAATCATGAAAGACATGCCTTGCATTATGATTATTATATTTTTCCACAATGCTTGATATGGAGAAGGAGAATGAATTGAATTCTTGTAAATAGATGTTTGTTCTATGATATTATTCCTTGATTATGGTCTCCTTTACTTTAACTTTAATAAAGGAGAGAATCTTGTTAAGATGGAGAAGATTTCCTTGAAAATGCCTTAGATACTTTAAATCTTCCTTAGAATGCTTGAGATGGGAAAATCATAGGTATGTGCTTGAATTCAACTTGTGGCTATGTTATGATGATCAAATAAGGAGAGGTAGATTTTTTATATACCCATAAAAAACATTTCAAAGTTCAAAACTCAAAGAATGCAAATGAGAGTTTGAATTTCCTTCTCAACCAACAAGAAAATTACAAAGTTAAAATTTTGGGGTAAACATAGGGGAATAGATGGACCAAGTTGTTCTAGTCCCACTATTATGCCTCAAAATTTTAACCACTAGTCCTAATTGAGAAAGGGATGCTCAAATGGAAAGAAAAATCAAGGCTCAAGTACCAAAAATCAATAAAAGAGCTCCTACATGCTAAAAATGTGGCTTAGCTAAATGAGAAATTGCATAATGATATACTACTAGGATGATACATCAGTATATGTTGTGCTTATAAATTTAAAGGATGAGGTATGATATGCACCAACTTTCTAATATAGATTATGTTGGTGTGCAAAGATCTTATATCAAATATCAGAGCTTAATGGGCGATTTATCCATCTTTCTTAATGATCACCCTATTGGAGTGTTGAAGAGGTTGAATAACTGAGAGGGGGGGTGGATTAGTTATTACCACACAACTTATAAAAAGTTTCCTCTGTTGGTAAACTTACAAAAAATAGTAATAAAAAATTTAGATTTGTCAGTTAAGCACATCATACATCCACATAAAATGTAGGCATTAATAACATAGAAATGTTGACATAGAGAACAATAGGATTTATGTGGAAACCCTAATTGGGAAAAAATGTGGAGAAGCTAATTCTCATGAAATGTGTTAAGGTGACACTTGTATGGTTATTTTTACAAAGGCTCACTATCGATTGTGCTCACTGTAGGTAAGGCTCACTACCAGTCGGGCTATCTACCCTTAAGTATGAAAAAGGCTCACTATCGATACAAAGAGGCTCACTGCCAATACAAAGAGACTCACTACCAAAGTATTTGAAATAAAATTTAATCTACCACTTAGATTAATGTCACAAATAATCTTACACACACACACACATGATCAACAACATGTAGATTTCCAAAAATAGATTCACAATCACTTCGCATACCAACAAAACATAAGCCACATGAATAACAATACTCCTTGATCTTCTTATATTGCTTGATTCCATCAACCATGTCCACCAAATCCAACTTGAAATAGGTCACACCAAGATATTCCCATAGTGGTAAGGAATGAGATGTGGACCAACATGACCAATATAACTTGCCTCACACATGCCAACACACAACACCATCTCCAACACCATCAATTCCAAAAAACATGTTGAACATGTTATATTACAATTGTTGGGACTAAAAACATAAATGAACACGCTCTAAATAGGATCAACCCAAATAAGAGATCTGCCAAATGTTGTACACAATGTATAACCACCACTGAAAGAGGAATATATTTGTGAAGACTACTACCGATACACACATCCTATCAATACAATAATTGATACCACCAAGACTATCAATACATAGCAACAGATACAATAAGAACATGAAAATGCATAGATTATGTTGATATCAATGATGACCATTAATGACAACAAAATGAATAGCATCAAATTCACATTTTAAAAATCTCCCCCTTTGTCATTGATGGTAATATTCATCAATAACAAAGAGAACAACTCAAAATAATATCAGCAACAAGATTCTCCACTTTCCATCTTTCTTTGACTTTCTCCCCCTTTGACAATAAAGACAAAGGGCCAAAATCCCCATGAAAAATTCACTGTGCTCCCCTAAGAGGAAGCTTCTAGGCTTTGATCTAGAAATAAATAATCATGCAACCATGCTGGACTAATTCACACATTGGTGCATTCTAGTGAGTTCTAGGAAGGGGGAAAATGCCAAGCTTCCCCCTCAAATATTCAAAAGTATCATTGCACAAAGGTTTTGTGAATATGTCTTCTATCTACTCCTTTGTATGCATATAATCAAGCTTTAATTCACCATCCAACACATTCTCTCTGATAAAATGATACCTAATAGATATATGCTTTGTTCTACAATCTTGTACTAGATTCTTTGACATGCTTATTGCACTGGTATTATCACACGTGATTGAAATTGGTTCTTTAAATGTAACTCTTGTATCCTTCAAAGTATATTTTATCCATGATTCCTAAGTACAACATGAGGATGATTGAATGTATTCCAATTCATTAGCTGATAAACTTACAAAATCCTACTTCTTGCTTGACCAATCAACTAATCGAGAGCCAAGAAAGTAAGCTCCACCACTAGTAATTCTTCAGTTATCCAAACATCCTACCCAATCTTCATTAGTGTAGGTTGTCAAAGTGAAATTTGGACCTTTAAGATACCACAAACCAATTTTTTTTCTTTCTTTCAGATATCTGAATATCTTTTTCACCGCCATAACATGTGATTCTTTTATTTCTTTCTAAAATTTGGCTACCAGGCATACTACATATATAATATCTGGTCTAGTAGTAGTCATGTACAACAATCCACCAATTATTGATTTGTATTTACTTGCATAGGCTTTTGGTGACTCATCTTCCTTAGTTAGCTTACAATTGATAATAATTGGAATATATACCAGTTTGGACTTCTCCAACCCAAACTTGTTTAACAATTCCTTGACATACTTGGAATGAGAAATGAAAAATCCTTTGCTACTTCAAGTTACCTAAAATATAAGAAATAAATTCAACTCGCCTATCTTAGACATCTCAAACTCCTTTTGCATCTCTTCTATAAAATTTTTGCACAAATCATCCTTTCCTCTAAAAATAATATTATCAACATACACAACAATAATCAGAATATGATCTGAATATTTCTTGTAATACAAATTACTATTAGTAGAACCTTTCTGAAACTTTTATCTAATCAAATATCTATCCAATATACTATACTAGACTCTTGATGCCTACTTCAACCCATATAGTGCCTTGTTCAGTGTGCATACTGCTTCTGGTTTTTCTTGTGAACTGAAACCTTTCAGTTGCTCAATGTGAACTTCTTCTTTCATCTCTCCATTAAAAATTGTTGACTTCGTATCCATTTGATAAACCTTGAAATCCTTATGTTCTGGAAATGCCATAAATATTCTGATCACCTCCATCTGAGAAATATGAGCATAAATCTCCTCAAAGTCAATTCCTTCAATCTGAGTATATCCTTTGCAAACTAGTCTTTCCTTGTTTCTTATCACTTTACAATTCTCATTCAACTTATTTCAGTACACCCACTTAGTACCAATCACATTTTTATCTATCAGTCTAGGTATAAGTTCTTAGGTCTGATTCTTCTCAATTTGATCAAGTTCTCCCCTCATAGAATTTACCCAATTTGGATCATTGCATGCTTCTTCTACATATTTAGGTTGAACGTCTGAAAGTAGACACAAAAAAGAATGGTCTTGTGTTTCACTACTTCTAGTAACAACTCCTCTATTCTTATCTCCAATGAGATGACTATCTAAATGATTCTTGTGTACATACCTTGGTTTCTTAGTTGTAGATGTTGGTGCCGATTAAGTATATTCTTCTTATTTCTTTTCCTCTTTGATTCTGTCCTCTCTATGAGATTCATACTTAATGTGTCACTTAAGGACCTTCTAAAATTCTTCATCAACCTTCACATTCACACTTTCCATGATTTTATTTAGTCTTTTACTATAGCACCAATATGCTTTTCTTTGTGTAGAATAACCCATAAATATTCCTTCATCCACTTTTCTATCAAACTTCCCAAGATTGTCTCCATCTTTTTGAATGTAACACTTGTTGCCAAATGTTTTTAAGTACTTAACTATAGATGCTCTTCCATGCCATAACTCATATGAATTCTTCCCATATTTCTTCTAGTATAGATTTCTATTAAGTGTATATACAACAAAATGTATTACTTCTCTTCAATAGATTTAGGGTAGACTTGCCTCCTTCAAGATAGTTCTTGTTGCTTTCTGAATTGTCTAATTTATTCTTTCCATAACACCATTTTGATGGGGTTTTCTATCCATTAAAAAATGTCTCTTAATGTCATGCTTTTCACAATAACTTTCAAACTCATCAAAACTAAACTCTCCTCTGTCATATCTCAAACATTTTATCTTTCTACCACATTCATTTTTAACTATAGCCTTAATATTTAAACTTCTCAAATGCCTCAGATTTCTCTCTAAGAAAAGAAACTCACGTCATCCTTGAATCGTCATCAATAAAAGGTATAAAGTACCTTTCACCTTGAAAAATCCCTTTTCTAGTAGGACAAGAGAGATTGGTGTGCACAACCTCTAGTACATTGACAAATGATTAGTCTTTTGCCTTGAATGATTCTCTTCTCTACTTCCCTTCTTGAAAACCATTATAGATAATGTTTTTTGGTTTAGACAATTTGGGTACATCTCTCACTACACAGGATGAACTTATTATCATCAAGTTATCAAAGTTTATGTGATACATCCTCTGATGCAAAATCTAACTGTCATTGGTCTAAGATAGTAAATAGAATCTTTCTGACACTCCTAGATGGTACATGTTCCTTCCTATTCTTTTGCTAGTTACAATTAGGTCTTTTGATCTCTTCTTGATTTCACATCCTTCATTCTTGAAAATAAGATCATATCTATTCTCATACATCTTTCTAACGCTCAACAGATTGTAATATAATAGACCCTCTACCGAAAAGGTAAGAAACCTTATCATCATCAAATCTAATAGGACCACCATCATATTTGTCAAGTGAAACAAACTTACTCTTATCTCTAGTCATATGATGAGAACAACCACTATCAATTAACCATTCATTTTTATTTCTTGTAACATATAAAGAAGTTTCAACATCATCATCATGCTCAACACAATTGTTAGAAATATCAATTTCCTGTTCCTTAACCTCTTCATCATAAAATAATAATCTTATATTTCTAAGTCATCATCTTAAATACTAGCATCTGCATTCATATAGTAAGCCTTCTTCTTGAAATTATTAAATTTCTATCTAGGAACATTCTCTGGATATTCGGTAGCCAAATGACCAATTTTACCACATCTAAAACATTTTAGAGGTAACATACCTTAATACATGTTGTTACCTTTCTTCAATCCTTGCAAAGTTTTCTTCAAACTCTTCTTCATCATCTCCATCAATATCATCATTGGTTTTTTTTTCTTTGGATGTCATTTCAGATATGCAAATGTCTCTTCCAAACTTTCTTAACTCAAATATTGTCAGGATACAAAACAACTCTTCAATGGTAAAATTATTGGGATCATACACCTCTTCAATTGCCAAGATCTTATCATTGTAGCTATCTAGTAATGTCATCAAGATCTTCTCCATAAATTATTCATCAGTAATAGTTCCTCCTTGGTTCTTGAATTCATTCAATGCATTCTCAACTCTCTAAAAGTAGCTTTTGATATCTTTACTATATTCCATTCTCAGATTCTCATAATGTCTCTTAGCTGGCAGCTTCTTAGATAACTTAAATCTATCATTCCCCTCATAGATCTCTTTCAAATTTTCCAAAACTTCATAAGAAGTCTTCAAATAAATAACCTTTACTGATTCAATCTTTGATAAAGCACTATTAATAACAAAACTTTCCTTTTCATTTTTCTCACATGCCTCTATTGCATCTTGACTGTTAAGTCCATTATGAGGAAATACATACTTCATCTCCACATGCTTCTGGGTCTTGTAACCAACTGATACCAAGTATTATTTCATTTGATCTTTCCATGAACTATAGTCTGATCCATGAAATGTGGAAATGTTCAATTTATGCACATTGGATCTTCCTCAATAGGTTAATATCTTCATCAAGGAACCAATCTATAAAACCAATTGTTGAAAAAGCCAAAAAAATGAGAGAGGGGGGGGGGGGGGGGGGAGAATTAGTTATTCCCACACAACTTATAAAACTTTTTCTATATTAGTAAAATCACAAATAATAATAATAACAACTTTAGATTTGTTAGTTAAGCATAAAATGTAAGCATTAACAACACAGAAACACCGACATAGAGAACACAAATATTTACATGGAAACTCAAATTGGGAAAAATCACAGAGAAGCTAGTTCTAATGAAATATAAAACACCTATTAAGGTGACACTAGTATGGTGATTTTTACAAAGGCTTACTGCCAATTATGCTCACTGCAGGTAAGGCTCACTGTCAATTGGGATAACTACCCTTAACTATGAAAAAGGCTCACTTTTGATACAAAGAGGCTCACTGCCAATACAAAGAGGCCTACTGTTGAAGTATTTGAAATAAAATTTAATCTACAACTAAGATTATTGTCACCAAAAACCTACCACACGTACAATCAACACACATAAATATTCATAAATAAATTCATAGTCACTTTGTATACTAGTAAAACATAAGCCACATGAATAACAAGACTCCTCACCCTTCTTATACTACTTGATTCTATGAACCATGTTGGCCAAATTCAATTTGAAACACCAAGACATTCCCAGAGTGGTAAGGAATGAGATGCAGACCACCTTGACCAATACAACTTGCCTCACACATGCCAATGCACAACACCATATCCAACACCATTGGTTCCAATGAACATGTTGAATACGTTACATAACAATGGATAGGACCAAAAATACAAATGAACACAATCCAAATAGGATCAACCCAAACAACCGATCCACTAAATATTGCACATAATGTAGAACCACCTTAGAAATAGGAATCTATCGGTGAACATTTCTACCAAGACACACATCCTATTAGTACAACAACCGATACCACCAAGACTATTGGTACATAGCAACCAATACAAATAGAACATGAAAATACATATGATATGTTGACATCAATGAATACAACATGAATGACATCAAATTCACATTAAGGAGGGAAGATATCCACCAACCTTCTAATATAGATGATGTTGGTGTGCAACGAGCTTATATCAAAATATAAGAGCTTGATGGGTGATTTAATGATCTTACTTAATGGTCACCCTATTGGAGATCCTAGGCCATGGATCAAAAAAGTATATGAGGAGGATGAAAAGGAAGAGGGTGAGCTGCACGGAGAGAATTATGCATATGAAGACAAGGAGTAGGGAGAATACTATGTCCCAAATCATGATGACTAGTAGTCCTATGATCTTGATCAACCACTCACAGAGGATGGAGGGAGAGGAGTTGAGGAGGTTTATGATGATGGAAAAACATCACTATAGAGGTTTTTCTTATGAGAGTGTATATCCTCACTACCAATGCCACATGCTAAGAGACCTAGTCTACATGAACATGGAGAGAGAGTAATAAAGCTATGCCCATGACTACATTACAAATGATAATATATTATACTTCATCTTTAGTCAATCCTAATTTAATAGAGGGAAATCCATGTAAGACGATGTGATATTTTGATATATTTACTTTTTAGATGCTTGATTTTTAATATATATGATGATTTTGTTTATATTTTTAATGTTGAGAAATAAGTGTTCACTAGTTTATGCATGCAAACTAGGAATTAGATCTATGTCCCTTGATTACACTAAGGAGAGTGGATCCAATTAGCTCAAAGGATTTAGCACAAGGTGAATTCAACATTCCTTGTTTGATTTAAAATGGACTATGAAAAAAGGTGTGATTTTGATGTTACATCTAGGGTTAAAAGTGAGAAATTGAGGGTTTTTGACATGCATAGTGATATATGTAGGAAAATGGGGTTAGTTAATAGTTGAAACAAATCCAAACCTAATCATGAAACATTAATTCATCAAACTAGTAAAAATGAGTACAAATTGAATCCAAAATAGTTGAATGAGAGCGTCCCATGATCCTCTATCTCTAAGGATCCTATTTTGATCTTTTTTATGGCTCTTAGTTATCACATTAGATAAAAATGAGGATGAAAACCTAAAGAACAAGTGGTGATTAATGCTAAAATGCATAAAATAAACTATATGAGAGCGAATGCAAGATTAAACTAAGATGAACATGATATATAATTTCATGATTATAACACTATGCAAATGAGTCTAAACTAGTGATGCACAAATCCTAATGTTATCAACAAAGTATCACTATGCATAAAATACAAAGAATGAGACATTATGTAAATAATAAGATGCAACTATGCCTTAGAGATGGATCCAAAGTGATGCAATTCAAGACCAAAGAAAAATACAATAAGAGGCAACATAGCGAAAAAGAAAAATACAACAAGAACAATAAGTTTTGTATCCAAGAAACAATTTTATTCATCAAAATTTCTTCATACATGCCGGGCTATAAGGCCTTCCTGGTTATGGCCACATACAAAGAAAACTCAACCCAAATCTTCCCAAGAAATCATACTTTCAATTCTCTAGTCAAATCTCTTCACTAGCTATCTCTAGCTACCCCTAGGCTACCCCAATTACAACCACAACCCTTCATTTATACTAATCCACCAACATGTCAACTTAACAAACAATTACATATCCCAAGACAAACATAATATACCAAGTCATCCTAGATCCTAAATAATTACAATAATTAATTAATTCAAAGAATTAATCCCAAACAAGTCAGCCACACATAGATCCTTGTAGAAAATCACTCCAATCAACTCCAATGGTTAGAAACACCAATCACAACCTCCAAAAATCAACTGGTAATCTAACAAAACTAGTGTCATGTAGAACAACAAAAAACCAAAGGAGAAACAATATTATCTCACAACCATGTCACCTCCAAAAGCACGATCATAGGCTTTGACTCTTTGAATAGAAAGGAACAAACCCTCTTCATCGCTCCAGCCCAAGATCCACACAGGTTGACTGATCACAAAATCTCAGTAAATTGTCTGGAATGAAGAACTGCATCTCATTCCTAATCAAAAAATCTATCATATATCACACACAATAAATCCAAATGAGTTATGATCATAAGAATTGCCTCAAAATGATCCCACGAATATTATATCATGATCGCGACCACTAAAGATCCAAAGAACTCAACTGAAGAAACAATCACCCAACAAATGACCAGGAACATGAAACAAACATAAAACTGGTAACAAAGGTCGACCAGTAAACAAAATATTTTTGGATGATGCAAGATTACCAATGACCCAAGATGCTCCTATATCACCAATATAGTGGATCATCAAGCATTGATATGGATGTAAGAGCAATGACAACTGATACAATAATAATAGAAACAGATGTGATGGGATCCTTCTCTCTCAAAATGGTTCAAATTTATAGGTTTTCAATGAGGAATTAGGTATATTTAGTTGATCCAAGGAGTGACAAGTAGGAGCTTATGATGAAAGTGAAATGACATGTGTTCGTAGGAGTGCTAAGTGTGACATGGGTGAGACCTTTTGATGGCATGTATCTCAAGAGGGTACATGGAAGTTGGAGGTGTAATACCCCAAAAATGGGCTATAGGTTCATTAACCTCTTACATCAACAATTCGATCAAAATCGACATCAAAGTCCTAACCTAAGGCACATCTTCACATCAGTTTATCAAAAACTTAATTGATTATCTTAATTCTGCATCGGGGAATATTCCTTGAATATTCCTAACTTATCATAATTATCTTTAATTGAATATTATTTGGCAATAAATGTCATTATTTATCCTAAAGTTGATTAATTGAATATGATGAATATTTAATTAATTAATTTAATTATGCCACTTAATTATTTAATTAGATTTAATTGCATTTATTCCTAATTAATATTGTTTTTATTTTGACAATAAATCAAAATTCCTACAAACAATGCATTGAATATTTATTTAATTGATTTAAAATCAAAGTTGTCAAATTTAATGATTTAATTGGAATAAAGTTTGATTTAATAATTGATTAACCCATAAATCAATTATTTTAATTCAAAATCAGTTAAGTGGAAAATAAATCACTTTATTTATTAAATTAATCCATATTAAATCATGCACAATCAGAAAAGTAGTTAACTTTAAATCAATTTTCAATTTCAATTTGTTAACTTTCTAAACTCAACATCTGATGATGAGTTGAAAAGAGAACTAAACTCTATTTTGAGATAAAAACTGCTTTTGCATGATTTTATGAGTTTATTTATTCTTAATTTCTTGGTAACTCAATAATCAACCTGAGTTTATCAAGAGTGATTTATTGTTTTTCTTATGCATCCTCAAACCCTAGATTTCTATAAAAACAAGGCTTAGCTCTTCACAAAGATATCTCTCGAATTTGCACAATTACTCTGGCGAAATGACATATCAAAAATCAAGCTTTTGCGACAAGCGACTTTGTGAGATCAATTCATAGTTTTTCATAGCTTTTCATAGATTTTCACATCAATTCATATCATTCTTTGAATCGATGTGCGATAAGAATGTTGATTCAAAGAAAACCATTGAATTTCCCTTGTTTGATTTGAATGTTCTTTGTTGCCCTTATGATGATAAAATATCGATGTGATGCTTTGATTTGGCTTTTCGATTGATTTTGATGCCCCAATTATGATTTTGAAATTTTTGATGTTTAATGTCCTTGATTTTGAAAATGCCCTAATTCTGATGATTTTGTGTCCTAATGCTTGATATGAGATAAATAGTGATGTCTTCCCCCTCTGGAGACAAGTTAGGGAAAAAATTAGTTGATTTGGATGACTTTTAAATTTTTTATTTTTTTGAAAAAAATTGGTTTATTTCAAAAAAGATGATTCATGTCCAGATAGAAATAACATGGTTTGAAAAATCTAGTTGGAAAATATGCATGAGGGTTAAATAATTAACCATATTATAAGATTGCTTAGGTCAAATGGGGTAAAAATAGGGTTTAAATAGGTAAAATGATTTTTTACCCTTATTTTACTATTCACTTTTGGTGAATTCCTCTCCTCTCTACCTTTTTGAGTGCAAAGATATCGAGTGCATTGTCTACACATCAATTTGAGAACGTCTGATGCTTCCAACAACCTGACAAGTACCATCCCACAATATGTATCTTGTTCATTGACTTTTTTGTTTAATGTTTTTGCTTGTTTTTAGCCATTTTTTGAAAATTTCAAATCTTTTAGTGCACGCAATAAATCGCTTAGCTCCTTCGTAATTCTGTTTAGCACCTACGTGTCATCTTTTAGTGTTCAACCGCATATTTTGTTTAGCACTTAGAGAGATTTGGCATCTATGTTACATCTTTTAGCGCAAATGTCAATTTTATTATCACCTAGACACTTTTAGTGCCTACTTGATGTCTTTTAGCACCTCTACCCCAAGGCTTAGTGTCGTTGATTTGTGAGTGTTTTAATGAAGTCCCATCATGTTCATGATGTTTAAATTTGATGTCAGTCTTAATTTATGATGTAAGTCCTTTTGGTGATGTTCAGTCAATGTGTTTTGGATGCATAATCGATATGAATTTGATATTGTCAATGATTGATAGTTTGATGCTGGTTGATTGATTTCTAATTTTGATGCATGATCTCATGATAGATAAGGATCACAAGTTTATAGATAGATTAGATGATGATATTTATGTGTTGCTAATGTTTGGGTCACAAGTTTGATGTGTTTGATATTTGGTTTGTTGATCATGTGCTTGATTATCGACTGATATGATGTGATGTTTTGATAGAAGGACTTAGATGTATTTCAAATGAGGGGTCAGTACCTGAGCACATTTTTCATGATTTTGAGACTATCAAAGGTTGATCATGATATCTTCAATGCATACAAGCTAGCTTCACTACTCAAATTTCCAGTGTACATGATCAACAAGGTATTTCTTTCTACTCTAGTCGAGCGCTTGCATAGTGAGCATAACATATTTCATCTTCTAACTAGCAAGGTCATAGTGATGCCAAAGGATGTGTACATGATACTTCACATCCCTGTGATGGGTGGGATAGTCAAGTATGAGGTTAAGAGAGATTCTAGTGTCCATGCTCTAAGACATTTTTTTGATGATGCAACTATTGACGGTTTAGACATTCTGAAGGAAAATATATTACACCTCTATGAGCTCTTACCATCAGTGATGGACGAGTTGATTTATTTCATGACTCTAGATACGAGATCATGAGGTTTTTCTGTTGGTTGGGGTAGAGTTCTAGAGACCAAGCTAGCACATCATAGAGTGTATGCTTGGGGCTCATTTATGCTATCACACCTCTATCATGATTTACATCATCTTATTTATGATCACGGTGTGAGTTTATCCTTTGGAGTGTTGTTATTACAGATCTGGGCATGGGAGCATATCCCAGTTATGCAGTCTTTTTTGATAGAGTGAAATCAACCTGTGGCTTGTCCATATATTTACATGTATGCAATTATTCTTGTCTAGCATAAGATGGGAAAGATATACTATCGGAGGAGAGTTCTTGATGATACGGATTCAATGGTATGGCGCTCATACCTTGATTATGAGCCACGGCCTGAGGATGTAGAAGAGATGACATTTGTTTTTATTGCAAGATATTGTATTGAGAGGATAACATTCATCATTGAGTGATTTATCACTACACGGGTCCTCTAATAGTTTGGCCAAGTACATGGGATGCCTCAAGGGATAACCACTTATGCACGTGCACATAAGGAGAGGGTAGATTGAGATCCAATGAATCAGGCCAAGATTGCATATGATGAGAATTCACAATTGGGACCACTACCTTAGGACTTGTAGGGAAATATTGTAGATGGTGGGATGACTCCACAATATCATCAGTGGTTTATATATCATCTCTTTCCTCATTGGATAGATCTTGATGAGCCTAGACCTACCTTGGATGATGAGGGGACACACCAAAAATGACAAAGGGATGATGATGATGGAAATAGTGATGGTGACGGTGGTGATGATAGTGCTACTAGGGTGAGAGGTAAATAAGGTGTTGTGATAGCTTCAAAAACATGTAGGGATGGAGGGCATGGAAGAGGTTCTCCTCCTACACCAAGAAGAGGAGGATCTAGTGGTAGAGTTATGATTGGTCTAGCAAGAAGAGGAGCCCAGATTGTTCCACAGGGTAGAGGAGTACAAGATTCATAGGGAAGAGGTGCACAGGTTCTCCTAACATCATTAGGGTATTCCTCGTGTGAGATTGATTGTATTAAAACCCACACTACCATAGCCACAGGTACATATTGGTTCTCTAGAGGCACAAATAGTAAATTTATAGGCATAGGTAGAACAATAGTAAACATAGCTAGCACATGAACAAACTGAGATTGGGCAGTTGAGAGCATAGGTGACTACCCTGACTAGGCAATGTGATGATGCATAGGTGGCCCATGATGAGACCTATATAGAGTGATATGAGTCCATTGAGGCATGAGGTGATGCAGAGGATTTATGACATATACTAGAGAAGACTATAGCCCAAGGACTTACCAGAGAGACCATGAGGAATCTTATGCAACAAAATGCCAAGACAAAGTACTATAGGGTGATGTATTATTTGGATGTTCCTGCAAATAAATGAGCATCCTCCTTTGCATAGAGTTATCTATGGGGTGGAGCACTATAAGGGCAATCAGTGGAACATATTTTGATAGGTCCAATACCTAGACCACCACAGGATCTAGATGCAAGTGTAGGTACAAGTGGTAGCATGATGACGAGGCCCACAACGACAGGTGGGAGTCATGCTTAGGATCCTCTTGGTTTATGATTTTCATATTCATATCACTGATGAGATTAGATGTCATTTATTTTCATGTTTTGATGATGTATATTCTCAACACTTGATTATGTTTCCCTTATGATCCTCATGTACTTTGATATATCATATTTTTTGATGTCATTGTACCCAGGAATTATATATTTTTCATGAGCTATATGAGATGCAACAATGGACTTAGATTGCATTCCCATGTTTTTATTGTTTTATGCTTTTCATTATGCAATGTTATGAGATGGATGGATACATATGAGGATGGTTTTATTTATTATTCTATATGTTATGCGATGGATGCATTATTACTTATGAATGTAATATATAATTATTCTAGATGAATTTTGTGATGAAGCTCTATATGTTTATGTATTTATGATGTTGAAATGATTTTACTCATGATTTATTATGCTTATGATGATATTTATGATTATACGTAGAGGTGATGGATTCATGATGTAATGTTCCTATCTAGATGAATGATGTATTTTAATGTAATATGATTTGTATGTTTATGTTTATATGATGGAATGATGCAATATGGATGATTTTCAAAATGATTCAAAAATGAATTTATGTGTATGGATGATGAACTGATATGATATGAATGATGTGTATGTGTATGCCTTTATATGAAAAGATGTAATGTGACTAATGTGCAATGTAAATGACGATTCTTATATGTATGGATGAAAAATGATACATAATATTAATGAAATGATACTAAATGTGATGGACAATGACTGAATGTAAATGTCACTTAAATTCACTTAATGGAATGAATCTAAAAATGACACTAATGCACTTGATAACCTAAATGATGTGATTAAATGAGCCTTAATGAAAGGTGATCCTAAATGAAATTAAATGAAATTATGTGAATCCTAATGATAAAATAGTAAATGCACTTTATTGAATATGAGATTAAATGAAATTTATGGGAATGCACTCTAAATTAATTTAAATGCACTTGAATGATGATTAAATAGCATGCACCATAAATGTAATGCAGCACAAATGATATTAAATGAACCCTAAGTGTACTCTAATTAAATGATATGACAAGATGGTGGAATTAAATTTTATGCATCTTAATGATACGATGATGTGGATCTATATGAAACTAAATGAACTTTAAATGATGGGATGAAATGAGATGATATTTAATGAAATGGATTCTAAATGCAACTTAAAAATGGCATGGAAACTAAATGATATGAAATGCATTTATGTAGCTTAGATGATGTTAAATGTAATCTATATGATACAAAATGACACTAATTTGAATGTACTCTAAAATGAAAATAATGCATTTCATACATTATTTTTGGTAATGTCTAGGGTACTCCATCAGTTTTGATTAGGATCAACATTTTGAAAGAAAAGGTTCCCACACTTCCTCTTGACAAGAAAACTATGCAATCTACCATGAATGCAACTTAAATGCAAGACTAAATGCAATATTTTCATCCTTTGATCATTTGTTGTTTTGAATTGTTGCAAGTAAGTACAAACATCGATAGTAAATTTAAACCATGATGAACTGAGTACTTCTTACATGGGTTTTAATGTTGCAAGTTAACACAAGCATCAAGGTATAATTAAACCAAGATGACCCAATAATTACTTGTGTAAACAAACAAGAGTTGATTATTTTCTTCTACAAGTTCATGAAGTCCTCGACGAGTCTTTGATGTTCACGTCCTTAGATGAACTTGCACAATACTAAGAATGAACTCACAAGAAACAAACAAAGAAAATATCGTGTTCCATCCTTGTTCCTCTAGCTCGATGCATCACTGAGTTACTCAAGAGACATGATAAACAACGAAATAAAATGACAATTGAAAAATCATTATGCTATTGTAACCAAGATTATGATGCATAATTAATCATGCAGTTATTGTTCAACTTGCTAGTTTGAAGTTTGATTGTTTTCCTCACTAGATGTGGATCTTCAAGTTTGATTGTCAAGATGTTTGATTTGTTTTGGTGTTGTGAAATGTTGTTTACGTTGCTTGTTTGTTTGTTATTTTTAAGCTCAAACTTTATTTCACTAGTTGCAAGATTTTGCCCGTAGTTAACAATGAATGACTATGATTTTCCAAACCATGGTAGGACCTTGCTTCTAACCAAGATGCTATGTACAAAAGGGATTTTATTAGGGTTGTATACAACAGATGTAGATACAAGATGTTGATAGATGAAGAAAATGACTACCACAAGTAGTGCCTATTTTCTAGGTTTTCACCACTTGGGTTTTATTTCACTTTTTGAGATTTTTTTTCTAATAAGGCACCTATTTGCCAAGTTTTCACCAAGGTACTTATCTCTTTTTCTAATGTTTTTTTGTATTTTTGATTTTTTGATTTTTTTTATATTATTAAGGCACCTGTTTGTTAGGTTTTCATTATGATAATGATTTTTTAGGACTTTTTCTAATTTTTAGGTTTTTCTTAGGATCATTTTCTTTTTTTGGGATTTTCTTAGGATCAATATTTGTCGTTTCTTGATTTTTTCTCAGGAGAAATATTTGTTGTTTTTAGATTTTTTTAGGATCTTTTGATATGTACAATTTGGATATAATTGCCTCTAGTATAAACCTTCTTTAAATGGATGTTGTTAATAGGATTTGGAAACAAATCATTCTCTAGTGTTGATAACTAATATGCCCCCAAACCAAATATTGATATGATGATGAAAGGACCAAGCCAATTTTCCTCAAACTCCCCCTTCTTCTCCCGATGTTGTTGATTGTGGGGATTTTCTCTTAGCATTAAATCACCTTCCTGAAAGGACCTAGGTTTCACTTTGTGGTTATAGATTTTGGACATTTTTTTTTTATACACTTTGACGTGATCAAATTCTTGTTGGTGACATTCATCTAGAAATTATATATCTTGCAGTCTTGAGACCCTATACTCTTCCTCTGTGATAAGTCCTTTTAGTGATACCATTAGTGAAGGAATTTCTACCTCAATAGGGAAAACAACCTTTGATCTATATACCAAGGTATATGGTGTGCCTCCATTTGTGGTCCTAATACTAGTACAATAGGCCCATAGTGCTAGACTGAGTTGGATGTGCCAGTATCAACCACTATTATTGACTATTTTCTTTAGTATCTTCAAGATAGTCTTATTTATGGCCACTACTTTCCTATTCCCTTATGGATAATAGATGGATGAAAAATTTTGTTTGATGTGAAAATTTTTACATAGTGCATCCATATCCTTGTTCTTGAACTACTTTCCATTATTTGTCACAATGGATGAAGGAATGCAATACCTACAAATTATGTAGTTCAAGATGAATAGGGAGGCTTGTTTCCTTATGAAATTGACTAAGGGTATAGACTCAACCCACTTAGCAAAATATTTCATGGTAGTGATGATGAACTTTTGCCCCTTAGAAGAGGGAGGACATTTTTTTCCCACTAGATCAAGTACCCACTGATAAAAAGGCCACAATGTTGTAAAAGGGTGAAGTTCTTGAGAAGGTGCATGTATGAGATTCTTCTTAACTTTGCACTTGTAGCATTTCTTCAAAAGTTTGAAAGAATCTTGTTCTATGTTTGGCCAATAGTATCCAACTTGAATGAGTTTCTTTTCTAAGGCCAGACCACTTGAATGAGACCCCACAAATACCTTAGTGTATTTCTCTTAAGAATTTTTTCAGATTCTTCAAATTCAAGACACCTAAGGAGAGTTCCATCAAGACCTTGTCACTAAAGTGTATTCCCAATTATGGTATATCAAGAAGATTGGAAAATAAAATAAAAATTATTGTTTTGAGATAAGCTAGGCGAAAGGGTATTGTCTTTTAAGTAAGTATAGATGTGTTCATAATAGGATGGTTCAGAATCTGTTAGTTAACAAATGAGTTAGGATTTAAGAAAATTAGGAGATGGATTTTATAATTATTCCACCAAGAAATCACAATGTGCTTGTTGATCTAGAACTCATAAAAGAGAGGCAAGAATTTCCATTCCATTAGCAGGCTTGTTGTTAGTTCTAGGAATTTTTTCAAAAGTGATTCCAACAAAGTACTTCTTAAATTTATCTACCATTTTATTTTAGGGTAATAGTTTATCATCCTTGGTTTGATAAACATCATTTATTTGACTGTTGACCAATTGAGAGTCCCCATAAACATGTAGTTCTGCTATTTTTCATTCAAGATCTATTTTCAAACCACTCACTAAAGCCACATATTTTTCTATATTGTTGGTACAAGGGAAAATTAATTTGCATGCTTTAGGAATAGTGCATCCTAGTGGAGTAACAAATAAAATACTTGCTCCAGATCCATATTGAGTGTAGAAAGCATCAAAATACAAGTTCCATGGTTCTGATGTAAATGAAAGAATAGACGAATCAACAAATTCAATGTGTAAAGGGTTTTCATCTTGCATTGGGGCTACAACTAGCTAGTTTGCAATTACTTTTCCTTTGATAGCCTTTCTCTCCACATACTCAAGATCAAATTCACTTGTGATAGTATCCATTTTTATATTCTTCCCATTAAAGAATCTTTTCTCAAAAGGTATTTTATGTTGGATATCTATTGAGCTTTTTAGAGTTTGGAGTTTGTGTGTGATGACATTTAATGTTTTGTCATTAATGTCAACATATAAAATATTGTTACAAATAGTGTGTTCAGTAAAGAATATTTTAGTTTCCACATTGAAGATCTTGTGTTGTGATCATAAGGTATGGGTAAGATATGTCTGTAGTTGGTCTACAAAGGTTTGTAAAAGTTTGGGTGACAATTTGAGTGAAGTATGATCGATTTGATGGTTACTGGTGTTACAATGTTCCTATGTGTAGTAGATGAGTGTTTGGTTTGGTATGTCTTGAATTTGATGTTTTAGAGGTTACAAAGTTAGTATTTACATTGTTTCTTATCATTGTATCCATAGCTATTATTTTTCATGATTCAAAGTACGACAAGCTATCTTTTGTTATGACAGAGTTTGGTATTTGAATATTTCCATTAATTAGTGTTGAAGATGAGTTTGGATTTTGAGTTTGAATTGATGTGAAGGTTTTGAGGATATTAATGTTTCTTGTTGGTGTTCTTAGATCTTGTGATGATCATGCTATTGGTCCGCATTGATTGAGGATATCGTATTTGTTGTTTTGGTGATGTGTTGGCATTTCTTCATTTAGGTTTTAGCTGACTAGGTGAAGTTACGTGTTGCAATTCTTGGAGGTGATTTGGAAAAGATCTAGCATGTTTGAGGATAATTTTTTGGATCCTATCCAAGCCTTGGACAACTTGATTTGGATCACTTTATGATTTGAGCATAATGTTTTTCTTTTATTGTAATAGGTTTTAGCTAACCTAGTTGATACTTTTGTAATTGGTATAGATGAGAGATCTTTTAGTAGCTGAGCATAGTGAAGGAGACATATGTGTGAAGGTGATATATTGGTATTTGTATAATGCATTAGAGGCAAAAAATTTAATTCATTAGAATTGTATTAGCATTGAGGATGATATCAATCAGTTCGGTTATAATGGACTGTATATCCACCCTGTTGTAATCAAAGCTAGATCAATGAACCTAACTGAGGGCCATAGCTGTGATTGTATTGTGAGTAGTGAGATCTAGGAAGTAGGCATGTGAATGCATGTGCATTCTCTTTTTTCTTTTTGTTTTATCTTAATCAGGCAATACTTTTAACACAATACATCTATCTAGTGGATATCATTTCCACTGGGGTGTTTCCCTTAATAGGGTTTCCTTGAGAATAAAAATTTGGTGTTTTTTTTATGTGTTGTGGATCTTGGGTCATTATTTATTTTTTAAATGATTAATTGGTTAAACTAATTTTAAGTTTACTAGTTGGGTACAGAACTGATTCACCCCCCTCTCAAATGTGACTGCCTTTTTTTGGGCCCAACAATTGGTGTCAGAGCTAATTCCTTTTGAAGAACCTTAATCTCTTGAAGGTGATCTGACATGACAAGCATAATGAAAAAATACCTAAGTTTGATGAAAGATATTACTTGATATGGATGGATAAAATGACTACTTAACTAATATGTATGGAAGATGAATATTGATATATCACTGAGACACATTACACCATTCCTAATGACTTGTTTAAGGCTATTGATGATGAAAAGAAGAAATTCAAGGAGAACATGTTAGCAAGGGAATCTTTGATCAGCGCATTATTAGACACATAATATTCACACATCTATGGATTAAGGATAACACATGAGGTATGGACTAAATTAGAAACTATTTATGAAGATGAAAAGTATGTTAAGCTATCTAAGTTGTAGTGTTTTAAAGGAAGATTTTAAGATATGAAGATGAGTGAAAGTTATTTTATCTATCTATTTGCATAGAGTAAATGATCTAATTTGTGACATTAGATGTGTTGGTGGTACCTTGATTGATGATGAAGTTGTAAGATTTTTTTTGAGATATTTATCCATGTATTACACTGAGAAGTTTGTGTTAGGATTTGGTAACACTGAGAGGGGGGGTGAATCAGTGTTACAATACTTTAGTGAATTCTTAAACTTCTTTACTTTCCTTAAGAAACAAATAAAGATGTAAGAAAAAATGAACAACCATGCAACAAATAAAAACATAGAAGAACTCATAACACCATATTTATTTTTGAGGAAATCATGGCCAAGGGAAAACCCTAGTGTGGATGGTACCTACAATATTCTGCACTATGAATCTTGAAATCATGTTAGGAGTTCTAGCCCTGTTAAGAGATGATTAATACAATATAGGTAGATCCCTGTTAGGAGATGTATACAATAAGATCCATGTTAAGGAATCAACCCTGTTAAAGGTCCTAGCCTCATTAGAGGAAAAAAACCCTGTCAGGGGTGTACAATAGGTGCAACAACATTTACAACAAATCTATTATCCACAATATAAAGAGTTAAAAAAGTATCTCTAGAAGAACTCCTCTTGTTCTCCTTCCTCTTGATCTCTACTCTTCCCTTTAGATGTCTTCAAAATTCACATCTAATATCATTACATCCATATATCATCTCATCACATTATTTTACAAAAGTGTCCATATATTTATACCCTGTTAGGAGTATAATTATAAATCTAGTCGGCATCAAAACATCATATTAATTCAAGTGCAATTGTATGCTTTATTTACATCTTCAATTGGCCTCAAATCCAAGATAGAATCCAAAAATAACTTTCCAAATTATCACAAAGTTGGCCTGAATGATTGCTAGCATGTTATGCTATGTTTACTATCTTCACATCCTACCAACTGTACATATCTCTCTGATATGTTAATACCAAAGTGTGTAACCTCACACATGTGTTCATTGGTGTCCTGCAAGAATGTCATCAAGATCACATGCCTTAATACAGCTTCCATGAAGCTCGCTAATCTTTTTTGTCAAACTGGATTACTAAAATAGTCTGTGGACTTAGGTATTTTTCCATTCAACAACTACATTCAAACATAATCAACATATCCAATATGTGCGACCAAAAAATTGATAAGTATTTCCATAAATGACAACATTCCATACATGTGCATGTGTGTACATGTGCATGTGTTCACCACTTACCAAAAGGTTGTAGCTATTGAGGATTTGAGAATTATTAGAGATATTTCAAGAAAAGCTTTGGTCGGAAGACTTTGTGTCTATGAGATGACTAATCTTAGAAAGGAACTTTTGAAAGTTAAAACTATATTTAAAGCTAGTATGACTAAGTATGAAAAGGGAGAGAGCTCCTCTAAAGATAACTTCAACCACTATGCTAATAAAAGGGAAGAGATCATGGAAGAGGAGAGGAAGATTGATGAACTTGAAGCCTTGATTGCAATAAGACTACCTAAGGGCTCCAGTAAGTATGAAGGAAATTTTTCTTTGAAATGTTTTAACTGTAATAAGATTGGTCATACTGCATCTAGATGTCCTAATAAAGTTTTCAAGAAACCCAAGTTCAGATCCAAGAAATTTCATCCTAAGAGTCATAAAAAAATTTATGCTAAAGGTGTGACTGATGATGAATCTGGTGATGAAGAACATATTGTGTTTATTTCTATTGAAGAAGATAATCCCGAAGAAGATAAAACTCTGGTCTTGCATGTTGATAAAAGAAATGAATGGGTCATTGATAGTGGATGCTCACATCATATGACTGGTGATAAAGATAAATTTTTCAAGCTTGAGGATTATGATGGTGGTGTTGTTAGGTTATGAAATAATAGTCCTTGTTTTATTAGAGAAAAAGGATCTAACACTCTTGATGGAAAGAATAATACTGATGATGTTCTATATGTTGAAGGATTAATACATAACTTATTGAGTTTTGGACAATTATCGGATAAAGGCTACCGATTGGAATTCATGGAAGGGAAGTGTAAGATCATTGGAAGCACATGAAATCTAATTGCATCTAGTACATAGATTATAGGTAATCTATTTCATTTAAAAACTATTAAAAATAAGTACTTGGTTTCTAAGATTGATGACAATTGGCTATGGCATAAAATATTTTGTTATGTGAATTTTGATAATATGATAAATTTTACCACTATTAATGTTGTAAGAGATCTGCCTAAGATTATAAAGCCCGATAATATGTGCAAAGAATGTCAATTGGGTAAGCTGACTAGATCTACTTTTAAGAATAATACATATTCTTCAAGTGGATTGCTAGTTTTAGTGCATACTAATTTATGTGGTCCTACTCAGACAAGAAGCTATTATGGAGATAGATACTTTATGCTATTTATTGATAATTATTTAAGAATCTTGTGAGTTACCTTTTTGAAAGAGAAATTAGAAGCCTTTCAGAAATTTTAGATACTTAAGAAGATAGTGTAATCACCCTAAATTGGGCTAGTAGAATCAAAGGCCCTATTTGTCCTAATTTAGAACAATCTCCTAATTATGTTAATTCAATTATATGATTATTAACATAATTTGATAAAATCAATAAAATTCCCTAATCAAGCATTTAAATATTATCAATTGATAAAAAATCATATTAATTACCTCTAGCCTAATTAATTATATCAATCTCACTTAAATACATGGTTAAAGTAATTAATTAAAACCAATTAATTAAAAGGCTTAAAATACATGTCACCTCTCAAGGGACAACAAGGACAAAATCAACCAATTAGAGGTTAATCAAAAGGATCAACTCACATGGATCAAGAGAGGATGAATCTCAATCACTCCTCTCAAATTAAATCTCAACCGTCAGATTCACCATTTTTCTATAAAAGAAGAATTTTAAAACTCACAAATCACCTAGTTAATTGCATTCATACTTACATGTTGTCATTTTGATTCCATAGCTTAATTGTTAACTCACATTTCAATTCATAGTTTTAATTTGTAATAAATTAATGACATTTCTTGATTTAACTTGTTTTCTCAAATTATTTATCTTAATTTCATTGAATATCTCATTTTAGTAGTGTAATGTCACTATTTGAAGTCTAAATCTGAGATAAAAATGGGCTTTAGACATACTCTTTCTAGTTAGAGAGAAATAGGACAAATTTGCTTAGTTTCATTGATTTTGCATTTGATTGAAAAAATAATAACCTAAAGTCTTATTGAAGTTTTGTGTTACAGGATAACAGGTACAAAATTTCACACACACATTTCTAGCACCCACTGTTGGGCCAAACCCCAAATTTTTGACTTTTTAAACAATTTTTTGTGATGGTTTGTAGAACCAAGGTCGCATTTAGTGTTTTGGATCATATTCAGTAAGAAAAATTGCATCAAGTTGAAACATGGTTGCATCTGGTCTTTCTTGGATCATATTTGGTGAGAATCACTTTTTTCTAACTTTGGATCGCATTTGGGAGTATTGATCACATTTGGTTTATATTGAATCACATTTGATTATTTATCACATTTGGTTTGAAAATAGGATCACATTTAGGAATTTTACTTGCAAATTTGAGATTCCTAATGACTAATGGGTGAATTTGATGATTTTGATTGACTTTTCTAGCTTGACTGTGGTTTGCAAGTCAAATTGATAGAGAAATAACAATAACTAAGACTACTAATGTATGGTTTTGTAGGTTGCCTTATGGACTCAAATAAACAATCATGCTTTTCTTACTTCATTTGATAGGAATCTAAGTACAATTTGAAGTCAATTTTCAATCGAATTAGAGGTTATGCTCTTTTCCCTTTGGGAAAGTTAGAAACTCAAAAATTAGATTGGGATTTGGGGTCAAATTGGAGTAAATTCACAATAACTTTGCATGATGTGTTTGATAGGAGAAAATTACATGGATAGGAGAGTATGCTCTTCTCCCTAATAGAGAATTAGAAATATAGACTCCTAAGTCACCAATCCTCTTTGCTTTATTATTATAATCTTTAGAGGGCCCACTGGTTGAGGTAAAAAGCTCCTAGGAATGACCCAAATGAGGATAGGTAGAATCCAACCCCTCCACCTCACTATAATAAAGATGCTCCATTGAGATGAAAATATCAAAAGACTTAGTCTATTCTATCCTTGG
Source organism: Chamaecyparis obtusa (assembly GCA_027943335.1). Lineage (NCBI taxonomy): Eukaryota > Viridiplantae > Streptophyta > Pinopsida > Cupressales > Cupressaceae > Chamaecyparis > Chamaecyparis obtusa. Next base: position 252,759 of record BSBK01000680.1, on the reverse strand, counting down.
AATCATGACTTGACCATTCTTTGGACATGCTTGGATCTTGCGTAGAGCAAAGCCACTTAAATCTTGCTTGTGAGACTACACATATTCGAGTACTCATAGGGCTATAGGCCTCAATCTCACTTGTGGGACTATGGGAGACAATTATGAACAAATGCTCTCATTAAATCCTCTATGTTAGAAACCACCCAGATTACCCTTGAAAGGCTGGTAATGCTTGTGCAAGGAAAATAGTAATTTTCCTAAGAATTTCATCATATCTATCCCTCCTAGACATTACTACTCGGATAATATGGCCTCTAACATCCATTGTGTGTTGTTGGACTGTCATATTTTGAGGAGTCTTTGAGTGTTTTCCTAAGCTAATGAACAAACATTTCCAATCTCCACCAAGTTCATAGGGTAACTAGGTGTGTTTATGGTCTAAAACAACTCTTCTTGATGTGTTTGAATTAAAATAAAAGATAAAAAACTTGAATGAACAATCACAGATCTTTTCAAATACTCAGACTCCCTAGAATCAAATAGAGAAATCTTAATTTTTGACAAAATTAACAAACTTTTTCCTTGGATAAACCATTAGAAAATTGCATTTGGTATATAAGTCTCATTTGGCATCCCAAGTTGCATCTAGTTAAAAAAAGCTCGTATTTGGTATATCTTGAGTTGTATTTGGATTAGGGGTCGCATCTGGGATTTCCTAAATTGCATTTGGTTAATCATCCTGACAAGTCACATTTAGAGGATCGTGTCTAGGACAAAGAGAACTTCTACACTTACCAGAACCTAGATTTTTAGATTTTTGAATACCCTTTTGAGTCTTTTGTCAATTTCTATCATCAGAACTAGTAAACCTATAAATCTGAGGTGGTCAATTCTTAAGTGTACCTTATCCACCTACTCGGTCTTAATCTATATTTGTCAAATTGTGTAGTCCAATCCAAATCAAATCCAATCAATTCCTAGCTTATAAATATGACATTCTAACCCTTAGATGTTGGAGCTCTTTAAAACACCAAAACTCCTTTGCACTTGGTTCCCATCTCACGAACATGGCATTCTACCCCTTTGATGCCAGATCCTGTCATATTTTCAAATCCACACTTGCAACCTTGGATAGACACACTTGGACAAATTTTAAACCATTGACACATCAAGACACTCAAACAATCATCCTATCAATATTTCATGGTTAACACAAGACATAAGTATTACAATTTAAAATAAAATCCATTTTTGAGTGAAGTTCCATTGTTAGCTTTTGGACAAATAGAAACATCAAGGGTGAACCCCCTATTCAACACTACTCCTAGTACTACTTATACAGTGATTCCTGGTACTAACAAAATGTCAAACCAAATGAATATAATTGGGATGGAAGATAAAACAATAAAAATTGCCAATAAGAACAAACTAATCAAGGGGAAGAAGATAATTGAAGATATCACTATGATTCTGATAATGATGGAGATCCAATAGAGAAAGATTACCAAAGATGCCAAATGAGTAAAATATTTCATAAATTACTCGAAAGAACATTGGAAGAAAACAAGGAGAAATATTTTTTGCACCTAGCATCTCAGGGAGTCAAACTACCAAAGGAATATGACATAAGTCAACTTAAGTAAAGAGAAGTTGATACTCCTATATCTATATTAACACAATAGTTGATTGATATGAGCTTAAATACAAGATTTGAAGAAAGAGAAGGACAAACCAACAAAAAAATATTCATTAGAAAATATTTTTCCTTTCCATTTTGATAAGGATGTGAGAATGGTACCATTTACATATGTCATAATTCCTAAATATGACAAATATACTGGCAACTGAGATCCTCGAGATCATTTAAGAGAGTTTTTCACATTGAGCATGGAATTTATGCATGAACAAATCTAATTGATGAGGTTGTTTAAAAGAATCTTGGGTGGACAAGCGATGGAGTGGTTTTCCAAATTACCCATAAGAATTAAGACATTTGAAGAACTGATCAAGTTTATTCAATAATATTCATATAATATACAACATACAATGACCATGTTAGACCTGTGCAATACAAAACATAAGAGTGGAGAATCATTCTTAACATTTTTACAACGATGGAGGAAAATCTTCATAAGATACTCAAGACAAATACCTGAGAGTGAGAAGATGGACATCTTCATTAACAATTTGGTGTCTAAAATAAATTTTCCTATACAACTTCAGGGTCCACCAAGTTTTTAAAAAATGATAAATAGTGCAATCAAAATTGAAGAAGTCTTGATTAAGAAAGGAGAAATCACTATCTAGACGGAAAATAAGGAAAATTACTATTCTAAAAACAATAAGGATAAGTAAAAATATGGGAATAAGAACAAGAACGTTGTCAACAATGGAGTTGTGGACACACCTAATGCAAGGCTGAAACTGAGGTGTTTAATCTTTCTACAAGTTTACAAGCTAATAAGAGCTCCAATATGACGATGACACCAATGGCTCCTAAGACTTTCAATAAATCCAATAATCGAAATGATCCTTGGTTATCAAGACCTAAGCGCACATTTACACCTTTGGGAGATACACTTGAGGTGGTCTTGAAATCACTTTTAGATAATAAGATTATTAAAATCTCTGATTCAAAGCCATGGGAGCCAAAAGTGAAGCCAAAATGATGGAACAATAACAAATACTATGATTTTCATCACAATAAAGGACACAAAACCAATAGTTGCATGAAGCTAAGACACATCATTTAGGACTTAAGTGAAGAAGGTAAATTTAAAGTGGATGGACATCATAGAAATAATGATGATAAAGCATTGCAAACCCTATTGCCTAATTATGAAAAAGGGAATATTCTAAAAGAAATAAAATTAATTACACCTACATCGATAGTGATAATGTGATTCATATGGTGGAACCATGCAAACAATCCATCAATATGATTATTCTCAAGGGGGTACAAGATAAGGAAGAATATTCCAATGATGTGACAAGGAGTCAAGCTAAGATCACCCTTAAAGGAGCTTCTAAATCAAACCAACCTGCTATAACAATGGTTCCTAAACAATTGACATTGCCTTAAAAGTTCAATCTAGTAAACTAGTTGTAATGCACACCTACCCAAATTTCCATTTTGGAACTATTAAAAATCTCTCCGGTCCATCAAGAGAGTCTTGATCAAGCCATGCTTCCTACTAATGTACCTAAGGACTTAGATGTAGAAAGATTTCAAACTATGGTTGGTCATCTAAATTCATCACACTATTTTTCTTTCTCTGAGGAAGATGATAAGTCTTTGAACCATCCACATAATCAACCATTGCATCTAGAGGTACTAATTCATAAACACTGAGTCAAGTGTGTCTTGATAGATGAAGGCACTAGTTCAAATATGTGTATATATAATCTAGTGAAGCAATTGGGGTTCCCTGAACATGCAATCGATCCAAGAAGAAAGATAACCATCAAAGCATATGATTAAGAAGAAATATCCTCTTAAGGATTGGTTATCTTACCCATCAGAGTGGGACCAGTGGAAAAATATGTGATATGTCAATTTATTGACCTACCACTTGCCTACAATATTCTTCTTGGAAGGTCGTGGATCCACACAATGCAAGCAGTACCTTCTACCTATCATCAATGCATAAAATTTCCCCACAATAGAGTAGAGGTAACCATTCTAGCTAATAAAACCTATCCTTGCAATAATCTCAAGCAAGCATATAGTATGATTCCCCACAACAAAGAAAGTGCTCTAAAAGAAGAGAATTCTAAAGAAATGGTCCTACAGAGTTTTGTAAAGAAGATTAATATTAAAGAAACATGAATAGTAGAATACACAATAGATTCCTTGATGTCCATGATAGATTTAGCCTTATCTCCTAGATCTCAAGGAAGACCTTCATTAAAATTCACACCCTCCAAAGGTGATCCATTGATAATTCATGAAGGAATAGGGATGGTGAAAGAGAAGGTGTCTCTAGAAGAAAAAATAAAGAAAAATTTATCCTACAATGGCTATATAAAGGAGATGAACATGATGGAAATGTGAAAAATGTGGAGATAGCACCGAAAAAATATGGAAAAGGGTATGACATCATGAAAAAAATGGGTTATAAAGGAAAAGGACCACTAGGTAATAATAAGAAAGGAATCATAGAACCAATACGCATGGACTTCAAGAATCCTAGAGACAAAATTGTAGTAGGTTTTAAAGAAGAAACATCTCATTCTATAGCTAAAGATGGCCATGTATTTGATAGATCATGTGATTCAAATGTTGAAGAAGAGAAAGAAGGATAACCAATCTCATATGAAAGGTTACTACTCTTGCAAGGAGATCCACTGTCAGAGCTTAGTACTAATCCTAGACCTGAACAAGAAGCAAAATGAGAACTAGAGGAAGAAAGACAAAAAAGGCATCCTAACTGGGGGAAGTTGGTTACTGTCACTCATATTATTGACATGCCACATTTTTTAGATCAACAAGACATACCATCTCCACAAACACCTTTCCAAGAAGGAGAGAATCAAGAAGAAGTACCAATGACTATAGCCCATTTCTTAGGGATCTCAGATGATAGTCAGACTAGTTTACATGAGTATGAATGTGACATACTCTCTGATGCCATAATAGACAAAGAGATAGATCTAGTGCACAAATACACTCCTAGAGTTAAAACTGATGAAGGAGAAATTTCTAATGCTAGGTCACTAGGTTTAGATTCACATGATACTAATATGAACTCCAATAATAATGATAATAACTTTAATAATCTTAACAAATCTATGGAAGCTAACTTGACATAAATCATCTTGCAAGTTAATAACATTGATAATAATAGGGTGTTGTCTCTTAAACCCTATGAATCCTTACCCTTGGAAAATCCAGAGCTTATAGAATGGAATGCATCCACATCCATGAGCCTATTATCCTTTGATGATGACTATACTCTAGCCTTCTATCTAAACACTTGTGAACCTTTTACCTCTTCCACCAGTGCAAGGAGCATAAATATGACTAAGGGGGATATCAAGTTTCTCAGTCTGAAAATGAAAAATAATTTTGATGGTGAAAACCACATTGTGTCAATATCGGATTCCAAAATAGTAAAAGAAAAAGACGTATCCAATGGTGAAAACCTCATAGAGGTTCCAAAGGATAAGAATATTTATTTTCTTCCAGATCATTTCCAAGAAATATCTTCAGTATTAATTGATCCAACACAACCAATCAATCTTGGAACAAAAATAGCTCCACAAATGGTCCACATTGCTCAATCTTTATCAGAAGAGGAGAAGCTACAATTCACTAATTTCTTCAAGGAAAATAAGATAAACTTTTCTTGGTATTATTCAAACATGCTTGGATTAGATACATACCTAATAATGCATCATCTATCCATTTCTCCTAAAGTAAGGTCTGTAAAACAAAATTTGAGAAAGATGAATCCACATGTTGCATTATTAGTAAAAGAAGAACTAGAGAAATTATTGAAAGATAGATTTATAATAGATATTGACTATATGGAATGGATATCTAATATAGTTCCTATCTCAAAAGAGGATAAATCTATAAGGGTTTTCACAGACTTTGGAGACCTAAACAAAGCTTTTCCAAAGGATGATTTTCCGCTTCCTAACATAGACATTATCATGGATCTTACTGCATGATATGAGATGTATTCCTTAATGGATGGGTTCATAGGTTACAACCAAATTAAAATTTCCCCTGAAGATCAAGAGAAAATAGTATTTACATGTGCTTGGGATGAATACTGTTGGAACATCATTCCATTTGGTCTCAATAATGTAGGCACAACATACCAAAGGTCCATGATGACAATATTTCATGATATGATGCACATAAATATGGATAATTATGTTGATGACATGTTAGCAAAATCAAAAGTTAGAACAACACATATAGAGGACCTAAGGAGAATATTCAATAGAATGAATAAATTCCAATTAAGGTTAAACCCTAAGAAGTGCACATTTGGAGTATCCTCAGGAAAGTTGCCAAGATTCATAGTTTCAAAAAAATAAATTGAAGTTGACCCAACAAAGGTAAAAGTAATCAGTGAAATGAAACCACCTAGAAATATCAGTCAAATGAGGACACTTCAAGGTAAATTGAAATCTATAATGAGGCTCATATCTTAGTTAGTAGATAAAGCTCAAACATTCACAAAGATGATGCATAAAGGAGTCACATTCATATGGGATGAACAGTGTGAGACATTTTTTTCTCAAGTTAAACAATATTTGGCGAATCCCCCAATCCTAATAGCTTTGATTCATGGAAAGTCACTTCTACTATACATATCAAAAACATACACATCATTAGGGGCGTTGCTGGCATAAGAGGATGAAACTAATAAAAAAAGGGGCATATATTATATCGACAGAACTCTAGTCTCCTATGAGTTGGATTACTCAATGATTGAAAAAGAATGCTTAGTAGTGGTATTCACATCTTGGAAGCTAAGATATTATATGTTGTTACATAAGTTGAAGCTACTTGCCAAGATAGATCCACTTAAGTATCTATTGAATAAAGAAACACTAACATGAAGACTAGGAAAATGGGTCTTAGTATTAAGTGAGTTTGATATTGAATACATTGATAGAAAGGCTATCAAGGGAAAAGTGATAGATGAACAACTTGTTGAAGAACCATTGATAGATGACAAACCATTGCACATATATTTCCTTGATGAAGAAATCATGCACCTTTAAAAAACATCCATGGAAGATGTATTTTGATGGCTCGTTCACATAGAAAGTGTAATGCCCCGCCAAGGAACCTAGGAGAGATTAACCTATAACTTGCTACTAAGTTTGGTGAACATTTTTTTTTTTAAATTTAACATACAAGATACACAATAGTGTGGAAGCAATTACCATTTACTCACATTGAAACAACATCCAACATAGATTACAAAACTCAAGGGTTCCTTGACGTAGAATTACTTAAGAACAAAATACAACTAAATAAAGATAACAAAAGATTCCATAACATAAATGATACAAATACAACTTACATCAATAATAACAAACCTCATGGACATCCATGATAACTAATACACTGACATCCACTGCACATGTCGCAGGGTATGTAATAATAAATCTAACAAAGAAGTACAATGACCATAGTAGGTATCACATGCGATACTCTAACATAAGATTACATAAATGAAGATATGATAAGAATCCAACAATGAAGAAACATAAAGGCATCCAACTGTAGAAGTATCAGCAGCACCGACACCAAGATGTCAAATCTCAAATGGTAAAGAATCACTACCACCCATCCGTGTAGATCCACAAAGGTCTACCCCACCATGCTGAGGAGATAACCACAAACCCCAATCGGATGACCAAAACCAAATAAGGATATAACCACTGAGAAAGGAATCCTGAAAGCTCTCTACTCAAGGTTTACAAAATAAAGTGAAAGGTGAGACACACTAACCCAGAGGCATAAACATAAACTCAGGAGATGACTTAGGCTACATTCTATGGGAGTGTCATCACATGTCTATCTACTTGAGTTACCCTGGACTGGTCACTCTGGACCCCGAATGCTCAAGCATTGAGTTACCCTGGAACTGACCACTCTGGGCCCCGGACCCTCAATACGATCCATGTGGGATTAGAATACTCTCTCTCAGATATGAGGAATTCTAATCATAACCATACTCTATATTATATTTTTAATGATCTCTACACATTTTAATTACTATGTTATCACTTAATTACATAACTTATGATAGGTTACCCAGGTATTGACCACTTTGGGTCCTGGCCCCTATTGTAAGCCACTCCCCTAAGATGCACTTAATCAATCTCCCCTAGGCTCATAATCACATAAACATCAAACAGGTATACAACCAGGTAATTCTAGATGCAGTTCCACACATAAGAAACTGACATGATTACCATGATCCCATAAACAGAGAATAAATCAACAAGAGCCCATAAGATTAAAACATAGATGATAATCAGAATAAACACTCACATCATACATAAGGCTGAAAGCAAATCCAACTTACAAAGATCCCTGCCTCTGTTTCCCCTAGGTTAATTTTAATGCCCGACAAAACATATGCATTAGAAAATAGTTCAGAAATGAAGAAGCCAACACTCACAAATAAAGATCTAAAAATGAACTACAAACATCGAAACTTCATAATGAACATGATCCAAACATAATATAGATCGCATAATAATGATAAAAGAATCATGACATAACAAGCATATTAATGTCACTAATAAATAAAATATTCCCTAATAACGTTCTAGGAATTCAGTAGAATAATTGCCCAATTTCAATACATGCATAAGCATTTATCAAGAAATTGTTTCTAATAAAGGACAACCATCTTACATTTATCACTATCTATTTCTGAATATTAAATCTAGTATTCAAATTAAATCCTTATAACATAACTAAGAAAATTGATACAAATAAATTAAGGCTATAATTAAATTTTAGACCAAAGTGTCTAACTAATATGCCATACCCAATTTGTCAAGTAATTTAATCAAATTCAATAATTACAATTGAATAATCTTCTAACAATTACAAAGGAAATACAATTTAATTTAATTTTTAACTAAATCAATTGTATAAACTATTAATCTAAGTACAAAAGAAAATAATTTAATAAACTAAATTTAAAATAAACCAAATATATATGTGTAAATTCTAAATCAACTATATTTAGAAAAACACCATTTATATAAATTTATTAACAATTTTAAATATACTAAATTAAATATTAATTAAAAACTATTAATAATAAAATATATCAAAAACTAATGTTTTTTTTAAAAAAATTAAATAAAAATAAACTAAAAGCATTTTCTTATTGGGGGGGCCCATGGCTCCCTCCCCAAAGCTGTCGAAGGTACCCTCTTTAGTACTATCGTCGAAGCCCCTAAGGGACTGTGCACGGCAGTACCCAAGGCTGTCGTGTCAGCCCCCTTGGGGACTGCACACAGTACCCCTTAGGGCCTATGCGGCAGGCCCTTTAGAATTTGCACACGGCCCAATGCAGGGCTCCAAACAAAAAACATAATTTTGTTATAAATAAATTTTTATTTTTTATTATATATATTTTATTTAAAACTTTTCTTGCCCAGCACCATAGCATGTTATATATATATTATTTTTTTATATATTCTTATAATTTATAAATTTTTCATTTAAAACTATAGAAAAAAAGTATTTTACAAGTGACAGTGAAATTTTAACCAGAGAGTATTATTTTTTTTACAGAGGATAATTTATATTTAGAAATTTCTTTTATAAACTCAAACTTAGATTCTTTTGTGCTATGAATCTATTCCTTTCTCATAACCAATTTCAAACATAAACAACTAGTTTACTATAATCATGTAATTTTTTTTTTACATAGTATTTTTTTTTTACAACCAGAATTGAATATTTTTGTACTAAGTTTGGGTTTTTGTCCTAAATTGATTTCTCTTAATAGGGGATTAATTTTTCCCACAACACTATAATAAACTATACAATAGGATTGATTTATCGATTTGTAGGCAAACCGTGAAGAATTAATTAACAAAATTTGGCCAACATAATGGTACAATGTCAAGTAATAATAAAATAAATAAAACAACTACACTAGGGTTTCTGAATACCCAGATCTAACAAAACATAGATCTACCAAATAGAAAACATAGAAACTATAAAAGCACAGAAAGACAAATAGATGTGGAAACAAAGATAACAGGCAAAATTCAATGCCTACCTTAGATCCAATGCCAGAAACTAAAAATGAAAACCCTTGTAGATCTGAGAACAGAATTCTCTCCAAAATCAAGCACAACCTGCAGATCTGAAAGCTATGTTGCAAACAGGTGCCCGATCCAGATGCACAAAGAAACTCAAATCAACATGCAGCCACAACAATCCACAAATCTCCAAAATACCAAGCACACAAGCGCTCTCAAAAATCTTCTCCAAAACCTGTCCCTCTCAAAAATGAATGCAATAATCTCCTAATAGGAATTCCATTCCCAAATTCATGCAATCCTAAAAGACAACTCAAAAGCTAACTCAGAGTTCAACTCCAAATCAGAAATGACTCAGAAGACAACTCCTGATCCAACTCAAATTCCAAAATTGAAAGTAAATACAATTAATTAATTAAAAATATCTTTTAAAAGCACAACTCAACTTGACTTTTGAAAACTAGTTATCTTTTTTAAAACAAACACCTTTTTCCAATTTGCACATGTTATAATTTAAATTCATTTATTAAATAAATTAAATACCTAATGCATCTCAAATTCATGCAATTAATTATTTAATCATTTAATAAAATATGCAAGCATAAATCAAATCACTTACCATTTAAGCACAAGTTAATAATTTAAAACCCAAATTAAATAAATTAAATATTTAATACATCCTAAAGCATGTAATTAAATATTCAATTATTTAATAATACACTCAAGCATAATTAATCCTAATATCAATTTAATAATCAATTAATACCAATTAATTAAATAATTGACTTTAGATAATTTTCCAAATTAAATATAGGAACATAATTAAATCATTAATTCAACTATAATCCTAACATTGATAAGCATATAAAATCACCTGAATAATCATAAATCCACTGAATCATGCACAGTAAAATCAAGCACAATAAATCAAGCAAACTGAAACCATGCACAGACTCAAGAACGGGATCTGCGAATTCATATCAACCAGACAAATTCGGGTAGGGTAGTCAGACTGACACTTGTCAAATCCTAGGAGAGTTAGGCTTGGGTTAGGGTTTTGGGTCTGTATATTATCTCCCCTCTTTACCATTGAGATGAATGTTTGTGGGCACGCTCACTCCTGCCAATTTAGGGAAGACGATGCCCTGTACCTGCAAACTTTTCATCACAAGATGAAGCATGTACATACAATAATATATAACAGACAATGGCGGGGATCGGCCGATCGTGTGGATCTCGCAAGCAAGTAACTACGACTCTGTCCCTCAACCACATCAGGCACGTCAAATAGAAATATAAAATAAACACATCGACCATACACATGCAAGTATGGGGTTAGTAAAATCATAAGCATCAATGATCTCCTAACATATAATCTATCATCCTAAAACAATCATAACATTTATAAAATCGGACTAGGGGTGAGGTACTACGAAAAGGGTCAAGAGCTAGATTCTTGTTCATTACTCCACAAGGATACAAAATACCAAAGGCATACAAGATGATATTTTCATGCACAAATAAAATACAGAATATGAATCCCTAGTAAATAGATTAAAGCTAGCAATAGAATGGAAAATCATTGAGATGCATATCTATGGAGACTCACAGCTTATTATTAATTAGGTCAATGATGACTATCAAACAAAGGGTGATAAGTTAATGCCCTATAAGAGGATGGTGGATGAACTATAGAATTAATTTGTCTACATCACATTTGAACAAATTCCAAGGTTAGAGAATATAGCTACTGATGTGATGGCTACCTTAGCATCCATGTTACAACTAGAAGAACACCAATTTCACTATGACTTCCTAGTGGAAGAACTCCCCTTTCTGGATTATGACTCACCCGATTCCCAAATTATATACGCCATTGAAACCAAAGTCTTATCTAGATATGCCCATATTTATTCCTACCTTAAAGATCAGACCTTCCCTAAAAATTATTCGATAAATAAAAAAGATGCTTCATAAGAGAAACATCACGTTATTTAATCATTGCTAATGACTTGTATAGACATGCTCTGGATGGTACACTATTTAGATGTTTAGAAAATGAAGAGTCATGTCATGCATTAAAGGAAGTACATAAAGGTGTGTGTAGGTCTCACTCGAATGGATTTTCATTACACAAAAAACTCTTAAGAGTGGGATACTACTGGCCTACAATGGAAAAAAATGCTATTCAATCTGCCAAGACATGTAAGAAATGCAAAGTCCATGAAAACCTGATACATGCTCCAGCTAGGGAGTTAATTCCATTCATTACACATTAGCCATTTCAATAATGGGTCTTTGATCTAGTAGGGTAAATTTACCCAAACTCATCCATAGAGATAAGTATATAATTATGACAACTAAATACTTTACAAAATAGGTTGAAGCTGTACCACTAGCCAATGCTATAGGCAAGCAAATCTCAATGTTTATCTTGAATTACATCATTTGTAGGTATGGGGTACCCTCATCAACTTTAACTGACAATGGAGGGAAATTCAAACAAAAAAACATGGATGAATTATGTCTGCAATTCAAAATCACTCAGCACTATTCCTTGATCTATTACCCTCAAGGTAATGAAAATGATGAAGCATCCAACAAAACAATCTTGAAGATCTTGCATAGAATGGTAAGAAAAACAAGAAGAGACTGACACTTGCAAATTAATCCAGCATTGTGGGTGTATCGCACCAGCGTCAAAATGCCAACTAAAGAAACTCCTTTTGCACTAGTATATGGGTTCAAAGTGGTATTGTCAGTTGAAGTAGAGTGTGAAGCCTCACCTTGTACTATCTTTGCATAGTAGACATTTCCACTTATGATTATCATGTTGATACATTATTTTGTTATGCTAGACTCTTTTGGACAAAGATTTCATATTTTAGATATTATGTCATGATTTTAGATTATGTGGATGATGATATAGGACATACTTTTTATGTTTTTGATTTACAAACCTTGTTGCCATGATATTGATGGGTCATCAAATTATGAGTACTATGCTTTAATTTTATATTGTTGCAAGTTTTGTGGATCAAGTAGATATGATAATCAGTTGAAATGTTATATGTGTCTTGCACCATGTAAATGTTTTAGGATATTTTAGATAAATGCGTTTCTAGGAATTTCATGATGTTGAAATTTAACAAATATTGAGTAAATTCATTCTTTGAGTAAATTGAATTTTATATGATGTTGTGAAAATGAAAGTGGATTATATGATGTATTTTGTGTGACTATTAATGTTGCATTTTTATATATGTGTTTTGGTTTCTTTCTTGAGCTACTGATATTTTGATCTAATGTGTAGAAAATTGACCATGAAATTTAAAATGAAGGGAATTAAAGATGTATGTATGTGAAAACCATGTTAAGAAAAGGTTAACTCCAAATGGAGAAATAACCTTGTTGTAATATGTTTATTTTTGTAAATGTAATTCTTGAATGTATTAAAATTGTTGTGTTTATTTTATTTATGCATATGTCCACTTGAAATGCCATGTGTATATTTATGTGATGTGATTTTATGTGGTGTCAATTGACACTTATTCATGTGAGTTGACATGGCCAAGTAATTTATTATTGGTTAGTTGTTCACCTTTGTGTCACCTTGTAGTGTCCCTAGGTTAGGTATCTTAGTTGTAGAGCCATGAGAGAGAATCTTATTTTAAATTTTTGTAAGTCAACTCTTAGTGGACTTTTGAGGGGTTAAATGAAGCCCTAGAGGTTAGTTAAGGTTAAAATAAGATAGCCCCATAAGTGCACTTTGGTTTGGGGGTCAAATTTTGACTAATAGGGTGATCATATCTCTTTTTAACCTCTTCTAAAAATGCCTTTTTAGAAAGTGACGAATTTGGGATGTGTGCCATGTCTTCCTCTCTTTCCAAATTTGGAATTCCCTCTTGATGGAGAGATGAAACAATTGGAAAAGAGTGCCCAATCATTTTTGAGGTTAGGTAGGAGTTTTCTTTTAGTGGAGATGGAGAAGAATTTAGTAGGTTGATTACCCACTCTCCAAAGTTGGAGACTTCTAGTAGACTTGGTTGGATTTTGGAGGAATTGGGCAAAGGAAGGAAAAGATAGGAAGGAAGGGAGCTCATCTCAAGTTTCATGTTGCCATATGTTGGAGCAAGGTTGATGCTCCTATCATGGAATTCCGTGTTTTCTTTTCATGTATTGTATGAGTAAATTTTGAAATGTTTTAGTTGTTGTGTTGTGATGTGTTTCAAGCTTATTTTATGGATTCTTGTTGTTTTCTTCTTCTTATTTATTTTCTTGTCTTTATTTAGGTGTGCAAGGCTAGAATCACCCTTGGGAGGGAAGAGAGCCTTGAGGGTGAAGGGAAATTTGGTAATGCCCAAATAGTGTAGAGTCCTTCCTTATGGATGAAGGAGATATGACATGGATGTATGAGCTCCATTTTGCCATCATATTCTACTACACATTTGATGGCCATTAAGGAAATTTATTTTGTATGTGAAATGGAAGGAATGGTTGTTTATTTAGCCTTGAAAAGACATTTCTAGTGAGCTATTGAGCCTTGTTTAAGGCATTGTTATCTTGTTTATGGCTTCTCCTATTTTGGGTTCATTTCCACCTTCACCTCTTTTCATGGGTCCAAGGTAATCCATTGTGAAACCATGGGAAATGAGGATTTTATGTGTTGTAAAGTTGTTGATTTTGTATTTGTTTTGTGTGTATGTTTCCCCATCCATTTTTGTTTCCCCAAGCTCAGGAGTGGCCTTGAAAAGGCCTAGGTTGAGAGGTGAGTCTCCATGGTCAAAGACATGTTTTATCAAGCAGGTTTATGTTGAAGAAAGAAGCTTGTTTTCTTGAAGAAAATAGGGAAAGATTGTCTTGTTTCTAGAAGCCAAGTTGCAGATTTTATTTGTATAATATGACATGATGCCTTGTAAATGTATTGAAAGAGAAATAAAAGAGTATGTAATTGCCTACATTGTATTTCCATGTTTTGGAAATATTTTGTAAAATGAAAGATAATATTCTCCTTACATCATCATGTTCTAAATGGGAAAAGAAATGAAAAGAGACTTTCTTGATGTTACTATTTTATCTCTTCCTTGATCTCTTGTTGTGAATGTCTTAAAAAAAAAAAAGTTTTGTATTTCTTTAGCCTAATAGAAAATACATGTTTACAAACTATAGTTTAGCAAAGGAAAAGAAATCATTTGTTTTCATAGAAATAAAAGCAATATTGTTGATTTCCTATTTGCCCATGCAAAAAATAATATATAGATTCAATTTTTACTTGCAAAAGTTAAAAAAAAAGGATGAAAGTTAGTATTTTACTTGTATTTCAAAATAAAATAAAATAAAAATACTAGATTTTCTTTTATTTTTCATGCAAAAGAGTGTGATGTATGTACCATGTATATATAAATACACACACACACAAAATTATATATATATATATATATATATATATATATATATATATATATATATATATATATATATATATATATATATTAAAACACAATAACCATTAAAAAAATGAGTTTTTTGTTATACTTTCGGCAACCCATCCTTGAGGGCTGCGAGTGGCCCAGCCACTGCAGTCCCCTTGGGGTTGCGAGAGGCACTGCCACCACAGACCCCTTTGGGGGGGGTGCGCTACAGGTGGCCCTACTATTGCAAACCCCTTGGTGGCTGTGGGAGGCCATAGCCACTACAGTCCCAAAGGCTGCAGATGGCCCTTGGCCACTGACCCCAAAACTCTACAGGGTAATACAAGATTTTTTTAAAAATAAGAAATAAAAATTGATATTATTAAAAAAAAAAAATTAAAAATATTCAAATTTTAAACTAAAACAAAAAAGAATAAGAAATCACATGCACATCACTCGGAGATTTCTAAGAGAAGAGACGAGGGGGGTATATTCCTATACCCTTCTTGAAGATTTGATCTCTATTTTATTCCTCTTCTTCCAGCTTTGTACATATATACAGAAGTATATATGTATATATATACACACCATTAGTGTGTGTGTATACACATGTATACTCATGTGTATACTCTTTTTCTCTTCCTTTCATTTCTCCATGCCAGACTTGCACACACACAAAATGAGGATTAGGGTATGTAAAATGGTTTTATCATTTTTAACCCAACCCTAATTTTGAATTAGGGTTAGGGCTGCCTTTTTAACCTTGATATTTTAAATTGATTTTTAATGAGTTGTTGAAAATTTTTAATTTTAATTTTTTTTAAATTAGTGGGTTAAGTTGAATTTTGTGGGATTGTATTTTATTGGATATTTTATTTATTGTTTGTCTCATTGATGTTTTTGAATTTGTTATTTATTTTAATTGTGAGGAATTTATTATTATAGTGTTAGGCTTAATTTGATTTATTTTAAAAGTGGATGAAGATATTAAATTTGAATTTAAAACTTTTAAGGGTAAATCGAGAAATTTTAGAATATTTTGAAATAAAATTTAAATGGCTAGCCTAAGTGGAGAATTTTAATAATGAATAATGTTTAATGATTTATTAAATAAAATTTTGAGTATTATTTTAATATGTTTTTTAATATTGGAATGTTCAAGTGACATTATTTTTAGTTACCTTAAGTTGGGACTTATATTCCCTTTTTCTTAGCCAGTATTAATATTTTATATTTAATTCTTTAGTGATAATATTAATCTTTTTAATTAATTAAATTAAATAAGGAAAAAATATGTTTTAATTAGGTGTATTATTTTAATTAAAATTATTAGAAACCTTAGTATTAAAGTGGATTTAAAATTTGTTAACCAAGGTTATCGCTTAGGGTTATTTATGGCATTTTATTATTATTTTAACATACCCTTGCGATCTTACCCTTAATCGTGCAACCTAGTACTTGTTTAGGAACCATTATGATTGCAATCACATTAAGTTTAATTAATTAAATGATTAAACCTTTAAGGGTATATTAACTTGACGTTTGACCCTATGTTAAGTAAGCCAATTAAATTTAAACTCTTAACACTTAATTTATTTAAATGAATTTAAAACTAAACCTCGCTAGGTTATTTTTGGAGGCCTAGTTAGGTACTCTAGCTATCCAACACAATTATCAAATCAAGGAATGTTGACAAGCCAACGCTTGTTATGATACCTATTGAGAGAAAACTTGTGTTGTGGTCTGTGTCGTTCATGTTAGATCTTCTTAGTTTTCTATCCTTAGTTGAATTTTGTGCTTTTAGAAAAAAAATTGTTGTTGTGTTTTTGCCCTAATTTTTGGGCATGATATAGAGATTCCATCATTGAGGTTGTCATTGAAAAATGTAGTCACTGACGAGGACTAAAGGATCTCTTGATTATAAGAGCTAGAATAGTTAGATGAGCATAGCCAACAAGTGTTTGATCTCACAAAGTATATCAAAAGAGGATGTCAAGAGGGTACAACAAGAAAGTAAAGACAAGAACATTTCAGGTGGGAGACTTAGTCTTAAGAGAAAATATGAAGAATCAACAACATTGAGAGAAAAAGGGAAAGTTTGAACCCAATTGGTTGGGTCCCTTTATTATCACGACTTCATTTGGATCGAGAGCTTATCAATTGGCTACACCTGAGGGAGATGTCCTAGTGGATCCCATAAATACTCTCCATCTAAAATATTTTTATGCTTGACATTCTTGAGGCAACACTTGTACAATAAATATTGTTCCTGAAAAAATTCAAAAACAACAAATATTGATCCTAAAAAAATCAAAAACTGTGGAAAGCATAAAATTCAAAAATAATGGAAAATGTCCTTAAAAAATTATCATCTTGGTGAAAACCTAGAAAATAGGCACCTTGGTGAATCAAAGAAAAGAAGAAGAAGCAAAAGTAAAAAAAATTGAAAAAGAGGAAAAGTATCTAAGTGAAAACCTGATAAACATGCCCC
The DNA here is from genome assembly GCA_027943335.1 of Chamaecyparis obtusa. Classification (NCBI taxonomy): domain Eukaryota; kingdom Viridiplantae; phylum Streptophyta; class Pinopsida; order Cupressales; family Cupressaceae; genus Chamaecyparis; species Chamaecyparis obtusa. The sequence goes on along the minus strand of BSBK01000680.1, from coordinate 235,110 downwards.
TTGGTAGCAAAAAATAGATAATTTTTCCAAGTGGTGAAAACTTGGTAAAAAGGTGCTACTTGTAATCAATTCTCTATCTATCAATACGACGCTTGAATGCTTGGCCAATCTAAAGTTTAGTTTGTATATATCTTCTAGTCTCTTTTTTGACAATCGAATCTTGAGCCATGTTATAAAAAATGTCATATTCTTCTAGAATGGAATCTATCTATATCAAAATCCTAGGAAAGTCATCTTCTCTAGGGGGCAGTGGTCATGGTCATGTGAGCCGCATAGTCACTAGTAGAACTCTCTTCTATGGTGTCAGTCATCCCTAGTCCGCAATTGACAATAAACTACACAACCAATAGTATTTCTTAATGCCACCAACCTAAAACAACAATAATATTTCTTAATACTTGGACCCAAAAAGTGTTCCTAAACACTAGTCATGGAGATAAGAGTGTTCCAAAATAGTAATGTCAAAAAAATGAGATGTTTACTACACTAGACATGAACAATAATTGAAAAGAATCTATGATTGATAAAATTTTCTCCAAGTGCTTGCAAACTTTAAAAATGTGTTTCTTAACACTACACAATAACAATCAAATACTTTGAAATATATGTTGAACATGTATTTCCACACCTGTCTCAATGATGTCCACAGACTAGAGAAAAAATACAAGGGAATCATGAATTTTTCTTAGTTTTCTATGATTTGTTATCGATTTGTAATTGTTATGTTCCCTGAGTAACTCGAAGATGTCTAAAAATCACTAGAGAAACAAGGAATGGGGGCATAGCATTTTCTTTGTCTTCTTCTTGTGACAATAAATCCTATAATCTAATGTAATCATATGGAATGGGTATCTCTAGTAAGAGCCTTCATTATGATTGGAACATCGCATATACCTCGACCTATTTCCTATGAAATATTTGGTGAGGTTGGATTTATTTCTTTGTCTATTTTAATCTAAAAAGAAACACCTTCCTAGTAATGTGCGCAAAACAAGACCATACCCAAGGATATGAATAAAAAAAGGTCATTGCGGGTGTGTGTGTGTGTGTGTGTGTGTGTGTGTTTGTGTTTGTGTGTGTGTGTATTGCAAAAGAACAAGAAAAAAATTTCATTAACATGAAGTAACCGAAAAAACATTCTCGCCTATATGCTTTAATGTTTAGGTTCACTTTTGACATGACATATAAAAGGAAAGTATTCATATTTTCATGATTTCTAAATCTATTAGTGAAAATTGTACTAACTTATCAGGTTCGAACTAAAAATCTCTATGATGATAAAAGCCTTATTTTGAATAAACAGTAACAGTCCTATAAGTCCTAATTTAGGTGAATTTCATTTTAATTGCATCAAGTTGCATTACATTTTAGTGGCATTTCATTTAAAGGTGCATTAAGTTCATTTTAGTTGCATTTCATTTTATAGTTGCATTAAGTTCATTTAATTGCATTTGCATTGATTAATTTAGATGCATACATTTAAAAATTGCACTCATTTAAACATAGTTGCATTCATTTTAAGTTGCACCAGTATGACAATATGAATGTGATTAACTAACATCAACATGAGTGAAAATTATAAACATCAATATTTACAAGTTTGACCGTGTACATCAAATAATCATCATGATCAAATCAATGACTGGGTATCTAAAACACTAATATCCACACACCTACATGATCATGTCAATATCATAAATACATCTGCACTAATGCATCCATTACCATACATAAATAAAAGAGAGACATCCATACATCACATCACATTACATATCATATACATGCATAGCATGAAATTATATCAAAAGAAATACATTTACATGACATTTTCATCCATACATCTATAAACAATAAAATACAAAAATATTTACATATATCAATAACATGGCACAATGAAGTCAATAGATCAAACATCTATATAATTACATGACCAAGTATGAACAAGATGAGCTCAATATCAGAAGCAGATATATCGAGACTAAGATATGTGCAGAAATCAGATAACATCAATATCAACAAAGTAATAGGAATCAAATGAGAGTATATATATCATAGTCCAAAGTGTAGTAGTGTATCGATAAAAAATGGTACATATACATAAAAAATGGTACATAAGAGAGTATATCAAGAGATACATATGTCAAAGTAAAATTACATAAATATATATCAACATGTATTAAGTCTGGCTTTCTCCCTCATCTGCTCGAGGAGGATCGAGAGGTGGAGCATCAACTATGGTAGGCACAGGTGGTGGCATCGCACCCTCAGACTGCTGAGCTATGGTGGAATATAGAGGTGTGCTCTAAGCCACAAAAACAACTCAATAATATAATGCAAAGTGATAGGATACCCTTTGTCCCTGATGAGTAGTTGTGTGGGTCTATCTATCTCTCTTGGCTCTCATAATCTCTAGCTGCCTATCCCTGTTAGTGAGGAGAGATCGTAGTATAGAAACCTCTTATCTCAAAGATTCTCTCTCCTTATCATAGATAGATAATAGGTCCATATCTCTGTCTCAAGGAGGACCTCGAGGTGGTTGGCCTCCACCTCCATCAATGCTCTCTCTGAGAGTTCTCTACTACTACTACTACTGATGATGAGGTAATAGAGGGCATGGATCCCTATGTGATGGTACCACTTTCAATCTACTATCAAAAACCTTTTGGTCCCTATCCGCACTAAAACCTCTCCATCTATCCCCTCCTTCACCCTCTCCTCCATGGCCGCCACCTCCTTTGTCACCCCCTCCTCCATCTTCACCACCTCCTCCATCACCACCTCCTCGATCTATGCCACTGGCATCACCCCCATCTCCTATGTCATCTCCTCAGCCTTAGCCCCTTTCCCTTCCCCTTCCCCTATCCCTACCCCTACCAACATGGGCTCGACCCAGACCATCCTCTCCAAGATCATAATCTAGGTCATCCTCGATATGAGGATCAATCTCATTAGGAGTGGTGAATCTGGTGAAAGGATGCTACAAGTAATGAGTATGAAATGTATCTATTTGCCTCCATAATATATCTCCAACATATAATTTTATGTCCCCTCTTTAGCTCTATCTAGCAGAGACATGAGAGTTAGCCTATTATGGAGTCTTGTAGGCTGGCAGCAGTGGTTAGAGACTCAGTCAGGTTATTTAGTGTTCAGATTTGGTGTCTCAGGTAGTAGTAGGCCAGTTGGGGGTAGTTACTTGATTTTAGGAGGTGATTCCTACTTTGTAGGAGGTTGTGTCATCTTCCAGATTTGAGAATTTACAAGGCCTTCCCTTGGTTTCAGTTTCAGGAGATTTGGGTGTCCGACATCAATCACAGGCAGGTGACAAGTTCAGTTTTAGGTTTTTGGTGTGTTTAGGGTGTTCTGTGGCTATTTGGGATATATTTTAATATATTTAAATATTTTCCTAAGTTAGCATTTTAATAATTTAAATAAGCCTATGTTTATGGCTATTTTGGAGTAATAAGGGGATTTTTGGCTTCTTCTGGTCTGATATGCCTATTTTTTATAGTTCATTGGAAAGGTCTCAAACTTTTCTACATGATTTTCACTTCCTGTTGTCTTTTTGGTGCTCGAAGCTATTTATTGATAATAAAGTGATATTTTCTCTATAGTTGGATGCCATAATTAGGAAATATCATTTATTTATAAAGTGCATTATTAATTCTCCTTTAGGGTTTGAATTTCAAAGGAAAGGAGTTATAAGGAGATGGAAACCTAATTGTGAGTATCTTTTACACATTGAACTTGTTTTTGGTGAATTTGCTCTGGTAGAGAGATTCTTCTTCTGGGATGTAAACCCCTAGGTTTTGGACTGGATGGGATGTAGCTCTTAACAATTGTTGTTAGTAGAATCATAGGCATTGTGCATTATTTTCTAGAGATAGGGTGTGTCATTCATTATTAAGGATTCAAATTGTATATAGAGGGTTTCAACAGAGTGGCTGGATTCATCCAGTGGGGCCATGATTGTTGCAGCATTATGCTACCATTGCAGTCTGTACATTATACGCTAGCTGTAGTGAAGGCTTGCATTCAGCCTCAAGTTATATTCTTGGTTCATGGACATTATTTATCCTCCAATTGGCACCATTGTTGATTGTAAGCTCATTGAGTTTGCATAAGGGCTTCTACCTGAATATTTAAAATCATAAATCTACCTAGTACGATTTGTATTAATTCTAGTTTATTGAATTCTCTTACCTATTTACATTTTCCTTTCATATCAATTGTTCATCTTTCATTACTAGCTGCAATATTCTAAAAAAAAAACACACAAAAAAAAACAAAGAAATAAACATTCTACAACTTCTGTCTATTCTATAAGACCACCAAAAATCATAGGAAAATATAGTTTATTATTTTAAAATTTATAGTAGATTAGTAAGAGGATCTGTTAGGGATCTTTTAGTGGTATCAAAGCTATGATGCCTGCCAGCCTATGGGGTTAAGTATTTTGTTTTCTCTATGCATATGAGAAGAGCTAGTGCACACAAATATTATACATGCAGGAGGGCTCGGGATGAGCTTAAGTTTGGTACAACAGAGGAACCAATTATGGAAGAAGGACAAGTGAATGCCAGGAGGAATCAGGATGATGAAGAGAGAGATATGATGAGAAATCTCATCAACACTCAGCCTAGAATCTCTCAAACCCTAGACAAGATACAAGATACCTTGGATCAGTTGGAGTTAGATAGACACAGAGGAAGGCAGAGTAGATCAATGTTTGTGGCTGAGAGTCAACATATTCATAGGTCACATGCATCAACCAAGAGCTCCCTTCATTCCCCTAGGTGTGACTGATCACCTATACAAGCCAGGGATAGACCATTACTTCCTTAGTTTGCACCAAGAGGACAACTGGAATAGGTAGAGCCACCAGAGCTGGAATTTCAGGATTCAGTCATGGTGGCTATAGCTGAGTGGAGGGCCCTACCCCCAGAGGATAGGGATGTCTTTCCTTTTCCCCAGTATTGTGCATAGCGTAGAGATACTATTAAGTTCAGAGGAGATTGGGGAAATAGACCGCAACAATAGAATTATGACCTTAACAGAGCTACTCAGAATATTACATTGGCTACATATGATGGTACTGGTAGTACAAGTGCACATGCTTGGGTGCACAAGATAGACATATATTTATCCTTGAGGCCCATGTCTGAGCATGAGGCTATTCAATTTTTTGTCTTACATTTAGATGGGGTTGCCTAGGATTGGTGACATCATGGATTGGTCACCCAAGATCACACCTTGATTCATTCCTATGTGGAGTTCACTGAGAGACTCATTACCCGATTTGATTGTAAGGACATAGAACTCTATTATAGGGATTTGGCACATCTTAGATAGACTGGACATGCAAAGGCATATGTTAATGAGTTCCAACATATTGTAGTTATGGTACCTAATATACCCCAGAGGCATAGTGTGATGTTATTTATTGAGGGATTGCAGGACATACTTAAGGGATTGGTTCGTGCTTTCCAACCAGACACTCTTAAGGATGCCATTGATGTGACATTGAGAATGGAAACCACTCCTACTTATCAGTCAAATAAGAAGTCATTCAGGGAATCAAGGCCTCCTCAGAAGGCCAAAACCTCATAGTTTAGAGATGGTCAGTTAGCTAGACCTCCTAGGATGGACCAAGAGACATAGAATGATATGAGGAGGAAGAAACTATGCTTCTCCTGCAAAGAACCTGGAGAGCTCAGAAACTATTGTATGGGTAAGGGAAAGGTTCATTTGATTGAGGTAACATACAAGTTTGGGGATGAAGAGATACAAGACACTAACACTAACGATAGCCCTGAGGAGACTAATTAGGAGAAACCATAGTTGGAGATAGACATTCTTGAGTCCTTGGTGGTAGCCAAAGTGACTATGGCCACCCTATCTAGTTACCCCAGGTTCCATGCCTTTTGATTGAAAGATACATTACAGGGCCAACAAGTCATGAGCTTGGTAGATATAGGGGCCATGCACAACTTTATTGATCAGAATCTAGTTGAGAGGCATGGGTTACAGTCTGAGGTGTTTGATGGTTTTGGAGTGAAAGTTGCAAATGGTGCAGTTTTGGCCTATACTAGGAGGATTCCACAACTTAGCATCCAGATGGGGGATTTTACCTTAATAGATGACTTATATATTCTACCCTTAGAGGATTATGATGTGATTTTGGGCATGCATTGGTTACAGGGTATTGGGAGATACATTATTAATCACCATCGCATGCAGTTAGAGTTCATGTCTAGTGGGAAGAAGGTAATCTTGAGGGAAGCTTCAGATGGTGGACCTAAAGAGGTGTCTTCTCACATGATAGAGTTTATTATTAGACATGATGATCTGATGTGGGCTACACATTTCTTGGTGAAGTTTGAAACACCTACTCCTCAGGATGGTAGGGCATTTCATGTTGATATTCAGTTGGTGATAGATCGACATGGCAAAGTATTCGATGACATACCTCCTGGCATACCTTTGGATAGAGGGTTTGAGCATGGGATAGAGATGGAGGATGGAGCTAGGCTAGTGATTACCACTTTGTATCATTATCCTAGAGCATATAAGGATGAGATTGAGAATACTATTCATGATTTGTTGTGTAATGCCCAAAAATTTGGGCCAAAACACAACCAACAAATTTTTTTTAAAGGATAATAGTGCCAAGTTATAATGCGGTTTATCAAGTGACAAAGACAAAGGTACAAAATGAGTCTGAAGAACCAATTCTATACAATGTTGGTTCCCAAGGTTTACCAGCTGATTAAGTTTTAACAAGGGAATTCTATCTAGGTGGAGATGTTATAATCGAAGTTACCTTAACATTAAAGTTTGATTATGAGGGTACCACATATAATTTCAACTATATTGTTATCGAACGAAAGCGATTAGAGGCAAAGTTATACTATGCTAGGTCATAGGATTCAATTCATGAATTGTCAAATTACTATAACAGATGAATACTTAATATCCGTCAGATTGGCTAGACCAATCCGATGTTCGAGAAATTAAGTTACGTTATATTTTAAGGATTAACCCATTTTTCTCCTCCCTAGGGAGCATACTACCATCCTTATGTTACAATATTAAAGGACAACATAATATACATATCTTTCGTTTACAAAGTTTATTATTATTGATAATTATTGTGTTTGATAAACCATACACATAAACATCGTTATAACGGTTAGCATATAATAAAATATTAAGTGGCACTAATTATATTAGTTACCAACTTAATACATTTATTAGGCATGAAGATATCTAATTAGAAACCTAAATAGTGATTACCCTATAACCACAACCGAATAATCACCAATGTTTAATTTACTAAATTAAAAATGTATTAATTAACCCAATCATTAAATATTATTCATTAAATAATATTAATCATAATTTAGTAAATATCAATCAATATTTAATATTAACTATAAATTATTAAATAAGAAACATTAATTAATATTTAATCAATTACCAATCATTTAAAAAGGATTAATTCATCTTATTTAATGAAATACCTATTGTATAATAACATGGCATTCGATACAAAATAACATAATTAATTAACAACCTAAACTATCTTAACAACCTACTAACCTACTAATTAACCTATACATACTACCTAACCTACTCAACACAACCTAAGCTACACCCTATCTTCCTAGCTCCCTACCTAAACACCTATCTCTCTCTTCTTTCCCCCTCCATCCACGTGCCCCAAGGGAGAGGTCACATCCTATGTAAGGATGTGGGTGCGCAATTTAAGGGGAGATGAGATAGTCTGCAAAAAGGGAGCGCTAGATTGGAGGGCCCACCGAACCCAAGCTAAGTTTCAAAGCAAAGGAATGATTTCATGCCAAAAACAGCGCATGTTCTAAGGGAAAAATGAAGTCAACTAGGGGCTGGCGCATGATGAAGGGGACAAGGGTTAATTCAACTATGACATAAGCTAGACAGGTGCATTAAATTCAAATGCAGAACCTTAATAATATAATGCAAGGGAAGAGCTACCATACCCTACGCCATATTTGGGGAAGTAAAGAGGGTGAAAATATATAATTAATATTTTATTGTTTAGGAAATGAGTGGATAAATTATATTGTTTTATAATGACTGTGGCATGGATTTGTATGGGATTTTTTTCCCATACAAAATCCAGAGACCTGTAGGTCTTCATTGCCCATTCATTTAAAATTTGTATGAGAAATTTCATTTTCTCTTCACTTCTACTTGGTTAATATTTTTACATGCTTGGTTTAGATTCATAGAATGTGTTATAGATGATATATCAATTTATCATTTGAAACATGTAGCCATCTATTGAAAAGAATTTAATGTTAAGAATAGATCAAAATTCTCAACTAAATTCATTGCTTCTAAAATAATATGCAATATCAAGCTATCAAATTAACTTGTAAGAGTAGAGAGAGGTAGAAATCTTATTATTTGTTTGCAATTCATTAACATATACATACAATGATTTCCATGCAAAGTCTACAATGTATTGATAACTCTCTCCTATTTGAAATAACCAAAACACAATATAATTTGTCTTTCTCTATCATAGGAGTAAAATAGAATTTCTCCTTCCATTACATTATACACATTTCAACTTCAAATGGAAATGAGTTTGCATTTCAAAAATAACATAATTTTTTTTCAAATACATTTACATACTCAAATTTACAATGAGTGATAATAACAAATAACATGATTTTCTCTCTTCCCTTACAAAATACAATCTCATGATGCTCCAATAAAGGGAATGAAAACACTATCCAAAACCACAAGTATGCTCCTACTACAAGGAGTGGTTTCTTCATTCAAACACATCCAAGGAATGAGCTCCATCAAGCTTCATCTACATGAATCAACACTTCAATATCTGCAATAAAATAGGGAAGAAACCATGGGATGCTCACCTCTCATCCTAGGCCTCTCATGAGGCCACCCCCGAGCTTGGGGAAACCACATTAAATGGGATATATACACTCATACACATACACTCACAAGAAAAACATACAATTGTAAAAACCCAAATTCCCTCAAGGGTGAAACTAAGGAATTCCAAGAACTCCTTTTTGTGGGGTGTGGGTGGACAACCCATGGAAACAACCATTGCATTAAAAAAACAAGGCCACACATGGACCCAAATATCACAATTTCATAACAAGGCTCACATGGCCAATCTTCCCTCCTTATACCCCCAATGCCTCATGGGCTAAATGCAAGGTTACTTGGGGAAAATCACTCACCCAAGCTTCATCCTTCCCCACACATGGAGGAGACTCTACACATGGATTTGCCTCCATTTCCCACACTCCCTCTTGATTGCTCTTCCCTCCCAAGGGTGAGTGAATCCAAGAGTATACAACCCAAAACCAATTACAAAGAAAACACATGAAATGCTTGCTCTCACCATGACCAACCATGGGGAGCTAAAACACAACAAAGAAAACAAAGCAAAGCTTCCTCCATGACCAACCATGGGGAGCCAAAGAAAAACATGAACTCATACAATTACTACAACAAGAGTGAGAGCATATCCAACCTCAAGTCCAAATGCAAAATGTAGGAGAGTTTGAGCCCTTTTCCAATTTTCCAAGCTTTCTTTTCTCCTCTAACTTTGGTGATCTCTAAGGATAGAGAATGGGTGAACAACCCCAATGTTCTCCAAAATTTCACTAAAAAGACCTCTAACCCAACTCCCCAAAATCCTAGGGAAAGCAAGCCCTCCCATTGGTTTACAAAACCCCAAACCTTACACACCCCTCTCCTCATAAAGGTGGTCCTTGGAAGTGGGTGACCTAGGACTTCTTCAAACAAGGAAAGTGGTCATGAAAGTACTTTTTGGGCCATATGACAAAATGCAATTTTCGCTCAAGATTAAATATGCACTTTTGGAGAGGACAAAAAGTCAATCTTGGGCTTCTCCCATGTTGAAAATACCCCTAACCCATAGGTACATGGAATGGGTTAGCTAAAAATGCATAAAACCACTCCCTAAGGTCACTTTTAACCATCTAAAACTCATGATTAAGAGTATGCACGAAAATGTAAGATGGGGACTTCATTATGGGGTTCTATGACAAGTGGGTGTGCTTAGGATTTCCCCCAAAAGGTTTCTAGAATGTGCTCTCACTCAACCACATGACATACCTTGATAACATTAAACACTAGTGTCAAGTGACACTTCACAAAATAACATTACACACAAGGTATGCCTAATTGTCACAACACATAACATTACTACACACATGCATCCAAAATATTGTTACGAATAAAATACTTTACAACGAGGCCTCGAGTCTCTTCATAGACGGGGTCTTGGCTTAACTGATTGCACATACATTCAATGTGATTTCCCCGACTATATTTCCATGGTCCTTCCACCTGCAACACCTCAATGCAGCATCAGTAATTCAAGGAAGAAAACCAATACGAATAAACCTATAAGATATAACATCTTCAATTTAATCAAAATTCAATTGCATTAGTCATGTAAGGTACATTTATCAAATCAGCTCAATTTCAACTGCATAATTCAATTCATAATTCAAATGAAATCAAGATCATCCATAATCTATCATCATCATAAAATAATCATCAGGTTCTCATAACATGAAGATAATAATAAAGTCTAACATGATCAAATCTGAATCCACTAATCGTGGATTCACATACAGAATCAACAAAAATATATAGTCTAACATGTCCATCATAACATAACAGTAAATCGAATGAGTCCAAGTATCTCAATAACATAATCAAAATGAAATGCAAGGTCTAGAAATCGGGATCACTATGTGGGACTAAGGTGGGCCTCACATGTTGGACATGGGCTTCATTCGCCCTAGCTCTAGTCCATTTTCTTCTTCTATAGTACTTGTTAAGAAAAAGGATAGGACCCTACAGATGTGTATAGATTACATGGAACTGAACAAGAAGACAATCAAGAATAGATACCATATTCCATGCATTGATGATTTGTTGGATGAGCTTCATGGAGCTATCTACTTCTCTAAGATTGATCTTCGTTCAGGCTATCACCAGATTCTTGTACGAGTAGAGGATGTACACAAGACTGCTTTCTGCTACCACTATGGACATTATGAGTTCTTGGTGATGCCTTTTGGCCTTACCAATGCCCTGGCCAATTTCTATTCTTGTATGAAAGTCAGTTCTAGTCTTCTTCAACAATATTTTAATTTACAGTCATACTTGGGAGGACCATCTTAGACATGTTGAGGAGGTACTTGGCATCATGGAGAGCTAGTCTCTATTTGCTAAGTTGTCCAAATGTGAGTTTGGACTTAGAGAGGTCGTATATCTGGGTCATTTGAATAGTGCTGATGGGGTAAAGGTGCATGAGGAGAAAATTTAGGCGATTCGTGATTGGCCCTACCCTTGGAACATTACTAAGTTACGTGGGTTCCTCGGTCTATGTGTGTATTACAGGAGATTTGTGAGGGGTTTCTCTCAGTTGGCAACACCCCTGACGATCCTCACAAAGAGAGGAGTTTTCAGATGGACATAACATGCATAGGGGGTATTTGATAGATTCAAGGAGGTTATGAGCACTTATCTAGTTTTGGCACTTCCTGAATTCTCGTAGCCATTTGTACTTGAGTGTGATGCTTTAGGTGTGGCCATAGGGGCAATTTTGATGCAGAACCAACATCCCATTGAAAATGAAAGCAGAAAGTTGCATGATAATGAGAGGTTTTATTCTACATATGACAAGGAAATGTTGGCTATTATGCATGCATTAGCCAAGTTCAGACAGTATCTTGTTGGCAGAAAATTCATGGTAAGAATAGACCACAACAACCTAAAATATTTCCTTGATCACACAGAGCTCAATGATCGTCAAGTACAAAAATGGGTAAGCAAGATTCAGGCCTATGATTTTGACATCGAGTTCATTAAGGGAAAGAATAATACCGTTGTTGATGCACTTTCTAGGAAACCATCACTTTCTTCCCTATGCTCATTAAGTGAGATTTCAATAGATTGGAAGGCTCAACTTCTAGTTGAGTATTCCAAAGATCAGTATGCTTTTGAGGTCATGGATGGATTGGTATTGGATGAGAGGTACAGTGTGGTGGATGATGGCATCTGGTACAAAGGAAGGGTATACCTTGTTCCTGGTTCTTAGTTGAAGGAACAGATTTTGCATACTTACCATGACACTCCTACAACAGGACACCCAGGGTATGGTAAGACTTACAAGGTGGTTCGGGAGAGATTCTCTTGGAAGGGTCTCAAGGATGACATTCTACATCATGTCCATGAGTGTATGACGTGCTAGATAAATAAGTCTAAGCATACTTTCCCTGCTGGTTTGTTGCAGCTCTTACCTATACCAGAGCAAAAGTGGACAGGATTCTCTATGGATTTCATTATAGGTCTTCCTTGAGTTCAGGGGAAAAATTGTATCTATGTCATAGTGGACAGGTTAACTAAGTATGCCCACTTCTTTCCTATTGTAGCTGATTTCACAGCATCTCAGGTGGCTGAGCTATTTTTTAGAGAGGTGTTTAGGCTCCATGGTCTCCCCAAGACCACGGTGAGTGATAGGGATAGTAGGTTCATGAGTTCTTTCTGGCAAGAACTTTTCAGGCTCATAGGCATGGAACTGACACCTAGTACTAGCTACCACCCACAAACAAATGGGCAGACCGAGATTGTTAATAAGTGGGTGGAGGGGTATTTGCAAAATTATGTGTCAGGATAGAAAAAGGCATGGGTGTTTTGGTTGTATTTGGGCAAGTATTGTTATAATACTACACACCTTATGTCTATTGCTATGACTCCTTTCAGAGCCCTCTACGGTTATGATGCATTATCTTTTGTTGATATGGCTGTAAGTGACAACAAGGTTCCTTTGGCATAGGATTGGTTACAAGAGAACTAGGATATTATGAGATCTCTCAGGGAGAATTTGCAATAGGTAAAAAATTAGCAGAAGGTCAATGCTGATCAACACATGACTGAGAGAATATTTGAGGTGGGTGATATGGTTTTCCTACAGTTGTAGCCTTACCGGCAGAGAACCCTTAAAAGAGGTGGAGCTGAGAAGCTCAAGCCTCATTTTTACGGTCCATATAGGGTTCTCAAGTGTGTTGCAGATGTTTCCTATGAGATCACGTTGCCACCTGGCAGTCGGGTTCATAACATGTTCCATGTGTCTTGTCTAAAAAAGGCACTGGGACAACATATTGTAGCATCTCCCGATCTACCTCCCTTGGATGAGGAAGGTAAGCTGACTTTGGGTCCTGAGGAGATCTTGGAAGAGAGGGAATGTTGGCTGAGGAACAGGGTGATTAGGGATTATTTGGTTCATTGGAGGGGTCTCCCTATAGAGGATGCCACTTGGGAGGGTGAGATTATCTTAAAGTATCCGGCTTTGTAGTTGCTTGTGGGAAAGCATCCCCAAGAGGGGAGGACTATCATGTCCCATCTTTAGCTCTGTCTAGCAGAGACATGAGAGTTAGCCTATTAAGGAGTCTCGTAGGTTGGTGGGAGTGGTTAGAGACTCAGTCAGGTTATTCAGTGTTCGGATTTGGTGTCTCAGGCAGTAGTAGGTCAGTTGGGGGTAGTTACTTGATTTTAGGAGACAATTCCTACTTTTTAGGAGGTTGTTTCAGCGTCTAGATTTGAGAATCTACAAGGCCTTTCCTTGGTTTCAATTTCAGAAGATTTGGGTGTGTTTCCTAGTTTCTAGGAGCATCCCTAGATTTTAAGGATGAGACTGCCAGTTGACCCAGGTTGTCCGACATTAGTCACAGGTAGGTGACAAGTTCAGTTTCAGGTTTTTGGTGTGTTTTAGTTGTTCTATGGCTATTTGGGATTATATTTTAATATATTTAAATATTTTCCTAAGTTATCATTTTAATAATTGGCCATTTTGGAGTAATAAGGGGATTTTTGGCTTCTTCTAGTCTGATATGCCTATGTGTTATAGCTCATTGGAAAGGTCTCAAACTTTGCTACATGATTTTCACTTCTCAGATTCTTTTTGGTGCTCGGAGCTATTTATTGATAATAAAGTGATATTTTCTCTATAGTTGGACGCCATAATTGGAAAATATCATTTATTTATAAAGTGCACCTAGATGGCATCCTGAGATGCACCTAGTTCAGCTTTGTTTTGTATTAATTAGGAGGTTATCATTGGGGTTGTAATGAGTTATTGAGGGACCCTACCCTGGTCTGATCATAGCATTTCTCATTTCTGCATTATAGACTCAGTATTTAGATATGCTATGTTGATGCATTATGAATGTATATACCAATGGATAGAGGCTTGACCACACTAATTTTTGATGCACACTTTTTCATGTTGCTTGTATACTCCTGTCAACATTTCTAAGATGCACTATGTTTACTTCAAGGATAAAGAAATTCAACTAGTTTTCTTAATAGAGAAATTGAGCACATGTTTTGAGGGATTTTTATGAGAACCGGGCAATTTAAATTATAAGAAGATGTGATGTAAATTTTAATGAAGTTAAATTTTGATTTCCTTGTGTATGTAATTTCTAATAGAAAATGCAGTAGGAAAGGTGTGTAGAGTCATGAATTAGGTAGGTAGTTATGTACACTTAAGAATATTGAAATGTTACTATTAGAAATGTATGCTTACATAAATGACCATCTGAATTTATATTATGTTGAGATGTGAATTAATATGAAGTTGATTTTTAGGTCTTGATGATAAGAAGGAAATTCTGAGTATTACACTTTGATGATACATTGATGCAAGAAATGTGAATCAAGTAGATTTATGAAATCAATTGAAATGTTATATATTGTCTTGATTAAGTAAAGGTTTTGGAATGCATGCGATTATTGCATTTCAAGAGATGTGATGAAGGAAATTAACAATGAATAAGTCAAAATTATAGAATGTCTTAAAAATTACAAAGTTGATTATATGGTGTATTTTATGTGACCATTAATGTTGCATTTTTATATGTGTTATGGTTTCTTCTTGAACTACTGATATATTATTTTGATATATTAGACTCTTTGGATAGGGATTTCATATTTTTGATATTATGTGATGATCTTTGATTATGTGGATCATGATTTAGGATATATTACCATGCTTTTATTCACAGGCCTTGATGTTATGGTATTAGATGAATTACATTATTTTCTATATTATGTTTTAATTTGATGTTGATACGAGGCATGTGAATCAGATGAAATGTTTATGTGACATGAACCTTGTTAATGAATTAGATTATTTGAGATATATGTGTTCTTGAAATACCTTGATAGAAATTAAGTAAATGCATTCCTATGATTTAGTAAATTTCATATGATGTTGTGAAATGCAGTTAGAATATATGATGCATTTTATGTGATCATTTGTGTTGTGTGTGTTTGTGTGTGTGTGTGTATATATATATATATATATTTGGTCTTTCATGAGCTATTGATATTTTATTTACTATGCAGGAAATTGACCATGGTATTAAAATGAGGGAAAATTTAAAGATAGATGCATGTAAAAATCTTGTGAAGACAAGGTTATCTCCAAAAGGAGAAATAACTTCATTGTTATGTATAATGTCGTAAAGTAATGTTTGAATGTATTATTTAAATTATGTTTATTTTTATTTTATATTTATGTCTACTTGGCATGCCATGTGTGTAAGTGTTGTGTAGTGATTTAAAGTGGTGTCAATTGACACATGTGTATGTGAGTTGGCATGCCAAAGTAAAGTTCTTATTAGTTGTCTTCCACCCTTTTGAGTCTCCTTGTAGAATCCCAAGGTTAGGTATCTTGGTTGTTGAGCCTTGGGAGGGAATCTTATTTCAAATTTTTGTATGTCAACTCTTAGTGGACTTTTGAGGGTTAAATGTAGCCCTAGAGGTTAGTTAAGGTTAAAATAAGATAACCCCATAGGTGCACTTTGGGTTGGGGGTCAAATTTTGACCAATAGGATGATTTTGTCCCATTTGTGATGAAATTGAGCTGTGTGTCATGTTTCCTCTCTTTTGCAATTTTGAATTTCCCTCTTGTTGTAGAGAGAATCCTTGGTCAGTGTGCCCAATCACCTTTGAGATTAGGTAGGATGTTAGGTAGGGATCCTCTTTTATTGGAAAGGAGAGGAATTTGGTAGGTTGATTTCCCACTCTCCAATTTTGGAGACTTCGAAGTGGACTTAGCAGGTTTTGGTGGACTTAGCAAAGGAAGGCTTGTAGATAGGGACCTCTTCTCAACCCTCATTGCCATATCTTGGAGAAAGGTTGGTGCCCTATCATGGAAGACTCATTTTATATACTTGTTTGAATATCCAAATCTTTGTAGAATGTTATATATGGTTTTTGTGAAGCTTTATGCTTGCCTTTCATAGCTTCTTGTTTAACTTTATTTGCTGGTTTTGTATTTGTGTTCTTGTTTTGTTGGGGTGTGCAAGGCTAAACTCACCCTTGGGAGGGAAGATAGCCTTGATGGGTGAAGGGCTTTAGTTGGGAATGCCCATTTAGTGTAGAGTCCTTTCTCTTGGAGGAAGGGGATGAGGCATGCATGTATGGGCTCCATGTTTCCATTTTTGTTATCTTGATATTTGGGAGTCATAAGGGTTGATTATTTGTGTATGGAAATGGAAGAAATGGTACTTTTCATTATTGCCTTGTGAAGGCATTGGGCCTTGTTGAAGGCATAGTTTCATTTTGAATGGATTCTCCTACTTGGGTATTTTCCACCTTCACCCTCTTATAGATCCAATGGTGATCCTTTGTGTAAAAATCCTTGGGATGGGAGATTTCATGTATGGGCATGTAATGGTTTGATGTTTGATTGTATCCACATCCATCTTTGTTTCCCCAAGCTCGGGGGTTGGCCATGTAATGGCCTAGGTTGGGAGGTGAGCCTCCATGGTCAAAGCTTGTTTATTTGTAGGTTTTTGTGTTGAAGAGGTTGCTATTTTGTTGAAGGAAAAGCGAAGAAAATGGACTTGTCTCATTATTTAAGTTGCAGATTTTTGTTTTGAATAAATGACTAAATGCCTCGTATAAAAATGTTAGTAAAATAAATGCTATGTAAATGCCTATAATGCATGTTTCATTCTTATAAAACTATTTGTTGATATGAATGTTAGTATCTTCTTCTATCTTTCTTGTACTTGGAAAGAGAAAACAATAAAAGAAGATTTCTATTGCTATTTTTTTTTAAAAGAAAATAATAGTTGTTGTTTTACTTCCTTAATTGTGAATGAAAAAATTGATTCATGTATCAACAGAAAATATGAAGCTATGTAGACTCAAACAAATAAGACACAAGACCACTCAAGGATCCAACAAATTACAAGTGCCATAATAGGTCAAAATAAACCAAATGATGAAAGTACTGTATCCACTCAAAATTTATCCAAATTGAAACTAGATCTGGAAAGTAGACAAAAAATTATGCACTTTCAAAAAAATAGCACCTAAAAATGTGTCCATATGAGCCTGAATGAAGCCTCTAAAGTTGTAAAAATTGGGATTTGTGATTTTTAGAAAATATCAAAAGCGAAGATCAACAACCACCTGCACCATTGTGTAGATCGTGAAATTATACCCCAAAACAAAAATAATACCTGAAAATAGGAGTTTGGATGATTGAGATATCGCTATTTGAAAATCATCTCTGAAATTATTTTTTTATGAATCATCACCACCGCACTTCCAAAATTCAAATGGTTCTAGATTTGGCTTTAGATGTCCAATTTGGATGAAACAAAATTTGAATTAGCCGGGGTTTCCAAACCTCCTCAATGTGATGCCAACCTCTGATTTGCACCAACAAGCTCCAATTTTGACCTGCAACAAAATTCTCTCAAAATAGACTATACAATGACAAGGGATGAAAGATTTGATAAACCCTCTTATTGAATTTAATTTATGAACATTCTAATTTTATTTGTTCATCTCATTCAGCCCTTTTGTATATATACATAAGTGTGTGTGTGTGTGTGTATACAAGCCCTGGGTGTGTATATACACACATGTATACTCATGTGTATATTTGAACTTGATTTTTTTTCATTTCTTCTCACAGCCAAACCTACACACACAAAATGAAAAATTAGGGTTAGTTTTGTGATTTATATTATAGCCCAGCCCTAATTTCAAATTAGGGTTAGGGCTGACCTTTGGGCTCTTCAAATTTTAAATTGAGTTTTATTAAATTTTGTTTTAAAAATAGGATCTCTGATTATTATTAATGTTTGTTTGTTTGAATTTTGTGAATTATCTTATTTCAAATTTTGAATTATTTATTACTTTATTCATTGGAATCTGTAATGGAAATTTTATTTATTTTAGGTGGGATTTATTTATTTTATTGCTAGATATCTTTGAACTTACTTTATTTTAGCAAATAATATTATTAGTTTGTCAATTAATCTTTTTAAGGCCATTCTTGGTATTTGATTATATTTGAGTTTTAAATTTAATGGTTACTTAAATGGGATATTATTTTATTATTGATTAATGTTTGTGGTAATATTTAGTGATAATTTTCTTATATTATTTTAATGATTTATTTTTTATGATGAAATAATCTAGGGGAAATTATTTTATTGTCCTAGGTTGGGACTTAGATATTTCTTCATTCCCTTAGCCTTTAAATTTAATATTTTATTATTACTACTTTATAATGGTTAAATTAATCTTGTAATTTAAATTTAAATCAATTAAATAAACTAAGGTAAACATTATGTTTTGAATTAAAGTATAATATTTTTTCAATTAAAATATTGAGACATTATTAACATTAAGTGGGTTTTTAAATTGTTATCCTAGTTTTTGCATAGGGATATTTTATGGCCTTATTTTATTAATTTATTATTTCCTTGTGAATCCTACCCTAAGCTAGTAACCTAGTTCACATTTGGGAACCTTGGGGTTATTATCATTTGTTGCTTAAATCAATCATTTAATTAAATCATTTTGAGTAAAATAATCTAACTAAAACTTATGTGAATCAAAAAGTTTAATTTACTCCTTTTATTATTCATTTTATTTAAAAGCCTTGTTTTAACCTTAGGTTTTCTTAGATCCCTAGTTAGGGGTTCGAAGTTATCTAACACATTTTTCAATCAAGGGACATTGGAAAGCTAACATTTGACATGATACCTGTTGTGTGTTAACTTGTGTTGTGTTTAGCATTACATGCTTGTTAGTGTACCTTATAATGTTATCTTAAGTTAAATTTAATTCTTTTAAAAAAAATTATTGGTGTGTTTTTGCCCTAATTTTGGGCATGACACAATAGGAAATGTCACTAGGATATGCTTCCACACCTAAATCTGAAGAAAAATTATCTCGACGATCATAGTCTGTGAGTGTTGATATACAATCTCATGGAGCTCACGGTAGATGTGATCTAGAATGTAACTCCCCCATGAAAATCATTGTGAAGATCGAATCATGTCCTCAATAATTTGGGACCAACCACAAATAAACCCATGTTGTCCCCTATCTGTCATCAGGAGGCCACCAATCAATCCAAAAAGATAAATAGGAAGATACTCATAGTGGGACACCATGTGATCCCAGGATAGGTAACATCGTGCAATGGTAGCATCCTACAATAATCGACGTGCATCTTCCATGGCCACAATAGCACAAGACTTGTACTCTACTCGAGCCCCCATGACTGGAACTCGAAGGATTTTCCACTGTTCTCAGGGGTCACTCTCATCTCCCCAGTCAACAAATGGAAGGTGTTGTGCTTTGAGTGCCACCTCTCAGAAAGAGTAGTCAACAACCCTCGATTTACCCAAATGTCAAATAAATCTACAAGACACCACAAACCATAATGAGCAACAATACACTGCTCTACCACGGTCAGCTTCTTTGAAAGCTCTAAGATCTGAGTAGGCCTCAGACTCTGAAATGACACCACACTAAATGGGTTTTGCAAACACAAAATTTATACTATGTTAGCATCATGCATAAAAAATTAAAGGAAAATTGGCTAAACAGGTCAGATAGAAAGCCTAAATTAGAAAAATTCTAAGACAAAAACCAAAAGTGATCTTGCAATCTGGATACAATTCAGGATTTACGGGATGTGATCCTTCACAAATGGGATGCGATCCCAAAACATGATGTGACTCTGTTTGGACTGAATACGGTTGATTGATGGCAAAGTACAAAAATAAGCAAAAAATGACTTAGCAAGTTGTGATCCTAAATATATAGGATGTGATCCAAAATTTGGTTGAAAACTGGATGTGACACGGGATTTACATCTTGTGACCCAGGATAATGGGTGTGATCCTAATTAAATTGCTAATAAAAATCATTAAATTTAGTAAAAATTTAAATGCAAGTATTCACAAGGTGCATTATCAAGTACTTACCGGAGCTACGTAATGTGTGGGTCACTAATGTCATTGTCTGAGCTCAAATTGACGCCTCTCAACTGGGACCACCATTTTATCTCTCAAAGCTCTAGAATTACCAAGGTAAAAAGTGAAAAAGATTAGTAAAATGACCTTTTAGGGCCTATTTTAACCTCCATGGACTCTAATGACTCAGGGCACTTTCATAGAAGAATGTAGCATGAGATCCATATTGGAACCAAAATCAAAATAGGTGATGTATATCACTTTGAAATAATAAAAATAGAGTTACAAAGCCAAGCCAACTTTGTAGAGGAAAAGTAAACTATGGTCAAAATGCAGTTGACCAGGGGCAAAGTGAACATAAATTGAAAGAGAAACATGGAAAAAAATTTCACTAATGGTTATTACTCAGATGGATAGTCAACAAAAGTCAACATACAGAGAAACTTAAGTTGAATAAAGGTCTAAAATACTCAACAAAGTCCAAATGATGGACACTATCTTACCAGAAGTTGCACAAAGTGATTTTCCAACTCACACATCAAGTTTTCTCTTCAAAATAATAGTCAAACATCAGTCAAACTTTGTCAAATCATATCTTTTAATGGTCAAACTTGGTCAAACATTATTATTTTAACACAAATCAATCCTAATTTAATTCCAACAAATTCTAAATAATTCATACTCGATCTTGACTAATTTTTATCAATCGAGCACCTTCATCAATGCTTGAAAATAAGATTTTATCAAATTTCTATTTTGATTTCAGTCTCGAGGGGGCATAATCATACCTAAAACAATCATTTTAAATCAATCAAATCTTCAACACCAGGGGCATGGCCATTTTCTTCAATCAAGTTGAAACTGTTAGGTAATTAACTTTATCAAAAATCATATCAAGTTTATTATGCCTAAATCAAATCTTTCTGACATTGATCAATTTCATCGCTTCAAATCAAATTGATTATTTGTCATCACCATGGTCTTTCAAATATTCAATTTCATAACACCAAATAAAATTGGATATTCAAAATAACTTCAATAGATCTTTGTTCAATCAAGCTCGGAGTCGGTATGGTCAATTCTTACTCAATTAAGTTTAGAATCGATAACTTAAAACTTTCCAATCATGTTGAATTTTGTTCAATCAAGCTCAGAATTCTCAAATTTAGAGTAGTTTCCGCTGCTCTCTAAATCTCCTACAATTCAGAGTAGTTCCAACTTCTCTCTATATCTACTTGAATCCAGAATGGTTTCAATAGTTCATATCAAGCCACTCTCTAAGTCAACATCATCTATTTTCTTTGAATCATTGTGTTGCTCGCATAATAATTCAAAGAGGGGAAAATTTAATCACCCTAAATCAGGCTAGTAAAGCCAAAGGCCCTATTTTCCCCAATTCAGAACAATCTCCTAATTATGTTAATTCAATTATTTGATTATTAACATAATTTGATAAAATCAATAAAATTCATTAATCAAGCATTTAAACATCATCAATTGATCAGAAATCATATTAATTACCTCTAGCCTAATTAATTAAATCAATCCCACTTAAATACATAGCTAAAGTAATTAATTAAAACCAATTAATTAAAATGATTAAAATACATGTCACCTCTCAATGGACAACAAGGACAAAGTCAACTAATTAGAGGTTAACCACATGGATCAACTCACATGGATCAAGGGAGGATGAATCTCAGTCATTCCTCTCAAATTGAATCTCAGCCGTCGAATTCACCATTGTTTCTATAAAAGAAGAATTTTAAAATGCACAAATCACCTAGTTAATTACATTCATACTTACATACTATCATTTTTATTCCATAGCTTAATTGTTAACTCACATTTCAATTCATAGTTTTAACTAGTAATGACTTAATGTCATTTCCTAGTTTAACTTGTTTTCTCAAATTCTTATCTTAATTGCATTGAATCTCTCATTCTAGTAGTGTAATGTCACTATTTGAAGTCTAAATCTAGAGAAAAATAGGCTTTAGACATACTCTTTCTAGTTAGAGAGAAATAGGACAAATTTTCTTAATTTCATTGATTTTTCATTTGATTGAGAAACTAACAATATAATGTCTTATTGAAGTGTTGTGTTCCAAGGTAACAAGTACAACAATTCACACACACAAATAGTAGAGACTAAGTCTAGATAGATATTAAAGTGCCTAAGATTGGACAGAGGTGGAGAATTCACATTTGGTGAGTTTTATGCATTTTGTGAAGAACATGGGATAAAAATACAAACTTCTACTTCACAAACTCCATAGTAGAATAGAGTTGCAGAGTGAAGGAATAGAACTATTCTTGATATGGCTAAGACTATGATGATTGAAGGAAGTGTTCTGTAGATCTACTAGAGAGAAGTGATAAGAACTACAATATATACTTTGAATTAGGTACAAATAAAGAAAGGACCCAGTAAAACTCCTTATGAACTTTGGTTTGGTCATGTTCCTACAATAAAGTATTTTAGAATTTTTGGAAGCAAATGTTATATCAAGAGAGATGAGGATATTGGAAAGGTTGATCCTAGAAATGATGAAGGGATAGTTCTTGGCTATTCCACTAAGAGAAAGGCATATAAGTGTTATAACTATAGAATGAAAAATATTGTTGAAAGTGCAAATCTCAGAATTGATGAGAATGTGTAGAGATCTGAGAAAAATTGTCGGCATGATATACTTAAAGAAGTTGATCAGATTATGGAAGTTCAGAATCAAAATCAGAATGGTCTCGAAGAACAAGATGAACCCATGGCAAATGAGGATGATATTGATATAGAAGGATCTGCCACTAAGTTTATTTTGAGGACTCCACACAGTATGTAAGAATTAATCATTCTGAAGATGTTATTATTGGTGATAAGGATAGATGTGTTCAAACTAGAGGAAGAATTTATGTAGAAGAAACTTGTTTAATATTTGAATTTGAGCCTGAAGATGTAAATGAAGCATGTAATGATGAGAGTTGGGTGAAATAAATGAAATAAGAAATTGATTAGATTGAGAGAAGCAAGACATGGATTCTTGTTCCCAGAACTATGAACAAGAATGTGATCGAAACTAAGTGGGTGTTCAGAAACATGTTGAATGAAGAAGGTAAGGTGGTTTGAAACAAAGAAAGACTGGTTTGCAAAGGGTATTCCCAAATGGAAGGTATTAATTTTATAGAGACCTTTTCTCCTATGGCTAGAATTGAAGCAGTTAGATTACTTATTGCATATGCATCCTACAAAAATTCAAGGTATATCATATGGATGTTAAGTCATCATTTTTGAATGGCGAGTTAGAGGAAGATGTTTACATTGAACAACCTCATAGTTTTCAACTAGTTGAGGAAGGAGATATGGTTTGTAAATTTCAGAAGATATTATGCGGATTGAAGAAAACCCCTAGAGCCTGGTATGCTAGATTAGACAAGTATTTGATAAATATTAAATTCAGTAAAGGTCCTGTAGATAGTAATTTATATTTTAAAATAGTTGACAAAAATATCTTGATTACTAAAGTGTTAGTTGATGATATCATATTTGGTGGTAATGAAGAGTTAAGTAGAGGATTTCACTAGTACATTTGAGTCCTTTTTCTGATGGCTATTCATCACAATTCTGACACCAACCCATCGACCAAGCGACACTAACTATTGTTGCATTTTTGGTGTCAGAATCACCGACAGTTAGGTGGTTGTCGTAATTATGACAGAGATGACCATCACAATATGCATAGTAAAAGAGCTTGCCAACATGGTCAGAGATGGTCAACATGCCATCGAGATTCATTATTAATGTCACAATTACAATGTCAATGTGATAGAGATGTTGTATAAGTGACAACTTCCCATGGGATAGTTCCGACATATAGCCGCCAGTCATCATTTGATTGTTGTCGAGTCCTTATTATGGGTGTCACAAGTACGACTTTCTTGTGATAGATATTTTGTACATGTGACATCATGTGACATTGACCTATTGGATAATTCCAATAGATAGTCATCGTGTCTAGTGCTTTGTTTTCGGTCATTCTATGATGACCATCGTAATTGCAATGGTATGCTATATTTATATATATATATATATATATATATATATATATATATATATATATATATATATATATATATATATATATATATATATATATATATATATATATATATATATATATATATATATATATATATATATATATATATATATATATATCGTGCATGGAGTAAGACCTTAAAAATATTGAGATTCTCTTTGTTTTGATAATAGTTTAACATTCTCTACTTAATAGGGCCAACCACGTGAAGGTGGAAGCTCATCTGGTCCCTCCTAGGAGCCTCTTATGATTACGACACTTTAAGACCTCTAAGATGTATCCTTAGGGATCGTAAAGGGTCATATGGGGTCTTGGGATACAACAACTGAGAAACATAAATGTAGGCATCATGGTCACAATTGTTTGGAGACACAACATAATTGAGTCGTATACCCAAATGATGCAATGTAACCACTACTCCTCTAGTTCCAAGTTGACACTACAAGATCAAAAAACCATAGATAAGGAATAAATTTAGAGAGCAGAGGAGGAGGGCCATAAAAACTGAAATAATATAGGGACCCTATATTATTTTGGTTGTTATGACCCTTCTCCACTCTCTAAATTTATTCCTTATCTATGGTTTTTGGATCCTGCAGTGTCAACTTGGAACCAAGCGAGTAGTTATTGCGTTGCATCATCTGGGTATACCACTCAATTATGTTGTGTCTCCAAAAAATTATGATCATGATATCTACATTTATGTTTCTCAGTTGTTGTGATATCTACATTTATGTTTCTCATCTTTTGTGTTTATATGCATGTTCTTTATGTCTTTGGCTTCTCTCCCTCGCATCCAAAATAAGATTTTCCCACTCTGAATTGAGAATGCACATGCAACTGCATAGAATATGCATGGATAACAGGTGGAGCTGAAAAAATGCACCACGTTTACATTTTTTTAATAGGTCTACAAGATTTTTAATTTATAGACCACCGTGAACATTACAACTCTGGGAGATATGAGTGAGAGAATGTTCTCAACATGCCAGAAAATAAAAAGTCTTATTTTCTTGCATGTTGAGGACATTACCCTCACCTATAAGAGTCAAAATTACAATGTTCACAGTGGTCTATCACTTAAAATACCTAATTAAAGACCTCTATCAAAAATGAAAACCTGTTGCACTTTTCAGCTCCACCTAATGTCCTATGCATATAAATTGAGATTGCATATTGAACTAGGTGCCTCCTTGTGCATTGCCTGACACCATGAGATTGTCACGGTTAACATCTAAAACTAGCACCATATTTACTACTACATTCCTATTGAAATACAAGTAAAAAACAAACCTTCAAATATTTACCATTGAAAATGTAATGTTGTCAATTTATTTACTACTACATGCCTATTAAAATCACACAGGCAAGACATGTGAACTATTTTATAGAATGCCTCAAAGAAATGTGGTCTTGTGGCAAGCCACGAGTGTGGGATATCCACAAATTGATTTATTTAAAACACACACACAAGTATATGCACATGCTTGCAAATATATATACATTGGAGATGCACATGCATGCAAATATAGGTGGAGTTAGAAAGTTGTGATGCCCAAAATTAAGGTGTGAAAAAATAAGTATTTGGTTGGAGGGTTCGATGTTTTAGAAAAGAGGAGTCTCCTAGATGTATGGCCTAAAACAATAAGATTCATAGGTAGAGTTATAAATTTGTCATGCAATCATAGGTTAATGTTGAGCTTCACTTGGTTTCAAGAATAGTTTAATATTCTCTACTAATCAGGGCCAACCACATGAAGGTGGAAGCTCATTTGCCCCCCCCCCCCCCCCAACATCACTCTAAATTCCTTGTTAACATCTAAAATTCATTCATTCATTCATCTATTAATAAAACATAACATTCATGAATTATCACAACATTCATTAACACATAAGATTAATTAGCATATTTCATTAACACACATTCATTGGCATTCATAAGATTCATTAGCATTCATTAACACATCATAACTTTCATTAACACATAAGATTAAAACATCTAGACATAAACATCATCCATTATCAAATAAGTTGCATAGATGAGAATCATTTCTTTTTTGATTTTTTCTTTTTTTCAGTTTCCCTAAATTATTGCAGAGGCATATCCATCTCGCCATCGTCCTGTCTTCTAGCTCGTGCATGTGATCTCACTATCCTTTGCAAAGGTGGGTCCTCTGCAATAACAAATAAAAGGGTTAAATTAAAAACATATTATCATAATTGGGGTTAATTTAAAAACATATTATCATAATTCTTACAAGCATTTCAGTACTTTAAAGAACATAAACGTGATGTTCTTTACCTTGTCCAACCACATCATCTTGCTCGACAGCTTGAACCTCAACACGCTCATCAGGAACAACCTCTACATCCCCTGCAACTACAATACAATTTTTTTTATTAATCCCAACACATTATAATTAAATTTTTATTACTACGACAAATTCAATTTAAAATTTTTACTTGTATTAATAATTCAATAATCAAAATTTGAATAGAAAATGTATACCTTGAGTACTACAATGCACATTTGAATAGATGCCTCTATTGTGCTCAGATGTTATATCAAGATCGACAAGTTGCATTCCAATGTAAATAATTAGTGCATTTATTGATAATATATACATATAAATACAAGACAAAAATTGAGAAATGTTAATCATTCAGTTTAATACATATAAATATATTCATTTTAAAGTTTTAAACAAATATATAATCATTGTTTCTTTAAAACAAATATATTCACTTTATGTTGGAACTTAACATCAACTATAATAATTGGTAAAGTATTCAACTTGAAATAAAAATCAATTGTCTTATTTACCTGATCGATAGATCCACCAGAAGAACCTTGCACACTCATTGCTCGGAATCATTCAGCCACAACTGTATAGCCTTATTTGTAGCCTATTTTCTTGTCCTCTTCTAAAATCTTTTGTTTGAACTCCAAGGCCTACATTTTTTATTGGTATCATGAATTTTTATTGTAGTGAATTTCATCAAAACTAAATTGATTGCAATTTATAAATATTTACATACGGTTTTTCATTTACTAATACTTACAATTCGTGCAGCAAGTTTTGAATATCCACCCGATTTGATCTTGTGTTGCCTGTGCTTTTATTTTCTTTCTTTTGTTGCCTTTGTCAAGAAACCTATGTGATGTTTGAAATATGTTAGATCACATAAGTACAAAGAGTAAATAGTACATAATTTCATTATTAAGATTATCATGTACCTTCTTTCAGCGGGTGGTAGTATTTCTCCATGTCTTGTGCTTCTCTCAATTGCATCCCTTTTAAGATTCTCCCACTCATTTATAGGAACATAGGGGGGGTGCTCGTAATAAGAGTTGCATTCTATTTGGGACCTATAGTTGTACCTAATATACTTCAAAGCTTGGTCGACTTTCTCAAGGAGCCTAATTCTTTGAAAGATGTTGGGTCCAAAATGTTTTGTCATAGAGTCAATGAGTTTATCCTTTAACTCTTTATCTTGTAATTGCCACCTTTTAAGAAAAAAAATTGTTAGATTCATAAATGATGTGAAACTACCTTTTAATATACTTGAAGAAAGGGATGAAATAAAATCTGATCTAGCAATGAAATCAAAATATGATACCATGTGTATGGTCGGCCTGAAAATGCGCAAACATTCATCATTAAGTTTTTCATAAAATAGATTATTCCCTGCAAAATAATAATGACATTATTATTTATTGCAAGGGACTGCACAAGGGGTTAGTGCATTACATTATGAGTATAAGATTGTATAGTAAAAGAAAGGATCAATCTTTAAAGTACCTGGAAGCTGGGCTACTCTCAAGGGAAGTCTATCTTCAATGCTCATGAGAAATTGATCACAATTCTCTATTGTTCCTGTACATCTAACTCGAGTACATCCAGGAATTTCCTCATCGCCTCCTACATAAAATGAATCAAATATTACAAAATGCCCCCTAAGAAAGAATAGTTGAAGTGAAATAAATAGATGATAAATGAGAGAGAAAAATAGGAATCTACATACCAATAGGCATTGTCATCGCATCTGTACTGGCCATGCTACATGTTGCCGACATTGCAGGTGGCACTACCTCTATGGTTATTTTCCTCATAGCAAGAGGCCTACTCATAGGATCAATGGTAGGTGCTGAAAAATAAGATTGTTAGAGCATAAAAAAATATGGACAATCGTGGACAAGATTGTTAGAGCTATTAAAAAAATATTGTTCGAGAAAAACACAAGTGGAGGATAGAACATGCAATGTACTTGAACCACCTGAAGTATCTACATCTGGGGCATCACCCTTAAAAAAATTTTGCATCCTCTGTAAAAATAACACATGTATTTTAGTTAATGAAATAAATAAAAGAGTATACTATAAAAACCATTATTGAACTTTTGTTATAATTAAAAACTACATTAATACTTATTGTATAAGTCTGAACCAGGTAAATCAATTCACCCTCTCTCATCTATATTTGAGGAGTCTAAGGTCGAATCTATGCCAATCAAGT
This sequence comes from Chamaecyparis obtusa, assembly GCA_027943335.1. Classification (NCBI taxonomy): domain Eukaryota; kingdom Viridiplantae; phylum Streptophyta; class Pinopsida; order Cupressales; family Cupressaceae; genus Chamaecyparis; species Chamaecyparis obtusa. Next base: position 206,139 of record BSBK01000680.1, on the reverse strand, counting down.
TAACTCTTTTGATAGTTCATGAAGTACTTTTTGCAATGCAACCATAGGATCAACGTCTTATGTAAAATCAACAATGAATGGATTCTTCTCATCCTGCGGCTCCTCATGGACTACTTGTTCCTTTCCCTTTTTTTGATCAGCACTCATTTGTGAGAATAATATTATTAGAACTTTATTTAAAATCAATCCAAAATAGTAGTGAAGAATAAAACATAACAAAAAAATATGCATTAACATTCTTCTTGTTTGTGCATTTGTACAATGACAATGAGTCTTACCTGTCATGAAGAAGAAGTCCCATGAGAACGATCATTGTCATGTGTATCATTTGGTTGTTGATCCATACTATAGCCCTATATTTTAAAAAAAACCATTGAGACATGTTAAACACATGTGTTCTTATTCTAAGTTACGTTGAATAATAGACAATTATCAGAATACTTCAATTAAAAGAAGAGATAGTTTCTTAATTTTTAAACAATTTTAAATCGTGCATAGTGTGTACCACCTCATCCATGATAGTGGGTTTTTTTTATCTATGCGGTTCAAATTGTAATCGATAAGAAACTATTCGCCTCCATGTATTGATTTGATCGCACATACAAATACGCAATTTCCCTCACGCGCCTCAAATATGCAATTGGGTTGCTTCTTAGTTGACACAGGCCGTGTACTATTTATAAAATCTACAATATTCCTTGATTCTTTTGGCCTTCCATCAGTGTATATAGCTATTGTTTTACTTTGTTCACTGACTCTTTGTTGTATATAATTTGCCACGAGTGCATACCTACACATACTTTTTTTATATCTAACAATCTGCATCCAACTACTATAATCATAACAAGGTCTGACATACTCCATCAATTCAACAACTTTGTTGTAAGAGACCTTTATGCCATCCATGGAAAATAGGCCCAAACCATGTAATGAAGATGGTGCTATGTGATATATCCTCTTTCTAACACAAAAATCAATGTTTATTGGAGGAAGTTCATCGGAGACCCATTGTTTCTGTAGATGTTTGTACCTAAAGGGAACCTCAGAGTCTCCTTTTTTTTCATCGTCATAAGAACACGACCCCCCTTGAGAAAGGAAAAATTCCATGCATTTATTAAATTTCTTTATGATCTTTTTACCTCGAGTCAATCTCCTTGATTTAGACATACTAAATGTCTCACTTTCTTCTTCCATTCCTACATTTTCCTCGCTCGAGGAAGAGAAATCTAAAAAATACATATTCGTTGGTACCTGCACTCCATGAAATGAGAGAGACATGTGGCAATGAGAGAGATATTTTACAAATGGTAAAAGACATTAATCTCTATGGGGTGTATTGACTTATACCTGACAATCCATGAGACTATGTGAGATGCTATAAAAGGGCTTCGGGTTTCTACATATGTAAATCAATTGTCTTATGTTATTGATCTATTAAGAACTCAATATTAATCATTGATCTATCAAGAAATCAATATTAAATAGCATAGGCATTGAACACATAATTGTATATTTCATTTATGTCATTAATATTCTTCTTCATCCATCTCATCATCAAGAGCATCGTCATATCATCACCACCACTATCATTATCATCATCATCATCAGGATCATCATCATCATCTTCATCATTATCATCCTCCTCTGCATCATCATCATCGTCATCTTCTTCTTCATCTTCTTCTTCGACTAACTCTCGATTGTGATCATCATCTACATCATCTTCCACTTCTTCCTCTTCCTTGATATCTTCTTCTTCCATCGCATTATACTTTATTGGCCTTCCTCTTGGATCATGTCTAACAAAAAATGATAAACCTTAGCATACATGACATTGCTATGTTGGATAAATCATTCATATCCTTCAAATTCACCAACAACAATACATAAGAGAGAAGAGTAGTTTGGGGGCCTTCGTAAAGGGTTGTGTTGACCTTCTCAAGTAGAGGTATATCATAGACAACGTCAATTTCATCCTCATCATCATCAGCAAGAGCAGGAGTACCAGTACCAAATGCTTCAATGATCAATGCATTCATACCATCATCTTCAAATGTGTTTTCTGGCACATGATCGTCATCTTCCATGGGATCATGATCTTCAGCTTCAATACTCACACCTCCATGTTCCTCTATACTCACACCCCCATGTTCCTCTAAGATGTGGTGGTCCATATCACGTACTACACTGGGGAGATCAAGCTATATAAAAATGATGATCATCAAACCCCCATTCAATGTGATAATCAAACCTACTTCCATGGTTCATATGTATATTAATTGTGAAAATAATATAAAAAACAACTTACCAATGGATTATAATCAAACCCCCCTTAAATGTGACCATTCTCCCTACAATGTCTCTTTGTTTTTTTTATTTTGATTCTTATTTTCTTTAAGCCATTACAACTCTTGCATGGACAATAACATTTGTCATTGCCTTATCTTTGAAAGTTAGACAACAATCTAGCAATTGTCTCCCTATTTTGATTAGATTCTCTTGTATTATCTGACATGATCCTTAATGTGTATATCTGCAAAAAAATTGGACATGTTTTACTTAATGTTTATATCTACACATATGGTTTTGATAGAAAATGGTCACTCTATTTTCTCGTGGTGAGAACTCTTTAGTTGTGACAAAACATAACATGCTATGGTAGGTTTTATAAATGATATGTTACTTTGTAAATTTAACTTGATAAAACTTATTGTCATACATGACCTTCTTACTATAAAACCCCAAATTGGATGGGATACTTTTTTGGATTATGGCTTAGAAACCGAGGAACCCCAACCTGCTAAAATTGAGACCCTTGACTTTCAAGGTGGTTTTGACTTTCCACCTAGTTTGTTGCTATTACCTAGTTTTGTTACATGACGATAAACCTCATTTCACAATCTCTTACTCTTCACTACATTACCATGAGCTCCTTGTCATAGCTCCTAATTCTCCTTCATAATACCATTAATCTCCTATCACAAACTATCTCCTAACACAAGTCAACAATACATGAGTAAATGAGCATAAACAATAGGATACCAAACATTGCGTGAAGAGATGACGTAAGGATGACCAAGGTGTGAATCTAGTGTGCTCCTAGTTGATCCAAAACCTAAAAGAAGGAAAGAAATGGGGTTAGATCCAAGGGATCTAATAAATGCATGATATCGTATTGCATATCCTCATCCACAACCATGCATGTGCATAATCAAGCCATACATTTCTAGAAGGAAACCATGCTACAAGACATGTGCACTCAGAAGATGCTACAGGAGGAAGAAGATATCATCATGGAAAACATCAAGTGGACATACATAAGTCACAGTGGTGCAAGAGTGTGGTCAGTGTTGTGGATGCATTATCCAAACACTGAAACAACAACATCAAATGTTGGTGTTTCATTTGATGTTGCTATGGTATCATTTCCAAATGAGGCATCCACATCAATAACTTAGAACATGTCATAAGGTCATGGTGTTCCAATACAAGGTGATGTAGTCATAATTAAACATGCATTATTATTATCTAATTGTTGTGATGTCCACTTTTTCTCTGATTACAACAAATTAGTCCTAAACTGTCCGGTCAGATTAGTGATAATACAAGTTTTTGGTTGGGTCTAATCATAAGTTATGTGTTCCTTCAAAGAAGTTTTTGTATGGTTTGGAACACTCATATTTGTTTCCTTTGAAATCCATACTTGTCTACATACCCTTACCAAATCCTTGAAGGTATTGTTCCCCTTGCATGTTCATTTTCTATTATTTGATCATAGTATGATCAGAAGTATTTATCTTTGCAAGTTCACTATTTATTTGCGCTCCTTGAAGCCTCTAGGTTGGATGTTGTGTTAGACACCCCCATGTACATTGTGGGAAGTCATTCCAAAAGTTTTCAAACCTTGTTTCTAAGGGTGCCTTGTTCATTTTCATAATTAGGATAGTCCTGAGGTTGTGATTAATTCATTTTTTAATTAATAAGGGCATGATACCATTTAAGGTACCATGGCATGAGAAGATAGACATTTGGAAAGGGATAGACTTTAATAAGATCTTTGTCATAGTGAAAAGTGACTGTGACTGTCTCTGGGACTGGAATACAAAGATAGATTTAGGAAAAGACTTTGTCCACAAAATAAGTTGGAATATTTGTACTAAAATAATTTGAAGGAAGGTGTATGGTAGTCTAGGGAATGCCCTAACACCCTAGATAATAGTTGTGAGTCTAATAAAGGCTAGTCATTAAAAAAGGACATAAGAGTCCTTGATAACTTGGTGGGTATGCAGTAGTAGTGGAAAGGGTTGATGCATGGGAAAAGCCTAGTTTCTAGAATAAGCTAGAGGCTAGGAATCCCAAGAGTGAGGGTTGATCAATGAAAAAGTTAAAAATAAGTGTAAAAAAGGAAAGATAGTGATCAGTATTAGGATCATTGGATTGTTTAATGATTTTCAAGTGTTAAGTGTTTGGTGGATAAAATAAGATATGGGGATCCTAGTTTGAAATAGTGGGAAGGGTAAGAATATGTTGCCACAGAGTATTAAGAGGAAAAGTGAATTAATCACTAATTATGTTTGATCAGTAAATGTATTGTGATCAATTTGTTTTGAAGAATGTGGACAAAAATATGAATGTGTCTAGGTGAGTAGGAGATTTGGGAATGAAAGAGATGGAGTGCTTTAACCATTAAAGGTTCTTGTGAAGTAGTAAGGAAGTGTTGTGTAGTCAGTGTAGAGGATCCATGTATTGATCCAAAGGGAAGAATCTGATTAGTGTTTGGTGTCTCACAATCAACTATAAGAGTTTTTCCTTACTAAATATGACATTGGGAAGAGGTTATTCAATATTCTTAGCATCGAGGTTGGATTCTATGCATCATAGTGGACACAAAAGTAGACAAGTCTATGCACATTGTCTTGGAAGAATATACGATGCATAGACTTGGCTACTTTCATGTCTTGTTCTTAGTGAGTACCAATCCTTATGATGAACTAAAAGTAAGGCTTGTCGATATTCATAATGTCTACACACCAAGGATTGGAATATTTTTATATTAGAAATGATCTGATAGTGAGTCATACGATGAATTAAAAACAAATAATAGTTAATCATTGATGCCCTAGGTCATCACAACAAGAATATAATAAAAATGCAAGGATCCAACAATAATGCCCTAGTGTTAAAAATAGATCCTCAAAGATCCAAACAAGTAAAATAAAACAATGAGCATTATAATGTTGTGTCAATAACCAAATCAAATCAAGCAATGATATATATAGAAGGAAGAAATAGTCATAGGACCTGTGGTCTTGAGAAATCAAGTATAGTAAATAATCATCAATGGAAGCAAATAATGATGCCCTAGCCCAATAGTCAATCATGCAATGAATTGAAAAAAAGTAATAGTTAGTCATTGATTCCATAGGTCATCACAGCAAGCAGATAATAAAAATGCAAGGATCTAGCAATAATGCCCTAGTGTTAAACACAGGTCCTCAAAGACCCAAAAAAGTAAAATACAACAGTGAGCATTATAATGTTGTGTCAATAACCAAATAAAATCAAGCAATGATATATATAGAAGGAAGAAACAGTCATAGGCCTGCGACCTTGAGAAATTAAGTACAATAAATAATCATCAATGGAAGCAAATAATGATTTCCTGTCCCAATAGTCAATCATGCGATGAATTGAAAACAAGTAATAGTTAATCATTGATGTGCTAGGTCATCATAGTAAGTAGATAATAAAAATCCAAGGATCCAGCAATAATGCCCTAGTGTTAAAAACATGTCCTCATTATTTGCTTCCATTGATGATTATAATGCCCTAGTGTATTTTACTTGTTTGGATCTTTGGGGACCCATGTTTAACACTAGGAAATTATTGTTGGATCCTTCCATTTTTATTTACTGTTGCATCTCATGAAGCTAGGGCATTATGGATTTACTAAATGTATGATCATTTGATGGCATGCTTACTATTTGGGGGACAGTTAGACAATTAGTCAATGGTTTCAATTGGTCTTTAGTTGGTTAGAAGTCTTTATTAGTGTTGATCCACATGAGTGGAGGAGGGATGTGGAGTTGGTGTGTGTAAAGAACCATTTTCAAATGGTATTCATTCAATAAAAAAAAAACATTCTCTACAAATTGTGAATCTTCTTGCAAGGTACAATTTGCTCATGCAGTGCCTTCAAATGTGTTTTGTAGTGTATTAGTGATTGGATCATGATGTAAGATCATTGGCTTGGGTGTTATTTACATGTCTATGTTGGAAATTTGGCTGAGCTGGTTACATAGATGTTGTCATTATGGAAACATATGATCTACATGAAGATCACACAGGTCAGAGAGCTAGTATGTCAGAGCGCAATGCGAAATTATCTAAGTATGAGACAGTGTATTTTTACCAGTGAACCTGAAGATAGTTTGTGTTTGCGATGTCGACTAGAGTAAGTTCAGTGCTTTCACACTTGAACATAGACTCTATGGTGACTATTGAAGACTCATCTCTGAGTGCAAGTTAGTACGACATGTACGGAAGAAGTTATGATAATTTTTCTAAAGACAATGTTAAGCCAACAGGACAGAATATGAAGACAGAATTGGTAAAGAGTTAAGGGATTATTATTTTTATCAAAATAATGACTTAAAAATATAAAGGGATGACATCCTAGATTTTAACCCTTTGATTAAGTTATTTTGTAATATGATAGCCGACTGGAAAGTTATTAATCTTAATAACTTGTATAAATGTAATTGTAAATTGTAAGAAGGATAATGATGAAGGAACGAATGTATGTAATAGCGATAGTGAAAGAGAAGTGAAAAGATATCGATGCAAGCAGTATAAGGTTATGTACCTTGACCTAGTTTTATAATGAGGAAATATTGTACATTACTTGTTTGGGCAGTGGGCTCATCTGGTAATCACTTTTTGTACTGCCAACTCCTAATAGGGTTGAGGCTTCTAACAAGGCCTATAGTCCCTTAATCAAGACTGAGACACTATATGCATGTAATAGACTCTTAACAGGGTCAACATCCTTAATAGGATACTTTTGATTAGTGGATCTTTGTGGGTACCATCCCCACCGGGGTTTTCCCTTGGCCAGGGTTTCCTCGAGAACAAATAATGTATTATGAGTTCTTTAGTTTTACTGCTATGCATGTTGTTTAGCTTCTTATGTTATGCATGTATTAAGATAATCTGTTATATCCATAATTGAGAAAAAGTAAAAGTTTGTAGAATACTGATTCACCCCCCCCCCCCCACTCTCAGTATTCCCTATTTCTAACAATTGGTATCAGAGCTTAGTTACTCAGAAAAGAATCATTCAAGGAAAGCCTAGCAGCTTGAGTAAGATCTCTATGGATATAGATCAACTACAGAAGAATCTTGAAGAAATAGATTGATATGCTTACTGATGAAAGAGATACTCTGAAAGGAAAATATCATGATGCAAAGAACCTCATTGAGAAACTGAAAAACAAGTTGGAAGATCTAAAATCTGAAAAGGAATCCAGAGTTTTCATTGAAGATTGTGATGACAATTTAGAAAAAGAAAATGAGATCCTTAAGCATAAATTGAAGATAGAAAATCTGAAGCTTAGTTTGAAAGATGGAAATGGCAAGAATAAAGAAAATCTAAAATCTAAGAATGAAAGTCTAAAGACTGAAAATGAAGGACTAAAATCTAAACTTGGTAAAGTAACATCTGAACTTGAGAAAGTCAATTTGCAGTATGCTAAACTTGAGAAATACAATGCAATTGTGAAAGGTGAATTGACTCAATCTAAACAACAACTTGAAAGGCTATATTCAACTAGTGAGAAGATTCATGAACAAATATCTTATCAAAAACCATTCTATGATAAGACTGGTCTTGGATTCAACACTTTTAAAGCAAATGAAGAAAGCAAGGAACCAGATCTGAAAATATCTAAAAGCATAGATGAGAAGAAGTTTGATGAGATTAACAAATCTGAAGATACACCTAAGGAAGAAGAATCACCTAAGCAAGAGGAATCACCCAAAGGTATGCAAAGAGAATTCAAAGGTAGATGTTTTTCTTGTAATACTATTGGTCATATGAAGAGAGATTGCACAGGTAAGCAATTCAAACCTCCTAATGGTTATTGTTATAATTCTCATTGTTTTGGACATAGAGCTATTGAATGCAGGAAACCTAAATTTATTGAGAATAATAATAGTAGTAGAATGTTTAGGAATACTAACAATGCAGATAAGAAACCTACTGAAGATATGAACAGAAGAAATGGAGTAATATGTTATAGATGAAACAAGGTTGGACACATTGCTAGAAATTGCAGATCACAGATCAATCAGCCTGGACCAAGATATGGGAATAATGGAATAGTTTGTCAGATATGCAACAAGATTGGACACACAACAAGGTTTTTTAGAATGAACAATAGAGTTTTTCATACCAATCATAACCCCAGAAGTCATGCAAGAAGAAATGAAGATGCAAGTAATAGTCAGAAAGGATGTTGTAGTGATTCAAATGAAGTGAAGTTTATCAAAAAAATAGATCAAGGAGACATATTCAACATTGAAGGTAATCAAGAAGGTGAAGTATTAAAAGGTAAGAATGAATCTTTACCTGACCCATCTCAAAGTACTTAATTTATGAAAATTGCAGTAGAATAGGAACTTAGATTAGTGTAGAAGTAGATATATGATGAATTGAGTTTTACACAATTAATGCAAGGTAGTATATGATGTTCTAATGCTATGGTTAAGAGCACAAAGAAAAATATTATGTTTTGCGAGATCACAAGAAGTTTTAAGTTTTGCAGGTTAGCAGAATCAACTTTTTGGAAAGAAGCGGCAAAAGAATTGAATGCGATGTCAGATCTAAGTGAGATTGAATTAATTAAAGGTCATGATTAATATTATTTGATCATCAAAGAAAATTCAAGTGTTAAGGAGATCAAAGAGCAGTGATTGGAAGCATTTTGCAAGGATTTGGAGAAGAATTTTGTGTCGAATCTACGCAAGCCCTAAATCATGAAATCAAGGTATTTTACTTGGCGGATCTTTAAATCAGTAAAGGAATTAGAGGAAATCATGGATGTTTCTTTAATTCACAATGTCAGAGATAAAAATAGACCTAAGATGAAAAGGGAACCAGTAGAACGCTTGGAAGATGATCCTAGGTTAGCTTTATCATCCATATCAAATGGAGTTTTACATCTAGAGAATGTTAGAAGTTATCTTGGATGCAAACTAGATCAAGGAAATGGGATCCTGCAATGTGTACACCATTGGAAATGTCTTGAATGAGAGTGCAGTATTGGTAATCAAGATATTTCAGGATATAGTGTCTAGCAGATCAAGGATCCCACAGTCTCTTGTAGAGAAGTATAAAAATGAGATATGTTTCATGGTTGATACTGACTTTACCTACATTGAAGCAGTAGAACCTAGAATAGAGTTCATAGACCCTCTTAGCTATGAGATATCTAAGGTAGAGATAGAAGAGTATGTGAGTAGGTTACTTAAGTACAAGTTGGATACTCACTGTAACAGGTTTGGAACCTTTGAGGAGAACTTGAACTCTGCAAATACCTTACTTGAAGAGAAGCAGTCAAAGAAAAGAGTTGAGAGTACTATCAAAAAAATTCTAAAAGATACAGGGATGACTGAGCATGAATTCTTGGTAGCAAAGAAAATAGCAGCAGCAATCAAAGATATTCAACAAAAAGAAGTTTTGTTTGTCCCACCTCTATCATCAATTGCATTACAGCAAGAAGAAGCACAAGTTAAGGTGAAAGTGGAAGAAATTGAGAAGGATCAAGAAGCAAGGATATCCACTAGATCCACTTCCTCCACACCTAGAAAAAGAGTAAAAGAGAGTGCTATTGGACCAGGTAAAAGGCAGAAAACTTTAGTGCAACTAGTTCTAAGGAAAATTACAGAAATCAAAGATGATGACACTTCTATTTAGAAGAAAACTTGGAAACCTAGAGTTGAGAAGCTTAATGAGCAGATCATTCAAGATGGAGACTTTACAAGAATGAATAAGTATTATGATCTCTATGATTATGCAGAGAGATTAAATCTAGAAAATGCAGTGGTAAAGCATATGATTTTGTCTAATAAGAAGTTTGATACAATTCAGGGTAAGATACCTAATGATTTGTACAATAAACTTGTGAATAGGAAGAAGAGAGCATCAGAAGAAGACACGTCTATTAGAGAAAAGCTTGTAAGAAAGCTTTGTGTTGTAAAAGATGAAGCACACTTTAGTCAAATTATGAAAGATTTAAGCACCCATTTGAGAACCAAGAAGAGAACCATTCAGATTATGGGAGGTAGATATGAAGAATTTAATGCAGAAACAGAGCAAGAAATCATCAAAGCTATGTCAGAGAATGTTGGAGAACCATCAGTTGCAGCAGAGCAAGCAGGTGAAACAGAACAAGAGGACATTCCCTCTCCACTAGCCATAAACATTGAAGATGAAGTCATGAATGTAGAAGGAACTAAGATCACCTAGGATACTGATGATAATGTATTCAAGAATCTGGAAAACATTGTTGACAATTTAGCTTTTGAAGAGCAAGAGACTACCAAAGGAGAAGAGAAAATAGAGACCATAGTTGTAGAACCTAGAGTGATAGAAAAACCAGTACCTATTTCCACTAAAGAAGATATCAGTCTTACTCCTGAGACTGGAAAGAAGAATCAGATTGGATCTATGATTGAAAATTTGGGAAAGGAAGTAGATGATGATGATCAGATGGAATTGATCACATCCTTGAACAAGATCATTGGAAAGAATAAGAAAGTAAAAAGTCTTAAAGGATGCCTGAAGGAGCTTACTAAGAAGTTACAAGGCATTGTAACTACACAAAATGCAGAAGCTGACCCTCTAGAGAAAGCAAAGAAAGTGATGAACACTTTTGACAGTGAGTTCACAAATTTAACTGATATAGTAAAAGTGAAAGCTCAAGCAGCCTATGAAGCCAAAACACTTTTGAACATTAGCTATAATATCAGGAATGATATCAACAATCTTGATATCTGTATAAAGGACTTGAGAAAGAATTTGGAAAGAGGAAAATCCTTGTACATCTAGTGTACAAAATCTGAGACCTTGACAACAGAAGAAGATCAGAAGATGAAGATGAAGGAAGTAGAAATTCAGAATGAAACTAACTTTCTTTCAAGCCCCAATGTGAAGGTATCTAATGTTGAGAAGAAAATTCGTAAGATATATGATGAAATCAGAATTTTGCAAGATGAAAAGGATAGGAAAATGAAAAGATTCACTCTTTTAAGAGGGCACACTTCTATGAAGTTAAGTATTATTGAAGGGAAATTGGAAGAATGTCTTTCAGCTAAGACATCTTTTCAAAAGTTTAGCTTTGAGAATCTCCAAGCATGTGAGATAGCATCTTATGGATTATGCACACTACTCAGTGTGGCAGATTCTATTAAGAAATCATGGGAGAAGGATTTAGAGGCTATAAAGATTGATTTTGCAGATTGTGTTGCAAGCCTACCAGCTTTGCAATATTGAATTAAGGTATAAATTTTTGTGAATACAATTTTGTAACCCTCCTTACCTTTATTTTGTCATTGTTGTCAAAGGGGGAGAGATATATAGCAGAAAATTGATAAGAATGATAAGGATTGATACTCTTAGGGGGAGTACTATATTAGAGATAAGATTTTTTTTGGAGTTATAAGGATAGTATATATCTTTTATACTATGGCCACAATTTTGAGATTTTGAAGTTGTAAGACTTAGCCAATTTTCTCATATGTTGCCACCAATGACAAATGGGGAGATTGTTGGAAATTTGGCTGAGTTGGTTACATAGATGTTGTCATTATGGAAACATATGATCTACATGAAGGTCACGCAGGTCAGAGAGCTAGTATGTCAGAGTGCAATGCAAAATTGTCTAAGTATGAGACAATGTGTTTTTACCAATAAACTTGAAGACAATTTTTGTTCGCAATGTCGACTAGAGTAAGTTCAGTGCTTGCGCACTTGAATATAGACTCTATGGTGACTATTGAAGACTCATCTCATAGTGTAAGTCAGTATGGCATGTACGAAAGAAGTTATGATAGTTTTTCTAAAGATAGTGTTAAGCCGACAAGATAGAATATGAAGACAGAATTGGTAAAGAGGTAAGGGATTATTTTGTTTATCAAAATAATGACTTAACAATATAAAGGGATGACATCCTAGATGTTAACCCTTGGATAAATTTATTTTATAATATGATAGCCGACTGGAAAGTTATTAATCTTATTAACTTGTATAAATGTAATTGTAAATTTTAAGAAGGATAATGATGAAGGAACAAATGTATGTAATAGCGATAGTGAAAGAGAAGCAAAAAGATATTGATGCAAGTAGTATAAGGTTATGTACCTTGACCTAGTTTTGTAATCAGAAAATATTGTACATTACTTGTTTGGGCAGTGGGCTCATCTGGTAATCACTTTTTGTATTGCCAACTCCTAACATGGTTGAGGCTTCTAACAAGGCCTATAGTCCCTTAATCAAGACAGACACTATATGCATGTAATAGACTCTTAACAGGGTCAACATCCTTAACAAGATACTTTTGATTAGTGGATCTTTGTGGGTACCATCCCCATCGGGGTTTTCCCTTGGCCAGGGTTTCCTCGAGAACAAATAATGTGTTATGAGTTCTTTAGTTTTATTGCTATGCATGTTGTTTAGCTTCTTATGTTATGCATGTGTTAAGATAATCTTTTATATCCATAATTGGGAAAAAGTAAAAGTTTGTAGAATACTGATTCACCCCCCCTCTCAATATTCCCTATTTCTAACAGTCCAAACATTTATCTCAATGTTTTAATTGTTATTAAAGCCTAGGAATTAACTAGTGTCAGACTTTGTCTGGGTTTTCTATTTGCAATAGTGAATTGGGATTGAGGTCTCCATAATAGATTGACTCTCCCACTCATGTGGTCACTATGATTGGTGATTGAAGATCCTCCTAAAGATGATATGGATGTGGATGAAAAGAAGGAATAGAACAAAAACAACAATAAAGCAATGAGAATAATTGTTGATAGTGTCAAAGATCACATTGTGCCAACAATTGCAAATCTAGAGAATGCATATGAGATGTTCACTTCATTGTCTAGCATGTTTCATATCAACAACAAAAATAGGGTCCTAGTTCTAAAAAATAACCTCCCGAATCAGGATGAATCAAGGGGAGTCAATCACATCCTACTTCATGAGGATCCATGAGCTAAGGAATCAACTATCATAAATTGGGTTCAAATATGATGATAAAGAGCTAGTTGTGACAACTCTTAATGGATTACCTCTTACTTTGGATGCATTCATTCAAGGAATTAGTGCATGTTCTGAATTACCTACTCTTAATAGACTAAAGATTGATTGTCTTCAATAAGAAGCAAGATTAATATCAAGAGGCTCAATCTTAAAGGAATATATACAACTTCTTTACTCTCAAAAATTCAAAAGGGGGATAGGGAAATTCAAGAAAAAGAGAGAATTCCAAAAGGATAAGAAGAAAAAAAAATGAAGGAAGTTCAAAGGACAAAGAGGGAAGAGGGAAGAACTTTAAGAAGAAGAAAGCCTTCAAGAGGGACTTCTCTAAAAATAAATGCTATAAACGTGAGAAGTTTGGTCACATAGCTGTAAAGTGTCCTGAGAGGAACAACCTTCAAGTATTCTTTGTGGAGATAAAAGAACCCAAAACTGAGCTCTTTTCACTTTGAGAGGGAGTTGCAATTTGAGAGGGATTTTTATATATGGGCTCACTTGTGAAATCATCTAAGTTATAAAACTCCTTCTACTGGTTACATACAACTACATTTTTGTATCTAATTTTTTGTATGAGTGTGGCACCATACACAGCTATTAAATTCTAACTACCTTGTGTTATAACATATATGGATAAATGTTATCCTTTATATATGATTTTCTATTGATCATATATATGTGTGGATACATTTTTTTATAGAGGGAACTATATTGCATCTTGTTGTGATCACATTGCACCTAGTTATATGTTGGACAAATTTGGTTACTCTTATGTGGTGAGACTTGTGTGATTACTCTTATGCTTATGGCTAAGACTTGTCTATGGATACTGGATAAATTATTCTTGTTCTATGAGAGAACTACATTTGGATATTGGTTATTACATTTGGCTTCTTAATATGAATGTATGGAGCATACATCATTTTTATACTTTAGCATGTATCTATGAAGCATACTTTAGTGGCTTATTGTGTATGTATGGATCATACTTTCTTTTATAGCCGAGTCTATATTTATTGATTATAGCTAAGACTATATTACATGTAATTCTATGTGTGAACACATTTTCTTTACATTGAACTTGATTCGTATGATTATAAGATCATATTGGTTACTCTTATGCTTATGTGGATTCATGAGATAAGATTTTGAGTATTATTGGAAAGGTAAAGGAGTTAAGAAGTTTGATAGCACCGAGCTTTGTGGATGGATCTTTGATGATGGAAAGTGTACAAAAGAAAATGTAGGTGTTTATTTGGCTCTTTGATCATTCCATTTTCTTCATGTGATGTTGGTTATGATCATGCCATTAGTAAATCTATAATTCTCTTCATGATATATGAAGATCATAAGCACGGGTGCATTTAAATGGGCATAATGAAGCAACAATGATAATGATACAACAACAAATCTGGGCTCACACAAGCCGTGAGCATAGCCAACTCCTAGAAAGATAAGGTTGAATACATACATACATGAGTAAATGAGCATAAACAATAGGGTACTAGGAATTGCCTAAAGAGATGATAGAAGGATGATCAAGGTGTGAATCCAGTGTGCTCCTAGTTGATCCAGAACTTGCAAGAAGGAAATAAATGGGGTTAGATCCAAGGGATCTAAGCAATGCATGATTTCCTATTACATATCCTCATCTACAGTCATGCATGTGCATAATCAAGCCATACATAGTCAATCGTGCGATGAATTGAAAATAAGTAATAGTTAATCATTAATGTCCTAGGTCATCACAACAAGTAGTAAATAAAAATGCAAGAATCCAACAATAATGCCCTAGTGTTAAACATGTGTCCTCAAAGATCCAAAAAAGTAAAACATAGTAGTGAGCATTATAATGTTGTGTCAATAACCAAATCAAATCAAGAAATGGTATATATAGAAGGAAGAAATAGTCACAGGCCCGCGGCCTTGAGCAATCAAGTATAATAAATAATCATCAATGGAAGCAAATAATGATGCCCTAGCCTGATAGTGAGTCATGCATGATTTATTCTATTGCCATAAGCATTTTCATAAAGGAAATACTATGGTTTTTAAAAATTACTGGGATTCATCCCAAATATGAGAGAGTAGAGTAGAGTTATGTTATTCCTTTAAATTTCTTTCTTTTGTGTTTGATTTTATTATTTTAAGAATGTTGATAGTAACAGTTGACACAATAAAACATTGGAGTAATATTCCTAAGTGTACCCAATGTTCCATAGTGCAGAAAAAAGGTTGAAAGGTCTCTAAAATGGCATCCCAATCCCTTATCTAATGTTGAATGGTCCACTTTTTCTCTGATTACAAAAAATTAGTCCTAAACTCTCTGATTAGATTAGTGATAATAGAAGTTTTTGGTTGGGTCTAATCACAAGTTATGTGTTCCTTCTAAGAAGGTTTTGTATGGTTTGTAACACTCATATTTGTTTCCTTTGAAATCCATACTTTTCTACATACCATTACCAAATCCTTGAAGGTATTGTCCCCCTTGCATGTTCATTTTCTATTATTTGATCATAGTCTGATCATAAGTATTTATCTTTACCAGTTCACTATTTACTTGTGTTCCTTGAAGCCTCTAGGTTGGATGTTGTGTTAGACACCCCCATGTAAATTGTGGGAATTCATTCCAAAAAATTTCAAACCTTATTTCTAAGGTTGTCTTGTTCATTTTCATAATTAGGATAGTCCTGATGTTGTGACTAATTCATTTGTTTAATTAATAAGGAAATGATACCATTTAGGTACCATGGCATGAGAATATATAGATTTTGAAAGGGATATACTTTAATAAGATCTTTTTCATAGTGAAAAGTGATTGTGACTGTCTCTGGGACTGGAATACAGAGATAGATTTAGGAAAATGGCTTTGTCCACAAAATAAGTTGGAATATTTGTACTAAAATAATTTGAAGGAAGGTGTATGGTAGTCTAGGGAATTCCCTAACACCCTAGATAATGGTTGTGAGTATAAGAAAGGCTAGTAGATTTTCAAGTTGTAGAGGTAACTAGGACTGTCATAAACAGTCATTAAAAAAGGACATAAGAGTCCTTGATAAATTGGTGGGTATGCAGTAGCAGTGGAAAGGGTTGATGTATGGGAAAAGCCTAGTGTCTAGAATAAGCTGGAGGATAGGAATCCCAAGAGTGAGGGTTGATTAGTGAACAAGTTAAAAAGAAGTGTCAAAAAGGTAAGACAGTGATCAGTATTAGGATCATTGGATTATTTAATGATTGTCAAGTGTTAAGTGTTTGGTGGATTTCCATACATAGTCAATCATGTGATGAATTGAAAAAAAGTAATAGTTAATAATTGATGCCCTAGGTCATCACAACAAGAAGTAAATAAAAATGCAAGGGTCCAACAATAATGCTCTAGTGTTAAACACGGCTCCTCAAAGATCCAAACAAGTAAAATACAACAGTGAGCATTATAATGTTGTGTCAATAACCAAATCAAATCGAGCAATGATATATATAGAAGGAAGAAACGGTCACAGACCCATGGCCTTGAGCAATCAAGTACATTTTATAATCATCAATGGAAGAAAATAATGATGCCCTAGCCTGATACTCAATCATGCAATAAATTGAAAACAAGTAATAGTTAATCATTGATGCCCTAGGTCATCACAACACATAAGTAGATAATAAGAATGCAAGGATCCAACAATAATGCCCTAATGTTAAACACGGGTCCTCAAAGATCCAAACAAGTAAAATACAGCAGTGAGCATTATAATGTTGTGTCAATAACCAAATCAAAGATATATACAGAAGGAAGAAAAATTCATAGCCCCGTGGCCTTGAGCAAGTAAATAATTATCAATGGAAGTAAAGCATGATGCTTCAAGCTCACATGAAGCAAATGGAATGATCAAAGAGACAAATAAACACCTACCTCTTCTTTCCTAGCTCGACTTTTCCCTCTCCGCACGCGCAGCTGGGATTTGGAAAAAATTATAAATGAGCCTTCCTTTTTATTTATTTTTGTTTATAATTACATAGGTGTCAAAATAATGATGGAACTGTCGCTATTACAACAATGTCGGGGGCACTTGCAAGAAAAACCACAAAAATCTCACACAAATGGTAGTGTCATCACTACCCATCGTCAGAATTCAACCCCAAATGTTGTAGTGTTTGATTATGAAATACACAAATAATTTGAGATGTCTATAATAGGTGAGATGAAATTCTTTCTTGGACTGCAAATCACATAGTGGGATAAAGGAATTTTTATTACACAGTCCAGGTATGTTAGGTAATTGTTGAAGAAATTTGTTATCGAAGATTCAAAGCCGGTAGGGACTCCTATGGTTACTAGTTACAAGTTGATTAAGGATGATGAATCTTATTATGAAAATAAGACAAGATACAGATCTATGATCAGAGGATTGCAATACTTGACTCATACTACACCAGACATATCAAATGCAATTGGAATTGTTGTAATATTTTAAGTAGAACTAAAGGAATCACATATGGTTGATGTCAAGAGAATTTTTAGATATTTGAAGGGTACAATTGACTATAGATTGTGGTATGGAAAAGATGATGATTTTACCTTGAGTGCATATACTAATTCTGATTGGGTAGGTAATGTGGATGATAGGAAGAGTACAAGTGGAGGTGCATTCTTTTTGGGTAAGAAATTAATCTCTTGGACTAGTAAGAAACAAGATTGTAGCTCTCAATCCACTACTGAAGTTGAGTATGTTGCTACTGCTATAAATTGTAATCAATTCATTTGGATGAAGAAAATGCTAAAGGATTTGAGAATAAACATTGATGAATTGATTTTCATTTATAGTGACAACTCTAGAGTTATAAATATTTCAAATAACCTTGCGCAACATTCAAAGACAAAGCATATTTCTACTAAGTTTCATTTCTTGAGAGATAAGGTCTATGAAAAGGAAGTAAAATTGGAGTATGTGTCTACTAAGGAATAACTTGATAATATCTTTACAAAACCTTTACGGAAGGATACATTTGAGTATCTTAGAGAGAATATTTGGGTCTTAGCCCCTCAAGATCAAAGCTAATGATACTAGAGATAGCATCAGTCCGGAAATCCTTCAGAATATCATTCACTAGATTGATGAGTTTGGGGACTAGTCCTTAGGGGGAACAATCTTATGGTTCTTATGGATTATTCTTTTTTATGTCTTTGGTCCTTTTTCCATTGTGATGTCGAAGGGAGAGGGATTATGTCAACAAAAAAAGATAAATTAGATTGTGATTGTGTTGATAAGTTTGAAACTGGATATTCAAAGTGATCAAGTGGATATATTTCAGAGTCATCGGGTGGATATATTTTAGAGTGATTAGGTAGATATATTGATGACTTTGTGCATTGATCATTTTTTCACTTCATATGTTGTCATCAATGCCAAAGGGGGAGATTGTTGGAAGTCTATTGAGTAGGTTAGATTTTGGTGTTTGTGTGTGATGACATTTAATGTTTTTTCATTGATGTCAACATACTAATTGTTGTTGTAGACAGTGTGTTCAGTATGTTCAGTAAAGAAGATTTTAGTTTCCACATTGAAGATCTTGTGTTGTGATCATAAGGTATGGTTTAGATATATCTGTAGTTGGTCTATAGAGCTTCATAGAAGTTTGGGTGACAGTTTTAGTGAAGTATGATCAATTTGTTGGTTAGTGGTGTTATAGTGTTCTTGTGTGCAGTAGATGAGTATTTGGTTTGATATGTCTCAAATTTGATGTTTCAGAGGTTGTGAAGTTGGTATTTACATTATTCCTTATAATTGTGTTTTTAGCTGGTGTTGTTTATGATTAAGATTATGATAATCAATCTTTTTTTGTGACATAGTTCAGTATTTTAGTATTCCTGTTGATCAGTATTGAAGATGGGTTTGGATTTTGAGTCGGAATTGATGTGAAGGTTATGATTATATTCATGTTGCTTTTTTTTGTTCTTGGATCTTTTTATGATCGCATTTTTGGTTCGCATTGACTGAGGAGATCAGATTTTTGGTTTTGGTGATGTGTTGCCATTTCTTCATTTAGGTCTTAGCCAATTGGGTGAAGTTATGTGTTGCGATTCTTGGAGGTGATTTGGAAAAGTTGTAGAATGTTCAAGGATAATGTTTTGGATCCTATCTAAGTATTGGGTGACTTTATTTGGATCTCTTTGTGATTTGAGAATAATTTTTGTCATTTATTGTGATAGGTTTTAGCCGACCTAGTTGATGATTTTGTTATGGGTATAAATGAGAGATATTTTAGTATTTTAGGATAGTGAAGGAGATATATGTGAAAATTTGATATACTAGTATTTGTATTCTACATTAGAGGAAAAAATTGTACTTCATTGGAAGTGTATCAACATTGAGGATGCTATTAGTCAGCTCAGTTGTAATGGACTATATGTTCACCTTGTTGTAATCAAAGCTGGATCGGTGAACCCGACTAAGGGTCAGATCTATGATTGTATTATGAGAAATGAGCTCTAGGCACTAGGACTGTGAATTCATGTGCATTCCCTTTTTTTATTTTCATTTTTTCTTAATCAAGTAGTACTTTTAACATAGTACATCTATCTAGTGGTATCATCCCCACCGGGGTTTTTCCCTTATAGGGTTTCCTCGAGAACAAAAATTTGGTGTTCTATGTTTTGTGTTGTGGATCTTGGTTCATTATTTATCTTTTAGATCATTAATTGGTTTAAGTGATTTAAATTTTAAAATTTGGATACACAACTGATTCGTCCCCCCTCTTAGTTGTTCTTGCCTCCTTTTGGGCCTAACATTTTAGTGGATCTATCTTTTCTATTAACTTGATAAAATGTGATAACATGTAGTGTCTCAATTTTTGGGATGAAAAGGCCATTTATAGGAATTCTCTTTCAATTTTTGTGTAATTGAGCTCATATCTAACAAAGGTTCTACTAATTTTAGTAAATTTCCCTTTCTTTTCCTTATGAATCATGTTGTGCTAATAATGCCCCCAATTATATTTTAGTAGCTAAGACATTTACTAAGAGTGGTTTTATTGGTATTAGTGGTATTAAAATTAGAGGATTCATCAAATATTACTTTAGCATGTTGAATTATTCTTCACACTTTTTATCTCATCGATATTGCATGTTTTTATGTAGTAGTTGGGTGAATGATTCACATTCATATGCTAATTGTGAGATAAATATCCTGATGGATTGTAGCCTCCCTTGTAGAGACCTCAATTGAATTATTATTTTTGGGAGATTCCATATCTAAAATGGCTTGCACCTTTTCTGGGTCTACTTCTATCCTTCTAGTTGAAATAAAATATCCTAATAAATTTCTTAATGTGATGCCAAAATCACATTCTTTGGATTCAAACGGACTTTGAATTATTCTAACCTTTGAAATAATTGATCCATGATGTTGATAGGCCCTTCTCTTCTAATTATTTTCCCTAATAAGTCATCTACATATTCCTCCATGAAGGTATGCATCATATCATGAAAATATTTTTCGTAGCTCTTTGATAGGTGGCACCCACATTCTTTAGCCAAAATGGCATTAAATTATGACAAAAAGTACCCCAAGGACACATTAAAGATGCTTTGTCTTGGTCCTTAGGATAAATTTTGATTTGACTATAGCCTGAGAATCCATTCATTAATGATGACATGACATGTCCTACTATCAAATCTACAATAGTATCAATTCTAGGAAAAGGAAAGTCATCCTTTAGACAAGCTAGATTCAAATATAAAAAATCAATGCAAATATAGATAATTTTATCTAGTTTGGAGATAGGTACAATGTTGGATATCCATTCTGTATAGTCATTTTCTCTAATGAATCGTGCATCTAATAGCTTCTTAAACTCCGTTTTACCAATAATGCCACATGTGGATGCATTTTTCTAAAAAATTTCTTCACTGGTTTTTCTCTTGGGGCTACATTTAAATTTTTCATGATTAAATTAGGATCTATCCCAGGAATATCCGCATATGACCATGCAAAGTTGATTTCTTTTTCTTTAAATAATTTCCTGAATTATTGTTTATTTTCTAAGAGTTATACACCTAGATATATGATTTTAGGATTTTCCTAGGTGCCAATATTGATTGCTTGAATTGTATCTATCAATATAGAAGATCTCTCCTAAAAAAATTTCAAGAAGAGTGCCAAGCCTTCCATCTTTAAGGTCCTCTAATGGGTTTTCACCATTAGATGCATCCTTTCTTTTTCCTCTTTTACGATCTAATGCTACCATAACATGGTTTTCTCCATTAGATTCCTCTTTGATTTAATTTATTTTTTGATTGGAAGGATTGATATCCCCTCAAATAGAAGCCTCATTAGTTAATTTCTTGGTGGAAGTTATCTTAGGTTTGATAGCATTGAGATACATAACAATAGCATGGTCATTTGGAAATGTTTCTATCTCAATTGGTCATGTCTAATCCTAGTTAATAAGTTTAGGATGGATCAAAGGTAAAGGTTGGTCAAGTTTATTTGGTTCAAATGTAGTAAGGGTCATGATAGAAAATTGGTCAAATCATTCCATGAGGGGATCAAGATAAAAAAATGGAACTCTCCTCTAGATTATCTCTATGGATCAGTATCGGATTATCCTCATTAGAAACATTGTTGATATGTTGTAAGTCAAGTTCAAGTGTCCTAGACCTAGAGATTTGTCCCTCATCAAATATATGTGCATAATGTTTAACTAAATTAGTATCTTTATCATGGCATTATTCCTCTGACTTTGAATCCCATTCCCAATTGGCAGAGTCTTCATCACTATATGAATTTAACTTGATAATTTTCTAATGAATATGAGGGAAATTATTTTTAGTATATCTTGGTTCAAGGTAGCCTACCTTAGTTTTCTCTTGATTAGGTTTATTTTATTTTTGAGGAACTTCTTCTTGATACCCTAATCCTATCTTGTCTTTACTGTTAGGATTAGAGAGCACCGAGAGGGGGGGTTGAATTGACGCACTAGTATTCTTTAATCTTTGAAATTGAAAGAATGACTTAATACTAAAAGTAAATGCAAGTAAACCAAATAGAAAACATAACATAAACATCACAACACCATCATTTTTTTTTAGGAAAACCCGGTTAAGGGAAAAACCCCGGTGGGGATGATACCCACAAATATCTCACTACTGCAATAATAAGTGCTAGATGAAATGCATAAGTACAAAGAGGGGAATGCACTTGCATTCAAGCTTACAACCTAGATCTCATTGCTCAATTGTACAACCAATTAAATAATCAATAAATAGACTTACAGTCCTATACCAAACTGACTAGTAGCATCAATAATTCTTATACAATTCCAATGAAGCTCCGAACATAGATCTTCACATCACATAGTCTTTTCTTATCGCCTTGTCATAATATCATCATCTTATCATCAATCACTTCCCTTTCTTTCACAATCAAAACTTGATCTTAGATATAAGATCATGAGCTCAACATAAAATTTGGCAGCCCAAATAGGAGTAATGAAACCTATGTCATCTCTATCATAAAAAATCATTAAACTAATAAAAAAAAATGATTTACCAAGTATACTAATTTAGTTAATCTGAACTGTCCCTTTCTTCCTAAACCATCAACCTGATATTCCATAGTCAATATCTCATGCATCTAATGTATTTGGGATCTGGGATTACCAAATTAGACATAATAGTATGTCTACATTCATACATTACAATCACATGCACTAATACTCAAAATTCTCTCCAAACCAAATTGATCTATCCAAGTGGTCACTGTCATGCTTCCGATACTTAGACAAATATAGGTCAAAAATCCTTTGGTAAACTGATTTGTCTGCATCATGGCCAAGAGTAAGTATCTTCCATCAATGAAAACATACCATACATTCTAAAAATCTCCCCCTTTGACTTTGATGGAAGCACTTAGGAAAATGGCTAAGTGTCCATCCCAAAATGCCAAGTCCAAAACTCCTAAAAAATAGAATTTCAAAACTTGACTCCCCCTAAGATGATTATCCATTTTTCATATAATTTATCCCCCTTTGGCATCAATGGAAAAGGTGGGGCCAAAACCAAAATTTTCTCTAAAAAAAATCCTATACAGCCCGCTTAAGTATGTAAAATTTATAAGTGATGACTTATAGAAATTTGAAATTTTTTGAGAAGATCATGTCCTTCAGAGCTATCCAATCTGCATTCCAAAAATTCCTTAGAATATCCACTATCTAAATTTTCCCACATATTAGATAAGCTTCTTGTTCAACATGTATGATGTCTAGTGGGGAAGGTGCCTTTATTGCTCCTTCTGTAGCTTCCAACCTTCTGTGTAAAATGTCCAACTTAGGAACTATTAGATTCCTCAAGTCAGAGAATCTCCCTATCATTCTCTTCCTCTTTACTTCCAAAAAATTGATCTTGTCATTAATTTTGACAATTTCCTTCATATGATCAGGATCAAAATCCTTTAATGAATCAAAGACTTTTGCATTATCTGCCAATAATTTCTCATTTTCTTTCAACAACTTATCAATGTTTGTAACATAAGGGAAAGGGTTTATACATAACTGGAAAGCCTCACTTATGTCCTTGATAGCTCTCTTTATCTATATTATTCCAGCATTTAAGGATCTCTTGTCTTGATTAATTAGTGAACATAAGTGATGAAATCTTTTATTCACAAACTCCCTCTACACTTTATCCTCTACTGCTTTCTCCAAAGATTCGAAATGTACATCAAAGTTATTTAGAAAATCTTCTAATTTATTTGATACAAAATTACCTTGTCTTATCTGCACATTTGGTAAGGTTTTTGATATAATATCAACTTCCCTAGATGGTAGTTTACCTTCCTTCTCCTTCTTTCTTAGTGATTTCTCAATTGCTTTTGCTTGAGAAAACATGGAAATCTTTCTCAGTTCATCTTCCTCCATGTTCTCAAGATCAATAGATCCTTGCAAAATAGGTGATTTAGTTGAATCTCTTTCCAACAATGTATCGACACTACTTTCTATTTGATCATTCCTTACTTCATCCACTTTCTCTTCTACTCTCACTGCCTCAAGGATATCATGTACATTATCTATTGTATCCTATTGACCTCCAGTAGCCTCAAACTTTGTTTCCATATGCTCATCAATCTCCACTTCTATTTCAACCTCAATTTCAACTAGTTTATCCTCAGAAAATCCCTTTTTTGACATTATTTCATCCAACTCTTCCCTAGTTATAATATTTATAGGGTCTATGTAGGGATATTTTCCTTCTTGTTGCTCATCTTTATTAGTAACTAGTATACCACCAATATATACATCTGGTTCTTTAACAGTAGAGATAAATTGTTCATCAATGAATATGTTGTCTTCTTTCCTCTTACTTATAGGTTCTTTCCTTTTCAGCACAATTGGTGTGGCTTCCTTCAAAATCTTACTAATCCTCTGTTTCAACAATGATTTCATCTATTCTACCGTCCATTAACATTTTGATTATTTTCTTTGCATATAGCCTCCTTTTTTCTTCTTCAAGTAGATTACCCATCTTATCACAACTAATTACCAGACACATCTTGGTAATAGATGCATCTCTTATCTTCTTATCTTCTTCTAAGGATATTAGTCTTTTTTCTTCTAGTTTTGCATATAATTGATTAGGTATTTGATATTTTATTTTAACAAGTGTTCTACTAAAGTTGTTCAAGTGAGTAATAAAACCTTGTTCTAATCTTCTTCTCTCATATTAATCAAATACAAGATAGTATTTCTTCAATTCTACCAAAATTTCATGCTTAACCACTTTATTTAGAATCTTATCTATAACATTCTCACATTTTCTTACACTAATGGGTATCACCTTTTCTATGGTAGCTCCTTCTATCCTTTCTTATTTGATTGATCTAATTCAGTAGATGAATCACCATCATTCTCTTTAACTCTTTTCTTTGTCAAATTGGTACTCTTTTTCTTAGTTCTTCTCTTTATTGGCTCTAACTGGGTCTTCTTTTCTTTTAGTCTAGATGCCTTCGGTGAAGAAGTTGGCTTCTTCATAGGAGGTGTAGATGATGTTCTTTCAAACCTTCTTTGCATAGAAATCAGGGGTGGTGGAGTTGCCTCCTCTTCAACCTTAATGGTTTTTACTTGAGTCTATTGTTTTCTCCTCATTTATACCATTTCCTCCTTGGTAATTCCTTCTTTCTATGTTGTTGTATCAATGTTTTTCTTTATTTTTCTTTTCCTTTCCTTTTCTGTCAATTATGATCGAACAGCTTGATACTTCTCCATGTAGAATCTGAACCTCTGTGCATTCGGATCAATGGGGATTTTGAGCTTTTCTTCCACATACTTATCAACTAACTCCAGTATAAATTCATAGCGCATCGATTGAATCCACATTTTCCTAGGTTCTACTACCTCTATGCAACATTGATCTATCTCAACCATGAAACATACTAAATCTGCAAACTTCTCCACTATACTTTTTGGAATTCTTTGTCTTTTCTGCATCTTCTTTTGAAACATCTTAAGGTGTCCTGAGATTAAAGAATCTATGCCATTTTTTTCTGACTCTAGTACATGTTAGATATCTACAATGCCACAAGAACATCCTTCTGCCAAGCTACATTCATGACCTCGGTGTAATACCCCAAAATTGGCATCTTGCAATCCTAACCAATTTTGGTGCATTCCTTCAAATTTCTACATCATCAAAGTCTTATTGTCCTAGGCAATTCTATCCCCTAATTGACTTTACTTGACCTAGTGTCAAATGTAGAAAACCCTGAATTTCCATTAATCATACATCATTATCAATTCCTAAATATCGACATTTATTAGCTAAATAAACCCTATGATTGATTAATTTAATTACAAAGTCCTAGTGCTTTAATTAAATTAATTCCACCCCTTTTAGCTAAAACACATCAAAAAGGAATTAAATTTAGTTCTTTAAATGAAATATCCTCATTTGAATTTAATTATTCAAGTAATTGGAAAGGCCACCCATGTGGCTTTATTTCATTTATTTTATTAAATAGTCTCTCCAATTTGTTTCACCTCCCACCAAGGAGATGAAGGGTCGATTGTTTCTTTACAAGAAACTCTTCAATCTCCACCCAGGCTTCTCTATATTAGAACCCTCTCATTCCTCATTTGGAGAGGCAATTTTTAGAGTATCAAATCATTGTCAAATTATTGTCTCACCTTTTACATTCTTAAGCTTTGATTATTTTGCATATTAGAGTAATTTCATTTCTTAGATTAATGATGCACATGCTCTTAACTTAGTTTGTTTATCATTTTCTTAGATTAATACTCATTTCTTCTTACAAGTTTGTAGTTTAATTTGCACTATCATCTTAGCTTAATTTCATTTGCAATCATCTTTTATGCATTAAATCCTCCATTTTAGAGCTTGGTCTATGGTTGTTGGGCTCTCAATTCTAAGAGTTACTCAAAACCCCACCTAAATAGGAGGTAACAAGTCGATTCATGTATGTGTGTGAAATGAATAATTCATATTCATTTTCATAATTGACTAATGAGAAATGACCATGTTGAAGTCTATGGCTGAATAAGAGGTCCACATTCAATTGTAAACACCCGGGAAAGAAATTCATCAAGTAGATAAACATATCTACAATCAGGGAGCCATTCTTGAATATCTGTGATTTTTCCCTTTTTATCTTCTCAAGGTTCTCTAGTAGTTTCTTCCTCATGATCTCATAAATATCAAATTGTACATCTTCCATCAATATTTGGTAATCAATGTGTATGATGGTTACCAATATGGAATTCATTATACTACTGTGATACACTTTGTAGTCGAGTATCATGGATGTAAACTTGACATCTGATTAAATGATGTCATTAACAATCATAACTATTCTATCCTATTGAGATTTAGTCAATTTATCAACCACTTTCTACTTATATTATTTAAGCGTTGGTATTTCTCCGATAACATTGAATCTAGTCACTTTGTGAATTAATTCGTTAGTTATCTTTACCATTTTATCTCCTAACCAAAAGAATTGATCATGAATTCTGCTCAAAATAATCTTTATCCATTTAGGATCATCAAAGGTGACTACATCTTTGGAGAGAGGTAGGTTAATATGATTAACCTTCCAGAACTCATCCTTCAAAACTCCATTTGAATACAAAGACTCATACTAAATGACTATCTCATAATCACCAATGTCTTCCAATTTGTAATGAATACACATACACACATCCTCAACATGCAACACTCCATCGGGCACATGATAAAATGCACCTTCGAGATCATTTTCCATAGACTTATATAGATGGAATTTAAATTCATATCACAACTTCTCAAGAACATTAACAATCTATGGAGTATCCATATTCTCTGATGAAATAGATGGATTTTTGAAGAGATAAATACCTTTTAGGGTTTGCTCACTAAATCTGTTAGTAGCTCGAATCAATCACCAAATCACTTGTGAATTTTCTCTGCTCAAGTTCTTAAAATAAAAATGTGAAGAATGAATCATAAAATTTTCCTTTTAACCTATCAATCTACCTATTTTTATCATTAATTGTCATTTGTACCTTAGGTTTCAATAAAGCTTCTAGAAACCAATGAACTCAAAAATATTTCACAATCACTAAAACTTTAATATATCTAGCTGTGGACCAAGATATAGCAATATAGAATCTATCTCCAACTGTATCTACTATCACATTATCTCATGATTCCATCTTTAGGGGTCTCATGATATTCTTCTAATGCTTCCCCATGAAGTCTAAAATCTAATTAGTTTATCGATGAAGAATTCACACCAAAAACTGGTGCAATTTGACTAGAAGCATCAATTTGATCTTTCTTCATCCATTTTTTGTTCTTATTCTCTCTAACATATCTTACATAAATTTTCTTTCCTTTGTCATTATTATTTGCACTATTTTTATTAACCAAACCATTTATTCTTGTTCCATTATCTCTATATCTCCAATCCTTAGCAATACATGTCCATAATTATTGCATTTGTAATAAATGAAATTAAATTTTACATACCTCTAATTATTATTAAATTAGTCCTCAATCTATAATTCCTTGCAATATGACCAAAATTATTGTATTTGTATGATGTAGGAGCATCTCGGGCTTTGAGCAATCTTGCATCACCAAAAACATTTCCTGTTCTCTTTTGTTTGCATTATAATTGTTGTATTTGTTGGTTTATTGTGTGTGAAGCTTAAATTATGTTGAGGACCTATTTTTGAACCTTCTCCTAAGATCTCATAAGGATTGGACGGACCGTTTCAAAGTTGGAGTTGTTTTACTGGCCATCAAAGCCATATTTTCCTACAGTTTTGGGACTGATTGCGGGTAGTGGAAATGTTGATCCTTAATGAATCAGACTTTGTGCTCTTAGGAACTTTAAGAGGACATAAATTAATATCATTTCCCAAGGGTGCAAGCCCTGATTCATTATGAGTAAAAATTTATGATCATTTTTCTCAGGGACCTATTTTTTGCCAGTATTCCCGCCAGAGTCGTTCCTGCAATTTTGGTGCTGATTGCGCGTCATAGCGACATTGATCCTTAATGAATCAGACTTTTCACTCTTAAGGAGTTTAAGAGGACCTAAATTAATATCAATTCCCAAGGGTCCAACTCCTAATTCATTATGAGTCAAAAGTTATGACCGTTTTTCCCTGGGACCTATTTTCTGGTAGTTTTCACGCAAAACGTGGAGTATTTCTTCTTGCGCAGTTCTGTGTGATGAGATGAGGCCTTGCATGGTTAAGGACATGTTTTTGGGTCATGTGTGGACCTAAATGTAAAGGTGCATTAATTTTTTATCATTCTTTCATTAGTTTTTGTTTAAATCTTCCAGACTGGACCTATAATCTATTAAATGCCTGACTGATCGACTTGTGGCTTTGTTGGCTATATAATGAGAGCTTGGGTAGATGTTTAGGGTAGATTGATGGTGGCATGAGAGTAGAATTATAATTTGATCTTGAGAGATCTTGAAGATCAAATTTTTTATCTGATATTGTAACAGCAGAGCTAGTGGTTTGCATGCTTGGAGACAAGGAGATTGCTTGGAGGCTTGCAAGCTCAAGTTCAGATCTACCTTAGTGTTTCCATTAGTTTCTGATTTGTTTCAGAGCTGAACTAGCTAGAAGGATAGAGGAAATACTTTTATTTTATTTGGCCCTAACTCGGAAGGCCTTACAGTTTGGCATGTTAATGAAAATTTAGTTGAAAACATATTCTTGTTGTGTAATTCTGCATTGTGGTGTTCTGCTGCTTGTTTGGACTGTCCTTAATTGGATCCTCCTTACCTACCCTATGTCATTATAGCATATAAGGTTACCTCTATTTGTATTGGGTCTAGAACTGAATCTGCACTCCTTAGATCTGTGTCCATATTTCTAGCATGTGAAACAATATCTAAAAGAAGGTGTAGTATCTGAAACATCTTCCATTGAATTTATGTCCATTTGTTTTCTTTAAAGGTGTCTTCATAGGTTGATCAGTTTGATCTATCTTTACTTCAATGGATTTAGAGCATTCTCCTTGTTCATACCCTAAGTCGTGCTTATCTAGTCCATGAGATCTCTAACTTGTAATCTTCTCATCAAGTTTCTCAGAGCTAGACTTGAATCTTTCTTGAATTTATCTAGCATCATCTAGGTCTCTTCTCAATACCTCATTGATTCTTTCCAATTCTTTCTTATTATTCTTGGATTCTTCAAGAAAAAACTTGCATTTGTCCAACTTCACTATCCAATTTGTAGCATTCCTCAGTCTTAGCCTTTAGGGATTCTTCAAGGGTCCTTTTGGCTTCAATTTATTTAGTGATATTGATCACCATAGATTCCATTTAATTCTTTTGGTTGCTTCTCTCTTTCACAATCTTCTCATAGTCACTGTTAGAAGTAGATTCCATGCCTTTTTATGATAACTGATCTACAAGTCCTTTTCTCCTATCTTTGGATTGCCTTAATTGCTCTTTTAAATTTTCAATGAATCCATTAGCTTCTTTCAAATTTTATTCTAGGTTAAAATGCAATCATTTGATTTATCTAGGTCCTCAAGTGAATTTAAAAGCTGAATCTGAATACTACTAGGTATTGCCATCATGATCTTCCTCAAGTTGTTAAACTTCTTCCAAGGAACTAAGCTCTAGTACCAATTGTTAGGATTAGGGAGCATCGAGAGGGGGTTGAATCGGGGCAACAATATTCTTTAATTTTTTAAATTGAAACCATAACTTAATATTAAAATTAAATAC
The DNA here is from genome assembly GCA_027943335.1 of Chamaecyparis obtusa. NCBI lineage: Eukaryota > Viridiplantae > Streptophyta > Pinopsida > Cupressales > Cupressaceae > Chamaecyparis > Chamaecyparis obtusa. The sequence continues at coordinate 175,581 of BSBK01000680.1, read as the reverse complement.
AAGTAAACCAAACATAACACATAACATTGACATCACAACACCATCATTTATTTTTGAGGAAAACCTGGTTGAGGGAAAAACCTCTGTGGGGATGATACCCATAAATATCTCACTATTGCAGTAATAAGTGCCTGATTAAAAGCATAATTACAAAGAGGGGAATTCACTTGCATTCAATCATATATCCTAGAGATCACTACTCAATAGTACAACCAAAATACATCGAGGCTTACAACCAATTACATAACCAAGAAATGGACTTATAGTCCTATACCGAACTAACGTGTAGCGTCAATAATGCCTATACGATTCCAGTGAAGCTTTTAACATAGATCCGCACATCAACATAGTATCTTCTTATTTCCTTGTCATAATATCATCATCTTATCATCAATCACTTCTCTTTCCTTCACAATCAAAACTTGATCTTAAATATAAGATCATAACCTCAAAACAGCCCAAATAGGTGTAATAAAACATGAAGATGTATACGTGCCAAAAAAGGATCAAAACATAAAATCAAACCTTTCTAAACAAACCAAGTAACCTATGATGTTGAATCTATAATAAAAAAATCATTAAATCAATAAAAAAAAATGATTTACCAAGTATACTAATTCAGTTACTCTGAGTTGTCATGTTCTTCCAAAAATTGTCAACCTGATATTCCATAGTGAATATCTCATGCATATGATGAATTTAGGATATGTGATTACCAGATTAGACATAATAGTATGTCTAAATTCATACCTTACAATCACATACAAAAATACTTAAAATTATGTTTGAACCAGACTAATCTATCTTATTGGTCATTGTCCTACTTCTGGTACTTAGACAAATATAGGTAAAAAATCCTACAGTAAACTAACTTGTCTACATCACAACCAGGAGTAATGATAGTATTTTCCATCAATGAAAACATACCATACATTAAGGATTAATTATTTCCAACATTTTTTTCTTCTAAATGTGGATACCATGGATTCTACGATTCCTTTTCCTCTTTTTCCAAGAGGACACATTCAATCATATCCCATTTTTTGCATGAGGTGAAATCCATTTTCATATCATTCATTGGATAGTTTGATATCTCATAATTATTAAGAGGCATTATCCTCTTCCTAATCTTTGTACAACCATTGACATATATCCTTATCTTCATCTTTTTACAACCATTGAGATATATCCTTATCTTCACCTTGTTCTGATTTAATTTTTCCTTTGACAAAAGTTTCATAAAAAATTGTGACTAGTTTAGAACTCTGATGTGTAGAAGTTGATGGAATTCCATGTGATCTTGGTGCAGTAGGTAAATCTAACATTTATAATGAATATCCACCCATCCCTTTATCCTTCAAATTGAGTTATTTCATCAAGGTTGTCAAGGTAGAAACATTTTCTTGATTTGAGGAACTAGGTGGATACTCCATCTTACTTTTTCCTTTGTCTAAAGATTGATGGGTAGTAGTGTCTTGATTTTTATCGATGTCCATAGGACTAGAACTACTTGATTCTCTATTGTGTGGCACAAGGACATCATTGACTGGTTTCATGGTGTCGTAGTACTAAAAAGGGTTTGAGTCTCCTCTAATGTCAATTTATTGCTCTTCAAAGGGAAAATTTAGACATTAATGATAGGTAGACACTACTGCTTGCATCTTATGTATTCATGGTCTACCTAGGAGGATGTTGTAAGACCAACTCAAATCAAGGACTTGACACACAACATTCTTTTCAATAGGTCCAAATCTGATTGGTAAACCACTAACCCTCTAGAACATATTTCCTTGTCATCATAGGCTTTTATGGTGAGTTTTCTCTTAAGATGAACTATATCTTTAGAATTTCCTATAACATGGACCAAATATAAGGTACAAATGTTCAAACCCACTCCTCCATCTATAAAAACTCATCTTACTTGATGTTTACGAATTAGGACTTCAATATGTAGAGGGTTATTGTGAAGATGATTAAAAGATATGTCATCTTCTTTTGAAAAATGATAGGTAATGAGGTGAAGCTAAGTGTCCCACCATGCTTGGAGCTGATCAACACCCAAATTTTTAGGCACATTTATCTTTAAGAGAGCTTGTTCTATGATGTCTTTACACGTTGATCAAAACTTTAAAAGCTCTAAAATAGATATTTAAGCGGGGGTTTTATGCAATTGTTCCAAAATATCATATTGTTGAGAAGTGGATGTCATCTTAGAATTTGTCCCATTCAAAGTAACTCTATTTTGATTCCTGGTGATTGCATGAGAAAATTCCTTCTCTTTTTTTTCTTTAATCACAATCACATTAATTCTATCATTAAAACCTAAAAGATTATTGATGGTATTGTCATATGCATGAGAAAAGTTGGCTTTGTTTCCTTGATTACTTTTGGAAGATTTCCTCTTTTGATGAGTCATAAAAGGAGCTTTTAACACTATGTGTTCCTCATTGGCTGTGTGACCATCCACCACAATAGTCTCATTATCAATCAAGTCTTGGATGGTGTGTTTTAGTCTCATACAATCATTAGTTTTATGACCTGTGTTCCTATGATAATCACAATAATGCAAGTTATTCCACCATGATGGTTTGATCCTTGGTTCAAATTATTTTATTTATGGAAATGTGACTATCTCATTTTCTAAAAGCTTTTTCAATTCAAAATCAAGGGGCTCTCCTAAAGGTGTAAACTTTCATCTAGGTAGATATGTGAAATCCTTGTTTGGCTTAATTGCCTTGAGATGTGTTTCCTAATTGATTATTATTTTTGGGTTGAGTGTTGGACAAATTGAAGGCGGGTTGTGTTGGTTTCACATTGTTGTTGTCTATGACCCCATCATTTGTAACATGTTTATTTTGTATCCAAAACTTAGGTTTTTGTTTGTTGTTGTTGGTGTTTTAGTTGCTAGAAGATACTTTTGTATCCTTTTAGAGTTTCAATTCACCATTCTTGACTAAGGAATCTCCAATTATGATTCTATTTTCAATCAATTTTCCAAAAGATATAGTACATTATAACTAAAGTCTGAAATTCATTTGACGAGTCAAGTTATTTATGAAGATAGCCATCTTTTCCTTTTCCAAGATACTACATGTGTATTTAACAAAGAGTCATCTTCATCGGTGTAAAAATGTCAAAAATATGTTATGTTGAAAAAGGAAACATATTTAAACTTTTGTGAAATGGGTATGGACAAATGCCCTCCAAAGTATATTGATTGGTGAAGGTCCCCCTTTGAATATCATCAAGTTTTTTTTGGAGGGATTGAATATGTCTGCTCATGAAACCCATGGGGTTTACCTCATCTTCATTTTGTTTAATTTTTATAATATCATGATCGTGAGGTAGTTTGAAACCTTTTTGTTCTAACGTAAAAAATTATCTCTCTTTATCCATGTCAAGGACCCTTTCCATAAGCCTTTAAAATCGAGGGTCTTATTGTGCTTCTCACACTCTTTCTTTAGTGAGTTCTTCATTGCCATCATCACTATCATGGGCATTATTTTCATTGTTGTGATTATGGTTTTGGGTCCTAGCCCAATCATTTTCTACTCATTCCATGTTTGGTTGGTTTTCTATATTAACTTGTTGAGTCAGATCAACTTGTTGAGGTTGATAAAATTTGGGTTGATGTTGAGTTTTATCTCAAGGATGTATCTCTATGGTATCTTCCATGTTAGGAATATGAATAGTTTTGATTTTATAAGAACGTGTCCTTATAGGCATGAAACTACTCTTAGGTCACTTCTTGAACTATAATTCTTATTGTGATTGAGTTTTGACAAATAAAGATAAACAAATTATCAAATGGTTTTTTGATCTAATATGAAGTGTGACCAAATGGATTCTAAAATAGGAAATGATTTATCCCTATGATAAATACCCTTGGTTGATGTTTGATTTCTTCTAGTTCTAGAAAAGGATTAGCAATCCTTGATAAAGAACCTTCCGAAATCTAAAATCAATGTGATTGACAACACTTTCAAGTTTGATATATGGTGGAAATTGGTCACTTGTTTTCAAGCGTCTCTCTACTCCAAATGTGGGGGTTAGAATTGACAAAACTCGAAAATGGGTATCCAAAAATATCTTCAAAATTTTGAACAAGAATGTGTAAGTGCTTACTATTTTCAATCGCTAGTTTGGAGGCGCTAAAAGAATTGTCAAAAGCACTAATGCTTAAAAATGATAATATGATGGTAACATGTGTTAATTTGATGTTGGGAAACATTAATATGATCGACATAAGTGCTAAACGTATGATCAAAAGAGCTAAAATTATGTGTAAAGGTGCTAATTTGTTAGTGTTTTAGGGTTTTGGAAATCATAATGTTTTTTGAACTTTGTTTTCAATTAAATAAGATGATTTTATGCAAAATATCTCTCAAAACCATAGTATTTATTTGTGCAATTATCCCTACAAACCAAAAAAACATAAGGTGTAATGTGGAGAATATGTCCAAAGTCTCAAATTAGGTAACTAGTTTTGGAACAATTAAGCAATTACAAGCACACATTTAGGTTGTTGAAAGTAGATGATTTCTCAGTTTTGAACACAAAAGCAACACACACTACATACACTTGATTTTCCCCTAGAATACTATAATAATGAGTGTATGTTCTTGAACCATTGCCACATGTATATCACAATAAGATAATTTAAGAAACCTACCTAAGGAAAGTTTGGCTTCAATGTATCAGTTATAGTGTTACAAACTTAGAATAAATCCTGAACTTGATACTTCAGACCCTCATGTGCTATGTCCCTCTCAATCTAAGAGGTAAGACAATGTGGAGATGAATGTAAACGAATGCACTTAATCAGGCCTTTAAGGTGTAAGGTAAGTATTCTTGGTAATCAACTCCAAGAACCTTTTTCCAAATGACCAAGGAAGTACTTATGGTAAGTAGCTTCAGGGGACAATGCAATCCCCTTGCACAATAAATGATACACCAAAGATAAATGGGTAGGATTTATAATTAACCAGGTTGTAGTTATGATTCTGTTTGGAAACTTTGATTCTATCCCCCTCTTACAGAGGCCTCCCACCATTAATTTGAGTCTATCTCCCCCTTATAGAGGCCTCCCACCATTGGTATGTTGGAGTTCTCTGCAATCTCGAAGGACTACTAGAGGAGGTACAATTTTGAAGTTATTTTCATCGTTCACCCCATTAAGGATGAACACATTTTATTTTACAGTGGGTTTGAATTCCATGTCTTTTGAATTTATCCCAGTAGGGTGAAGCCCTCTCACCAACCTCATTAAGGAAAGTCTTGGGAGGTAGGCCCAGTATGGATTAATGCACTATTGAAATGAAATGAAATATTTTAAGTGGGTTTGGTATTTTGATCACCTTATTAAGGGGAGAGCATATCCCTACCATGTCAAATCTTTAAAGACATGTTAAGCACAAGATTAATTTCTTTGACCTTTTTATAACTAATGGGATTTTGGTGAGTCTGGTATTTTAATCTCCCAATTAAGGAGAGAGCATATGCTTATTCAGATTGATCCAAAAACAAGGACATAATTAATCTAGGTTTTCAATAGTAGAAAATGTATTTCAAATCAAATTTCCACACATGAGAAGTTAGAGATGCACACCTTTGGGAAATTTTAGCAATTTTATTTTTTTAGCAACGAGCTTGGAAACAAGGTTAGTATCCCATAGTTAGCAAAATAAAATCAATAAAATCAATGAACCATGGTTAAACATCATGATTAGCATGTTGGCAAGTGAGAAGTGCTTGAAGGTGTACATGTTGTCATTGTTGGAAACACATACGTGTGTGATGATCACCTAAAGTGGAAGTTTCTAATAGTCAATTAAGTGAAAAATGTCAAAGTACGGAGATAGTTTCCAGAATACAGTCATGCTATTTTGGTTAGAAAACATGAGATACATATCTTTATGGTCTGCAAACATAAATATATGGTATATGAGATATAATAAAGCTTATATTATGATCGCTTGAGTTTTGGCTTTGTCTTGACATAGTTACTTGCTTATGAAGTTGTATGAACACAATATAGCAGTATAGTAGTATAACAGGAAAGACAAGAGGTCGCAATGTTTAAAAGAGTAACTTGTGGATTCTAGGAGTGTTACTTTGGATTTGGTTTGGGTCCTACCCAATCTTTTTTGAGATATGATCGCCGACTATATATTTTCTATTTGAATATGTGTTGGACACATTTTGTGATGTATTTGTGAGCCAATTGGAAAGATTATGAGATCGAGTATATATTCTTTGAGATGCAAAGTTGTGAGAGGATGTCTGCATGGACTAGGATGTCAGAATAATGCAGAGGATGTTGAGAGCTATTACTGGAACTACTTTGGCATAGTAGATGTTATTTAAGTTCTTTTTTTTTGTTACAAGAAACTTGTGTAACACTGGATAGTGAGTCCTTTGTAAAAGAAATGAACTCCATTTTGTATTCACCCCTAACGGGATTATAGATTCCTAACAGGGTCTTTTCTCTAACAAGGACTTCTACTAGTGTAATATTCTACTCCTAACAAGGCAAGGTCTCTTAATAGGGACACAATACTCTTAGTGCATCATTTGTGGGCACCATCCCCACTAGGGTTTTCCTTTGACCAAGGTTTCCTCGAGAACAAATCATGGTGTTATGAGTTATTTACTTTATGTGTATGTTCTTATTATTTCATTTATTGCATGGTTAAGTTTGAATTGGTTTAAAATGAATAAAAGTGTTGTAATACTAATTCAACCCCCCCCCCCCCCCCCCTCTCACTATTGCTTGATCCCAACAATTGGTATCAGAGCGCAAGACCCGTGAAGATAAAGCCTAACAACTTAAGGAAGATCCAAATGGATTTAAGTAGTTTGGAAGAAAATTTTGAGGAAGCACTAGATGACTAGGATAAGGATAATGTTGAATTAAAATACTTCAATATGGGTAGCCTGGAAATCATCCTTCTTGTGATCAATAGATGCATGAATCTGATCTTATGCCTATGGACCTTTCCCATCCTTGTGGGCTATACACTAAGGACATGATCTAGCATAATGGTCACCTCCACATACAAAACAACCTTCCTGGTGATGTATATTTAGCACAACATGAATCCAAGGAAATGGTCTATTTCCTACAAACTCTTCCAATTTTATCTTGGCACCAACCAATCCCACTAACCTTGGAATATGAATTATATCAACCAAGTAGGGATTTTTTTTTAAAAATTCCAACTTGGTTTCCACACCCTATGGTCTTCACCAATTCCTCCAATTTGAGGAGAACCGAGTATCAGCAAACATCAGTTCACTCAGCACATACATGAATGCTCGACCAACACTGGACAGCTCGGTACATACATTAATGCTCAGCAAATGACTATAACTTGGCACTTACTGGAAGATTGCAAATATTCACTAGTGAAGTTATTTATCCAACTTAAGGTTTGGAACACCTCATTTGGTTAATATAAAGAGAGAATCAACTATCAATTTGATTCCCAAACACCCACAATGCTTTGAACACAACCTAACTTATAAATCCAAGTAGGTCTCTCCAACTAGTTTTGGGTGTGCAATATTCTACTCCAAATGAACCTAGGGAAACTAAGGGAAGATTTGAGTACCCTTTTGGATGTTTGTGAGATACCCAAAGTACCAATAACTGACTATACTCCTACAACACTTAACCCACACAAAGCACATAGAGCTAATTGGCTAGATTATGGCTTAGTTTACCCTGTGGATGGTCAAGGATGTGTCCATAGAGCCAATTCAGGGTTCTAGAAACCTTAAATTATCTCCAAATGCTCCAAATTCACCTTCAGAGTGTTCTTCTCAATCAAATTGATTGACTGCACACCCCTACACACAACCAACTGGCTAAATACATAGAGATATTCAATCTAGGGCTTGGTGCAAAACCCTTCAAACTACCAGATCTTGTCGTATGCCTTAGGTTGCTCCCACAAAATGAATTATAAATTTAACCACACAAATAAAAATGAGATCAATCAAATTGCATCAAAATATAGATTCACAAAGATTTCCAATCGTATCATTTAATGTGTCAGTTCTCTCTGTACACATCCATACCAGTTAGGGTTTTCACATGAAACTGATAGTTTTTTCATTCAAATTGCATTCAAAATATTGAGTTACAATCACTCTCCTCTTGGAGAGGTCTTATCCTGATTAAATGTGTTAAAAAATGAGTTCTAATCGATCCATGAATAGTTGTGATTGTTGGCAACTAAATTTGAACTTCTCAAGTAGCTTTTGAAAATTTGTTCGAGCAAGTTTTTTGCAAGTTTTGCATTCTTGCACTCCAAATGACTTAAATCATGACCTTAGCCTATAAACCTAACTAAATATTCTCTAAATGATTAAAAATAATTGAAATCATATCCAAAACACCTAAAACATTCAAAATACCTATCTTGCTTATCATTTAAAACACTAGAATCCAAGTGGACTAAGGCATCCCAAGGCTTATAGGTGTGCCTTAGGGATCCTTGACCACACAAATTGGATCAAAGAATGAAAAGTATGATCTCTAGGATCCATCCATTTTATTAAAAAGAAAAACAAAACCAAAATATGTGGAACATCAAGGATGTTTCCTTGGGTGCCCTGCACCACTTGGGGTCCCTATCTGTCCTTGGGCTTATTCCTCCTATTGTTACCCTTGTTCTGATTGAGTGTGTTGGAATTCCTTCCAAAATTCCCTTGACCTTTTCCTCTCATATTCTAAATCATTTGATGTCCACCACTTTTATATTTATTATTGTGAAATTTCCTTTTGAATCCATGGGAAGTCTTAGGTCTCCAATTTGTACACACCATGGACATCTGCTGCAATCTTTGTTTCTGTCTAAGGGCCTTCCTAAAAGAAAAATACATCATTTCTAGTTCATGCATATCAACTTATGAACCTTTTGTAGGATGCAACACTAGAATGAACTTGTGAGTTCTGAATCGCTCATCCTGCTAGTATTGAGGAACATACTTTACCAAGTGACAAAACCTCTCATGATATTGTGTAACCGTTAAGACACCCTATATTGATTCCTAAAACTCATCCACCTTCAAATCAAAATATAATAGTGGTAACCACCTCTTACGGAAAGGTTGCAAGAATGCCTCCCATGAAATATCTGTAGGTTGCAATCTATTCTCTGGCATTTCATTATCCCACCGTGTAGTGGCTTCACCAATAAATTGGAAAACACCCCACATAGCCCTAAATTCTCCTAAGATATGTCAAACGTGAAATAATTTATCCATGGAAATAATCCAAGCCTTTGCATCATCACCAATAGTCTTACCATTAAAGGTAAGAGGAACAACCTTCTTGAGGTCTTTACTAAGATCTTCAGCAATTATGCCCATGTTATTGGCTACGTTTGTAGCCCTATGATCAACTTCTCTTTTCAAATGTTTTGCATTCCTCTTATCCTCCTCATGTTTTTTCTAAGCTTCTAATCTTTGATCCTCTTCTCTCTTCCTCTGTTATTCCTCATTTTGCAGATTCTCATTTCGCCTACCCCTCAAATTATGCTCAAGATGATCCATACGATCACCTTACTGTTGCAAGAGGTTTCCTTGTTAATTCAAGAGGGATAAGATCTGATCTAGCCTTTTGTTTGGATCATTATTTAGATATGTTCTAGTCCAGTTATTGTTTCGAGTATTCATGGTGAGTGATTAGATCCTACACCAAATAAAATTATGCAACTTTAGAAAATAATAGACCAAGGTCCTAGAGTTTAAACACAGCTTTGATACCACATGTAAAGACTAAAATTCTCACTAAAATGCCACATAAGCAGTGAGCTAAAAACTTAGAAAGTCGCAAATAAAGGTCAAAGTCAATTTCATGATAAGACGAATCAAATTAAATTTCCATACATACATAATGATAAGTACAATGATTTGACCATTTTGTCGATTAAAGGATGAGTAATGAACATGAACAACTATTTTTTTAGACAAAGAATTGGGTGTAGACTATACTATCAAACACACTAAATCATCCCATGATATGATACAAAGATAATGATCATTACATCAAAAGATGCTGACCTACTTGTTGAGCACTGGCTACATCATACTAGTACAACATGCATCAATGAGTATACATTAAATACAAGACCATGAAAGTAAATCATAAAACATAATACAAAGGTTCCATCAAACAACTATCCATCTGCAAATCCTTGTCTCCTAATCCATTAGACACTTGTCCATCTTCTATCTCGAGATGGGAGTGTGGCTCAAGCTCTTTTTCAGCCCAATCACGGAGTGGTTATCTCCCCCGAAGCTCATCCTGGCATGAGAGCATGTCGACCTTTCCCGAGAAGCCTTGCAACCTGGAACTGGTGGATCAAATGGATTTGGTGTAGCTATGAAACTAACTACTTTACACATATGTCTAAGAAGAACTATTCACAAATGTGGCAAAGAGATGAAACAAAAACCTAACATATTTAAGGAAACATTGTTGGCAAAATGGTCAGCGCTCCCCTCGGGATTTGTGACATGGCTTAACCACCTCTTGTGTCTTCTATAAGTCTAGTGGTTGTATCGGGCACTAACATGTTGATCTTTTGGTGCAAAGACAACCACTACTTGTAACAAGTGGTATCCAAGCTTAGTCACAGGTTCAAATCCCCTCGGGTAACGGTGAGGGGGAGATTGTTGGCAAAATGGTTAGTGCTCCCCTCGAGATTCATGACATGGCTTAATTACCACCTCCCATGTCTTCTATTATTCTAGTGGTTGTATTGAGCATTAATAGGTCGATCTTTTGGTGCAATGGCAACCGCTACTTGTAACAAACATATGCAAATAGCTTTGGCCAAAGCAATTAAGTACTAGATTTCTACTGAAAAATAGAATGAAAAGAAGCATCATTTTCTACCCTTCCTTGGTTGCCCACATTCAACATCGTTCCAAAAGTATGCACTACACAAAATCTAGAAATAAAAATAAACATAAAAATAATCTTTGAAAAACAAGTTTTCTATCCCTAAATCAGTTATAAATATCCAATATGAATATTTATGTCCTCATCAAACAGATTACACTATGTTAACTAATTATATTGCCCAAAATTTCCCATTATTGATTTGAGTTACAGAGGACACTCATCAATCCTTACTCATATAACAAAGATACATAAAAAAATAAAAATAAAGCATTTTGATTAACTTCATTTCCAGCATACTAAATTAATTGAAAAGCTGTTAAATTTAATCAAGGAACATATCCATACTCTTCATTTTTACATTATAATTGTATTAGTTCTCTCAAACAACATAACCAGTGTTCTCAACAGATATTTTTATATTATTCGGATTTAAAACAAAAAAATTCTCATACCCAATAATTTCACATAAGAGGAAATGCTATCATCTAATCCGACCATAACATTTTGGAAAGATTAAAGGAAAAACATACAAGTATCGCAAGCCCCTTAGCTGGAATGGTAACTATAAAAGCAGAAAACTCATAACAGATTAAATGGCTGACTATTTGTGAATGATATATATATATATATAACCTCCAAGCAAATAATGATATTTTCAACGTAGCTTAGCTAGTGGGGAGTTTTAAGTAATTGGTTCTTGATAGAAGAAAATGGTAGCAAAAGGCATTCATTGATGGAGAGGCCCAAACAAAATCAAAGATTTAAAACAAATTTTAATCATTTCCTTCATGCTAGGGTGGACGCTAATCTCTATTAAGGAGGACAAATAAAAAATAAATGCACACTATGTGCTCTAATGTGTACACAACCCTCCTGCTACTAAGGCAACCACTATAGTATACTTATAACAAATATTAGAGGAAAGATTTAATAGGATTTATCAGTGTTTCCTTAAATGTTATACTATGATAAAACAGGTCGCAATGGATTCATACAGTCTAAAAATTACTGGAATTAATGGAAACACTTGCATTGTATAAATATAAGGTTTAAGAATTTCCAAAGACCATTTTTTTCTTTCCTTTGGAAAGCAAGGTAATAATAGTATCCAGACTATAAGTTTACTGAGCTTAAGTTTCATTTTAGAAAAGGTGACAATATTCTCTGGAGCAAATACACGCAAGAAATTTAAAAGCAGCTTATGGATACGAAGGAGATTAATACATTCTGGAGCATCAAATAAACTTTAAACAATGTAAGGTATTACTGAACGGACTCGGCTTAGCCGCCCACCCAATTTACAATTCCTGCCGATGTGTCTTTCATGACACCCAAATAGCATGCAATAGTAAAGTTTTCTTGAAGTTTGTCTACCGCCTTTAAAGTCCACTCTCCTTGTAACTGACGTTAAGGTAGTAGTATCTTTTAAATATTTCCAGCTCATCGTTTATGATTTTATTTTTTTTGTAAATTAAGTAATAAAGAGAGAATTGTTTATTCATTAACATTTTTTTTATATTTGTAATACTATGAAAATGTATACATATATGCTTGATATAAAATTCTATTATATTTCCTTTAACTATTGAAGTTTTGTTCATCCAAACACATCTTTCACATTGAGGTAGGGTAAGAAATAAAATACTTTATTCTATTGTAATTGAACATAAGTTGTGTGGTGTGGACAAAACCAGATCTTTCAGTCCTACCACTATCGAGGAGATAGCCTCCTCCACCTCAACCACACTCCCTCCTTCATCTTGTGAATCAACTCAAACCACTAGATTTTCCATCAGTAGGTTAGTCCAAAAAAACATAATCGAATTAAATTGCATCTTATTTCCTTGAAATATATATCATATTTCACTAAATGAGCATATAAAACATATACGATAAATCATAAAAATATTCATCATAGCATGTAATGTCATCATGAAATAACATCATCACAGACGATTACAACATGTTCATGAATATAACAAGTCGAAATAAAAACATCAATGTCACATAGTTGGGACCAAAATCAACTAATGTCTAAATCAAGAAAATATAATGAATAGAAAATCATGTCGACTAAATTCTAAGACTATCTGACGAGTCATCAAAAGTCCAAGTGTTTCATAAATGTCCTTAAAAATAGTAGTCTAATAGGTCGAGTCGTGACACGATGTGACATCCATATGTTCCATTTAATTTGGAACTCTCGCTTCCATGCTAGGTCTTTGGAATGTTTTAGAGATCTCAATGACCTTACAATATCTGCATTTTGTGATCTCTCACGTCCACATCAGCTCCAAGTGGGTTGACCCATATGCATTTTCTTTTCTCACTAAGTCATTGGGATGTTTGAAGAGTTCCAACAAGTTTTCAATATCTTATATCATCTGAATTTTTAGCACACATATTCTTCATATGCTCAACCCACTCTGTGTTCCTTTCCATTGTTGGATCATCGACTCATTGGGGCTCAAAATAATCTTCAACAAGCTTATGAGCCATAAGGTTATGTTTCTGTTGATCACTATATCTTCTACATCATCATCATCAACTCATTGAAGTTGGAGGAACATTCCAACGATGACATGAGTTCTTTCTTTTGATAATAACCTACAAACAAACTTAAATCATAAAATAATTTAAAATATATAAGAACTTCAACGAGGTTACAAGTTATAACTTATAATCAATACAAGTGATGACTAGGATGACACACGTTATCAAAAGGGATTTTGATGACATACCAACACAACACCACTTAAAAACAACTTAAAACATGTGCATATAAACTTAAGTCATAGGTTATCATGGGGAGGGGGCCAAAATACAAGGACATGAGAGATTAAAATCTAAAGGAATAAGATGATGCATTTGTGCTAATGTTTAAACAAGGGTTTCAACCAGTTTCCAAATAAAACCTAAACACGGGACTAGTTATTCAGCAACTTAAAACCCTCATACAAGGAATTTCAAAAGACATTAACTCAAAAAACCAATTGAATTGTTCAAACATAATATTAATTCCAAAAGGATCTATAAACATATTGAACCAACACTTTGACAAAACCTAACCCTAGAAGGATTTGCAGAAAATAGCCCTAATAGTGAATCTAGTTGGGGATGACTAGTAGTAGACCACCATGAGGGCTCAAAAATCTTGGAGGGGTAGACCAACAACAACTGATAGGGAAAAATAACACACACATATTTATAATTATACACTAACCTACTGTTCTTGGAAATAGATGTCAATCAAGGAATCTTTTGAGGAATTGTCCATGCATTGGAAGCTTCATTTCTTCAACATTAGTATTCTACAAAAAATTAGAGTCTTCCCCAATTTTCTCTATAACAACATAGGGGTCAAGCCACAATGACTCAAACTTACCAATTTTGCCCTTTTTCTGACTTCTTACATTCCACATCAAGGCCATATCCCCTTCTTGAAATTTTCTTTTTGTAGTCCTCTTGTCAAAAAGATACTTATCTTGTTGTTGTAACTTTGCATTTTTCTTTCATGCTTCACCTTTGATTTCATCTAGCTCAATAAGTTGCACAATCCTTTCTTCCATAAACTCAAAAATATCATCATCTTCTTTTTGAAAAAAAAAAAAATATATATATATATATATATATATATATATATATATATATATATATATATATATATATATATATATATATATATATATATATATATATATATATATATATATATATATATATATATAAGGAGCATATTGTTTAAGGGTTGAGATCCATAAAGTAACACAAAAGGAGGCATACCTCTAGCCTTGATTATTGTAACTCTATTATCACACAATGCAAGTCTAAGCTTTGAATCCCATGTTCTTTTTTTCTTCTCCAAAACTCTCTTTATAATATTCATTAAAAATTTATTATTGGAATCAATTTTTCCATTTCCTTGAGGATGATAAAAGGATGAATTTATGATATCATGATCCCATAAGACTCAAAAAATTCTCTAAATTCATCAAACCTAAAACACGTAGCATTATCCATAACCAGTTTGACAAGTACACCAAATCTAGTTAGTATATTATCAAGCAAAAAATTTGCAACAACCTTTCTAGTGGCTTGTTTGGTGGGAATGGCTTCTATCCACTTAGTGAAATAACCTATTGCTACCAAAAGTCATATGTGACCAGCAGTGGACTTCTCACTGATCTCACTAATGAAATCAATTTCCCATTGATAAAAAGGGGCTTCAATTTGCAAAGGCATAAGAGGTAATGCTCTTGCATATTTCAACTCTATAGAAATCATTTGGCATGGCTCACATTTTCTTACATGATCATGTGCATCAACACAAAGAGCATGCCAATAATAACCTACCCTAAGGATCTTATGAGTAGTTGTCTTTTCTATGAAGTGTCCTCTACAAACTCCTTCATGCATCTCTTTTAATATTTTTTGAGCTTGATATTTGTCCAAACACAACACTAGTATGTCATCCCCATTCTTTCAAAATAAATCACCTTCAATTAAAACATACCTATGGGCTTGTAAATTTAATTTCCTCCTTTGGTTGTCAATTATATCTTAAATTAATTTCATATTCTTCAAAAAAAAAAAAATATTAGTAATATAGGGTTGTCTTTCAATGTTCATTACCATTTTGTCATCTATTTGCACATTGTCGATTTGAGTAGTTTCCAAATTTGTTTCAACTGACACTTTTTCCAAGCCC
Organism: Chamaecyparis obtusa; assembly: GCA_027943335.1. Classification (NCBI taxonomy): domain Eukaryota; kingdom Viridiplantae; phylum Streptophyta; class Pinopsida; order Cupressales; family Cupressaceae; genus Chamaecyparis; species Chamaecyparis obtusa. The sequence goes on along the minus strand of BSBK01000680.1, from coordinate 159,955 downwards.
AAGCCTCAAACCAATTTTGGGATTTGGATCTCAATATTGAACTCTTGTATTTTGTTGATCCATCTGCATCTTCATCTAGTTACATCAAATTGAACCAATATGTCCTTCACCCTAGTATTAGGTACATAAGCGATAAATTTTGTACCTACCATGTCATGCCCCACAAGGGAACCGGGGAAGAGAACAAAGATTCTCTTTGTAAAAGAAAACCTAAGTAATGATTTATGAAAAATTTTAAATTTTTTTTAAAAAGAAATTACATAAACAAAACATAGTTTAACTTAGATTCCTCCAAGGTTCCCTTCTTATTTAATGCACAATTCATTTAAGTCTATTTAGTGTACTAGCAACTTGATTTACTTCTTAAGCAAACTTCATCACAACATTTGTAGATTCTTAATAAAGAAATACAAAGTACTTTCATTTCAATTTTCCATTTAAATCCATCTATTTTCCTAAGTATCCTTTATGAACAATATAACATTTAAAGCATTAATACCATATAATAGAATCATCCAAACATTTGATACATTGCAAATATTATATTTTTTTCAATAGCTTTTCCCTTAATCAACAATAATGAGAAACATACTACTTTACTTGAAATGTTACAAAATCCTTTTCTTTTCCAACATACATCATATGCATAAAGTTCATGCTTTCCCTTTTCCTTTCTCCTAAGTCTACCCATTCCAAATACATCATTTTGAAATACATTAATGATTACATTACATTCATCTCCTCTTGGGAGGTAACAATAATTTTACATCATGAAAGATAAATACAAGTCTTCATTCTTCAAAACTGGAACAATATGCAAGCATGATTCCTTAAGCACTGCATCCACAAAAGGTACCTCGATAAAAATATTTACCACCCAACCACGTGGATACCAAAATGCCCACTCCCCCGTGCTAGGAGATAAACACCAAGGTCCACAAAGAAGGGATAGCTAGGCCATACCTAGGGTTGGGTAACCTTTCCCAAATAGCAAATGAAAAGAAAATCAAAGTGTAAATCTTTTCCCAAAGGTTCTAAGGCTTGGTATAAACTCTAAGAGACAAGCTAAGTGAGTTTCATCGCATAGCCCTCACCCCTTGGGTTTTCCTGGTACTGGCTACTCCGGGCCCAGGCCCCCAAGTAGGTACATGCGGAACTGAATGCCTTTTATACAGACAAGCGCCATTCAATCGTACCTACGCATAGGCACCTTCTCCCACTCCCATCCATAGCCTTTACTAGTACTAATGGCATGGGTGAGGCATACATTAATCTTTTTAGTGTTTGAACCCATTCCCATAAGTTTTAATTAAATTATGACTTGTTAAAAAAACTCTTCAGTCGGTTATCCTAGTACTAGCCACTTAGGGCCCCGGCCCCGCACTGAGAGCCACTCACTTAGTGTTCTTAGGTTTTCTACCCTTAACCCAAACATCACATACACACCATACATGAATTAAAACACATCATAAACACATTTGAGAACTTGCATCAAAGAATAGAAAAGAATAGGAGAGTTTAGGGATGCTTAGGAAAATTAGGAGCGTTTAGGGAGGCCTAGAATAGTCCTGATCCTCCAGACAATCCTAAACCCTAATCCTGCTTCCAACACACCTCCTAACCCTTATTAAAGAATATAAATGCACCATATAACCTTCACCAAACAAGTAATGAACATATATATTTTATACAAAATTCCATATGCAAAACACAATGCTCCATCTATGGAAACCTCCCATGCCTGAAATTTAACTAAGTTTGAATTTTTGAAATTTCCAAAATCTAGAATCTGCATCTTAACTCATATGAAGTTGAAACCTATCCCAAACATCCTTAAGTATTAATGTTTTATAATTTATACAAATATAACTTAAAGTATAAGAAATTATTCTTATACTTAAATGTTATATTTGTATAAATCCTGCCTAAACCCTAATCTGGGATCAACTGGGCATTTGGTAATGAGGACTACGTATTTATTCACAGATCTATGCATTTCTATAGAATGGTGGAAAATAAAACAAAAACTACTGTCAGATCTGACTTTCAAGTAAAACTGGGCATTATAGGGACTGTGTATGCCAAATCTGGGAAAGACCCATTTCAAATCTCCCAATTTCCATACAAAAATGGCCCTCCAACTATGATTACCATCCATCTAAACCTACTCTACACTTGAACGATGAGAAGTGGTGTACAAACCAACATGAACCAGCAAAGATGAAACAATAGCTCTAAGGCCTGGAAGCACTCTTAAACATTCTGAATAAGAAAGTAGATACAAGGAGAATACTAAGGAGTCTACAGACTCTTACAAATGTAGGGAAGAAGAAATATTCATATACATACAACATAGGAAATAATTCCATTTAAACATGATCCTAATCTCTATATCACTAATACAGGCACAATGGTATATATACATATAACATGAACATTCTGAAATTTACGTAGACAACAAAGCACAAAGAGAAAACATTCAACCAGACTTTTATCAAATACATATCACAAAGGAGAACTATCTCCCAGGATGGATTCCAACCTGGAGTCCTGCGAGGATTCGATTTGATGAAGAAGGATCCAATCCTCTCAATCTCTTTTAGCACTCCTACAAGTTCTTCTGGATGCAATCTCTAGCCTCTACCGGAAGCAACCAAATGACAATCTCAAAGACTAATAAATTCTCTCCTCACAACTATACTTTTTTTACAAATAAAATTCCCAACCAAACAATATCACTTCTCGAATCCAAACTCATATGCCAACCCCCCCTCACACAGGAGATCTTTCTATATATAGATTGGAGGAAGTAGTTGCACAGGTAATCCAAGTGATGCAACCATCCCAACTATCCACTAGTTATTCGTTAAGAATAATATGGTTTGCAGAACCATTCCCGTGAAGGGATAAATAAATTTTATTTAATAAAACTTTATTCTATGACTCCTAGATTTAAGGGTGGCAAAATTAGATAGTACATTTTAGGAATAATTTACTAAGCTACATAACCATGGTAATAGAATTTACCAAACACATCTTCCATTAATGAAAGTGACTTAGATTTATTATTATCTAATAATAATTTCCTTCACACAATTAATTAATTAATTATATAATAATATATATTTATATATGTATTCATAGGCATATGTGTGCACCCATATGCTTATGTGTACATATACCATAAGTCAGACACATTATTATTAATATTACAAATATTTAAATATTATGACTATTATTATTTAAACCCAATTCATTATAATTTAAATCCATTACTAATTTATATCCACAAAATGTAATCATACTCTACACATATATATGTATGCATCTATATATTTACTAACATAAAATAAGAAATTCCTTAACACACATAATCATGATCAAACCATAAACCTTTTCAGACATGAAAGCAACAATCCAACAAACCAGAATGCATCATCCACACAAGAAACTGACTCAAGAATTCCCCCACCTAAGGATAAAAGGGTTAGGGGTAGATTTCCTTCCCATGGAACCTAGTGATATCTCTATAACAACAACAACGATTGAGGATTTTGAGGGATCGCTCAGACCTGTGAAGCCAGGTGGAGACGATACCTGATACCTGTAATCCTACATCACCAAGAAGAGATACATGTATACATATGGATACACATACAAATCAAATATATGCAAACAGATGACCAGGATCGATACATCGTGTGGACCTCAACTAAGTGAGTAACTACGACTTCGTCCTGAGTCATGAAAACACATCAGACACATATCCATGAAACATAAAACATCATGATAATGGTTAGATTCAAATCCTTGGGTTAGCTCCATAAAACATATAAAAATAGATGGTTTTCTAATTTCATAAACATATGAATGATAACCATAAATGAGCATATCAATCATCTAATAAACATATCATCATCCACAAAACATAAATGTAAATATATAGTTCTAACCATCATAATAGAATGTCCAAATCAAAAAGTTGAAGTATCACCATAGGAGAGGGTATCACATACCAAATATAGTCTGAAGGTCTTTACTACTTTAACCAAATCATACGCCTACTTATTTTCTATATCATACTTCAATTCAAAAGCTTGGAGAGATTTTCTAAAGAAAGAAATAGGTTTCTCAAAACCTTTTTCATTTTTATGAAGAATGACTGTTGCAATTTTATAAGATGAAGAAAATGAAAAAATCTAAAATGGTTTTTACTAAAATCAAGGGATTCGAACACTGGGGCTTCTTTAATTTCTCTTTTAATACTCACAAAAGTTTCAAATGTTTCATTAGTCCAATCAATCCTAGGCCCCTTTTTAACATCCTTGCAATGAATTTAACTATTTTTACAAAATTTGAAATAAACCTCCTTACAAAGTTTATTTGGTCAAAAAATGACTGGATGACTTTACTATCTTGGGAATTGGAACTTTGTCAATAGCATCGACCCTATCGGGGGAAATCCTCACCCCTTCCTTAGAAACAATATGGCCTAACAAATTTCCTTCAATCACTGCATAATGGCATTTCTTTGGGTCTAATGATATACCATACTACAAGTCCTTAGCAAATGCCTTTTCTAAATGTAAGAAATGATCCTCTACTTTTTTTGAATACATAGTTAGATCATCTTGATATATTACCATAATAATGTTAATCCAATCTACAAATGCAACATTGATAACTCTATCGAATGTTTCTCTAGCATGTGTAATTCCAAATGAAATTCTCGCATACATATGTTCCCCAAGGAGTTAAAATGTTGTCTTGTATATTTGTTCTAAATCCTTGACCTTTACCTAGTTATATCCTAAGAATCCATCCATCATAGAAAATAAATCACACCCAATAGCTTGTTGAAGCATTGTGTCCATATTTGGGAGTGGATAATTCTCCTTTAATGAAGATACATTCATATTTCTGAAGTCAACACATAGCATGGTATCTCTATTTTTCTTCCTTACAGGCACCAAGTTTGAAACCCAAGATGAATGTATGATTGGCTTGATTATCCCTCCATCTTTGAGATTTATTCATTCCTACTACATTTTTGGAGTCAAAGTAGGATTAATAGATCGTTTCTTCTATCTAAAAATCTTGGCATCTGGTTTCAATGTGATCTCATACTGGAAGTGATCCTTTGTATAAAAATTTAGGTCATTATAAGACCATACAAAAATATGCTTCTACTTTCTTAACAATTCTATAAGCATTATCCTAATCTTAGGACTAATTTTCATCCCAATGTAAACCATTTTAGCAGATGTATCGGTCCCCAAATTCACCTCCTCCAAATATTATTGTTTTCACTAAAGTTATCTTATGAGCATGACTATCATTCCCATCAAATGCTCTTTACAATGAAACCATACCTTTGAAAATCTTATTTGTCGTCAACTATACCACCTCATTCCCAAAAATTGTCTCTTTACCATCCACCACTTCCACAAATGCATTGAAATCAATTTCTTGTGATTTATATCAATTTATGCAATGAATGATTTTGAGAATATCATCACCATCCTCCAATACTTTCTAATTATAAATGTTATTTTCTATGGGTCTAGATTTTACCTCTACTTGTTAAAATCCATCCAAAGTTGCATCACCCCTTTTCAAAGCAACATTTGCTAAAAAGTCTTCCATTGTGTTCCTAGATCTATCTAACCATTGAATAGAAAAAGCATCAAATATTTATATCCAGTCCCATACTGCATGCTTGTATTGGTTTAGTCTCTTATTCTTTGAATAGTACTTTAGCATGCTTTGTGAAACAACTAATCCATAATACCCAAAAACTTTTAGTATTTTAATTTCATGTTTCACATCAGTTTCCAAGCCTAAAAGTAAAGCTTCATATCAACAGTATTGTTTGTAGACTCTAAAGTCGACAACAAAGAATACTTGAAGGTTCTACTAGAAGGTGAAATGAACAAACCCCTAGCACCTAATCCTTCTTTAGAACATGCACCATCAAATAAAATTTTCCACGTCCCATTTTGTTCCTTTTGAATATCATTGACAATTGAATATGCACTTTTTAACAATGGCTCTACTTGTTCAACTCTAAAACACCCCATATCTATGCCACAAAAACATGTCATTTCATTTGGATCATCCTTCTCTACAACTGCAAGAGTTCTTGGTTCTTTGAACAACTTAACTTCTTTACCATTCATAGGAATTATAGCATATGAAAGATCCAACTTCATATTACCTCCAATTGCAACAACCCATTTTCTAGACAACAACATTCCATATTGTGGTGGGATATCTACAAGCATGATGTCTATTTTGTAAACAATCTTAGGGAGTGCAACAACTTTTACTTCCACATCACTCATTTTTCCAATAACCGGTACTTCCCTATTGTCCATAGCATAACATTTTCCATATGAAGTATCCACCCACATGCCTAATTCTTTCATTACACAAAAAGGCATTATATTTGTTGCAGCTCTAGAATCTATCATGCAATTCCTAATCAATTTTTTATTTACAAATAATGTGACATAAAATGGATCCACTTGAGATGGGTTCTTCATAATTGTATTACCAACATAAACCTCAGGAGTTCTTATTTCTTCTATTTTAACAACACTTTTTGTACTCTTTTGACTATCTTCTAGTACTCTCAGCTCATTAGAAAACAAGGAAACCAATAAATTCTTGTGTTCTACTATTTTCATCATCTCCAACAAATGAACTGAAACTTTCATCTATGATATGGTTTGATCCATGTCAAATATGGGGATGTTTGGCACATTTTAGGGGACTGTTTTAATCACTTCAATCCTAGCATGCGTTTACTTCTCACTAGGGAAGAGGATTTAAGAGTATTGTTCACATTTGATTCCTTTCCCTCAATATCAACTTTTGAATCCTTATGTGACACATTAAATTATACCTTTGTGTCTTTGATGCTTTAACTTTGTCTTCATCCTTTTTAATTATTTTAGGAGTCTTTGGGGTAGTCACTTGCTCTTTGATAAACCAATTATTAGGCTTTCCCTAATCTGAATTGACCACTCTATTTCTCAAATTATAGTTACTTCTTTCTTGAGTAACTATTTCTATTGAAGGGACCTTACCTCTTCTTCACTAGGTTTCCTTAACCCAGTATCTTCATTAGCAGAATTGACAACATCTATTCTTGGAACTTCTACACCTTTTGAATATGAAAAAACTTTTTGTTGGTGCAACTGTCTTATAGTTCTCTGATTTTTAGCATTATATTCATTCCCAACATCCTCAGAAGAGTCATAATCATCAACTTCAAATGATCCAATAGGGAACATATTTATTGTTTGATCTACTTCTTCATCTTGATCACGCTCCTCATGCAATCCTTTAGATCCTTGAATAGATTGAGTAACAACACATTTCCAAGAGGAATGAGGTAATTTTCATGCCACACGTCAAGGAATATCCTCAACTAGATTTGCACATGGTCCTTTTAAAGGGTATGGGGTGTCTTTACCTATTGAACCCTTTTGGTTCTCTTGTACTAGTTTCCCATGTTTCCAATTGGCATGATAGGACATTTCATGCAATCTGATATGTCTCACATTCTTTTGATATCCTTTCTTATCATACGATATGCCCTTCTCTTTCTTAGAAACTTGATCACTAAGTTCTTTTACTACACTCATTAGCTTATTTAGATTATCCTCTTCTTTCGATTGTTTGTTTGATGTCACTTTGGATTTTGTAGTATTTTTCACATCTTCCCTCTTTACTATCTTCCTTGTAGCCTTCCTATTGTTTTCAATTCCAAGTACTACTTTGAAAGCATCCCTAAGGGTAGGAGGTTCTCTAGATCTCAATTCATACCCAAACTTAGAGATTAAACACATTGAATCGTTGGGTCTTAGATGTGGTATTTTGTTTAGAACTTTAAAAAACCTATGTTGAAATCAATTAATCTTGGGTCAGTATGATCACCATATTATTATCTAAAAACCCTCTAAAAATCATGCCATCTAATGATATGTGCATCTAGAAGACTTTTATATCAATCCCTTGCATAATCTACTAATGATTGCATAAATAATTTCATCACAAAATCCCTATGCTCTACCTCAAAATTGTCCATGACATTCATGAAAGATTTACTGTGGTTTCACCAAACAGACCACTACTTCCTGAGAATTTATGTAATTCAACACTAGTGTTGTTATCCACAAGATTAGGATACCCTTGGATGCCAGTAAATTTCAACTATCTCTATATGTCCATATGAATGGGAGGTCTTGCAAATGGATTTACCCTTTGGTTTGGAGTAACATGGGTATTTGGATTAGGGACATTTTGTGGTACATTAGCTACATTAGGTGGTGGGACCAATGGTTTTGGAGGTATAACATTCTAATTTTGTGGGATGATGGCGATATTTTGTTGTTGAACTTGAAGATTCAAAACTTATTGTAGCATTTTCTAGCATTGTTGTTGTTGCAACAATTGTCGATACACTTTATTTTTTTGTGGATTGATTGGTTGAGGTCCTATTGGTTGACCTACTTGAGGCATTGAAATATTTGGAACATTGATAGCAATAGAATTATTGTGACCAACTTGACCATGTCTTAGTTCTGGGATGTTTTGACTGTTCACTTAGGTCAATGACTGATTGAAATGTAATGAGACAGATGGTATGTTTATAGGAACAAACAAGGCAAAAAATGATACATGTGAACTTACATAAGTTGATGTTAAGAGTTGTGTACTTTCATGACTGGTTGACAAGTCAATAATAGAAGACCTACTGACATCATTTTGACTTGGCTTAGGGATAGATTGTGATTAAGAAGTTTTGACATCCTTTTTTGACAAACTATCCAAATCTTGAAACCTTTTAATAAAATATGCCTTTCTTATCAACATCTCTTATCTAGTGTAGCATGATTCCAACTCCTAAATCTCCTCTAACAATTATTGATTTTTTAGTTCTCTTATCTTTATTCTTGATGTTGAGCATACATTAGCATCGATATCAATTATCTTTCCCTCAGCTTCTGATGATAGAACATTTTTCTTAGGATGTTCTAACCCTAAAAATTCAACACTGGAATTCACTAACATTCTAACAAATAGATCCTCTTCTTCTTTCTTCAATTTAGCTTTTGCTTCCATTTTCAATTTCTCATTGTGTTTTTCCTCTTCCAATTCATCTTGAAACTCTTTACCCATTTTATCTAAATAGCATTAAATTCTTTCATCCTTTCTTCTTGTCTATTTTGATTCTTAAATGATCCCTTAGGTGGTTCGAATAGGGATAGGATCTTAATATCCCCCTCTTCATCACAATATACCTATTTTTTATCATCATTATAATAGTAATAACTAGTCTCCTTGGGAATTTCAGTATAATACTTGTTAGACCTAGGGGATTGTTCATTTCAAGAGGTCCCTTTATGACCATACATTAATAAAGTAGTAGTATATTACTCAACACTAAATGCATTTGTGATTAATGCAAAAGAAAAAAGATCATTAGAAGAGAGTGAAGGCTTACTTCTATTACTCTTTGGTTGCCAATGTTGACTGCCATCACTTGGAGGTTGATAAGGATACCCTTGATGCAAAGATCTAATCCTATACATATTTTCTTCAAATCTTTCAACTGAATATTGTGACAATCCTTTCTGGGATCAATTGGCATGTATTTGTGCACCAACTTTCCTCCATTCATCTACAACTTGGACTGGCTTGGAGCTTATCAAAGTCGCCACCCTTTAATAGGATAAATGTAATTTCAGAGTGATCTCTCAAAATTTGCAATTCTTACAAATGACTGACAAAATCACTCACCAAATGGTTTAAAATATAAAAACTCTATTACCCAAATAAGACTACTAGTGGGAAATTGACATTTGAATAGATCTATGAGAAAATTTGGATAGGAAACCTATAAACTTCAATCCCAAGTTCAAAGTACATCTAAAACATAATTTCCCAACAAAGTCACTAGTTTGTTGGTGTTTCCAACTGACTTCTCAAGTATTCCTAATATTTTTTCTTCTTCTATCAATAGATACCTAAGTTTAGAGACCAACTTATGATAATTTACTCAAAGAATGAATAAATTCTCCCACTCTTTTTGGCTTTTCAAGACCTAGGTGGGTGCACATTGTAATATTTATGGGTTTTCACAAGTTTTGAACAAATATTACAATTAAGCAGATGAATCTCAGTAGGTTACACCAGGACACATGTAAACTTATCCAAAATTAGGGTTATTCTAACTATATGTCATTATTACATATCTGAGAGTGAATACTCGAATAATTCTACTTCTACAAGCAAAAAGGAAAAAATATTTTGATTATTGAATTTAATGGTTATTAAAAAACAAAATTCCATAGATTAGTGCCTAATTCCATTAGCAAATAGAGACAACTATTCAATGAATCAATATGCACCACATATATATATATATATATATATATATATATATATATATATATATATATATATATATATATATATATATATATATATATTCATTTGTTTCACATCTCAAAATATTACATAGCAAATCATGATTATTTCCCCTAAATTACCACAATACATTAACAACATTTAATTCCTTCTTTGAAGGAAACCTATTAATGCATCACACACATGAGGATATCATGAGGACAAATTAATTTTCCTATCTTGAACAAGCAACTTCATACAACAAAGAGAAAACAAAATAGGAGACAATTCGAGATGAGATTTTCATTAATTCTTTCCACATGAGATTACACAATTCATTTAACAAAAAGACTATGACTACTTCAATTTCTCGTAAACTTCAAAAGCCTGTCTACCTACCCAATACAATATATTTTCAAAACCCCTGCAAACGGTATTGAATTCCCTTTCATAAGAACAAGGGAGAAAAACAATATTTAGACAACCACCCCCACCTTTTGCCACGTGTCGAGATTTAATTTGATTACAATAGAATATGCCTAAGGCATCTTTAATACACATAAGGCAAAAAAAAGTTTCTCGTATGAGGGAGGGAAAACTAAATATAACCGAATTGGTTATTCCCTCATGATTTAATCTCCTTGGTTGAGTTGTTGACGTCGATCTGGCAAACAAATTGACATCGGAGGTGTGTGTACTCAGGTGGATCCCCACTGGAAAAGAATCAAATTACAACCAAAACAAATTATTTGTGGTCAAGGATATGACCAAGGCACTGAAATATTTTTACCAAATGTCCTCATCAAACATTACTTATCCTTTCGTAGGAATTCATCGCAAACTTTTATGTGAGGACCATAAACTTAGATTAGCCACAATAGCATTTTGTTTGCTCAAAACTCTAACAACATGTTCTAATTGTGAGAGTCTTTCTAGGAGCTCAAGAAAATTTTCCTCCACCTTTTTTTTCTTTTTTGGCATCATCTTGCACCTTGTTTATAACATCAAAAAGAACATCAAAAAGGACACTCCCAAGTTCATCTTTAGATTCTTGCTCAGTCATATCTTATTTAGTATCTTTAACAAATGCAGACACTTGTGCACCTTGCACTTTGTTAAACCTATCTAAAGCCTTTGCTATATGCTCATGATACTTATGATGCTCTTTCAATAATGACTCCACCTGTGTTAATGCAACCTTGACCTCATCAATCATAATTGTTAATGGCTTCTCAACTCTTCCTTAATATGATCACTTTATTTATCAAGACATTGTAACAATTGTTGCTTTCTCCATAAATGCTTGTTGACAAGGTCCAAACTAAGCTTCACTTTTCTATGCTTGTTTATGATGCCCACAAATGTCTTGATATCTTCTCCACATTAGCTACAGATGAGGTAATAATTGTGCAAACCTGACCTTGATTAAGTCCTCTTCCATTTTAAACATGTAAGCCTTCAATTCCTTGTCCAACCCCATGTTTTCCTCTTGTCATTTTATTAACTACCTTTCTACTTCAATTATTTTCTCCCTTTCAATCTTGACATCGGTTTTTAGCTTTGAGGCCTCATACTATGTAGTCAACAAAAGACCTTTCTATGAGGATGTATCTAATTGTTTAGTCAATTCTTTGACCTTTCTTTCTAGTTCCTCATTATTTTGTTAGCTTTTCAACTACAAGTCTACTAAATAATGTAGTATTAACATTCAGATCAATTGCTTGCCTTGAAGATGCATCTTGCAACCTATAAACCATGGATTGTCCCAAAATTTGTTGAGGATATGCAATTGTTATTGACCTCTTTCCCAATGGATACAAGAACCATGTGGACAAGGTGTTATCATTGGGCTTGAATTCTAAACCATAAGATAATTTATCAAGTCCCTCATCACTGAACCTGTAATCAATTCCTTCAAATCTTCTCAAATTATCAAAAGCAATGCATGAGGGCATGTCTATACCTAGAATTAGTAAACAACTTGCTTCCTTAAGCATTTCCCTTCCTTTTTCTGGTGTCATCTCTTGCATCTCCTTTACATGAGCCCAAAATTTCTTGACAACCTCATCTATTTTTTCTAGGAGAGTAGTATCTATTGTCTCAAGCAATTTCCTTCCCTTCATCTTATAATCTCATCATCAAACATGAAACTCTATAAGGCTCTTCTCTTTACATGTTAAGTTAAATAATCAACAATTTCAAGTATTTCATTAGTTTGGTTAGTTGGAGGTTGATATGGTTGTAATTTTACACCCTGTAATACTTCCTCTTCCTCATGTGGCCATGACCCCTCACCAACTTCTTGAGATATTGTCATGCCACATTTCCCCTTTTCCCTTCCACATTAAAGTGATAGTTTTTCATCAATTCTTCTTTAAGCAATAAGTTATGTAAATATGTTCCCATGCCAACATACCTTTTTGCAAAGTTGCAGCAACCTTCAAGAGCAAAACTCCTTGCCTCTAATCCCAATGACATATTATATGTCTTTAGAATCTTAATTGTTTGCTCAAACCCTTGCACTACAATAATTTAGAAGTCCCCTATGTTCAGAAATGTTGGAAGAAAATAACCCTTGCTATGCTTTCTAAATGGAGCACTTGCCTCAAACATTTTCCACACAATTTCCAATGTGGCCAACCTATCAAACACTATTAAAGGAAAAACATGTGGCTGTTCACTAAAATCATATACCCTAATGTAGGTGTGTTTCTCCATTAGATACCAACCAACCCAATTGTGGTTAATGTTGGCCTTGACTTCTTGTTCGATCTCTCCCCTTAGGGCTTAAGAAATTCATTATTCTTCCTAACAATCTTGGGAACTCAAATCCACAAAGCCTTTGAATGAAGTGTTCCTCAAAGTATAAATATTGAGCATATTTGTATCCACAATCCCAAATTGATGTACATGGCTGCATGGGCTTCTTGTTCCCTCTGCCATTAAACACCTTTATGTGGAAATTATGATCCCAAAAATTATTCTTTTGACCCTCCCATACCAACATATGCATGCGAGGGGAATACCATTTGAGAGTAACCACTGAATTATCCATTTGAATATTTACCAGGGCATTTTGAGTCCCTTCTGCAACAAATTGGGGATAATCAAAGGGTTAATAATCTATTATTCTCAATATCACAAGCAAGCACTATGATCTCCTTTGGCATATATGTCATAACATAACACTAGACAATATGCATAGTAGGTCATCTAATAGTACTCATGGAACAATTCAACATTGTATGGAAGCAACTCTATATCCCCAAACTTCTGAAACTCCCTACCAATCCTTGGGCTATGCAATGGCAACCTTTTCCTTATGTACATTCCCTCTATACTTTGGTGTTTAGATTTAAAATTAATTCTTTGGTCAATGTGTAAACTATTCTCCATGTCAAACATTTGGAAAATCTTTTCTCTATTGAGAGAGGTAACAAATTCTTAGTGGTCAACGTAATGCATCTAATTGTAGGGTCATGGTTTCTTGGAAGCACTTTAATTAAATCCACATTTACAAAAACATTAGGTACAACCAATATAGCCAACCCTAATCTCCAAGGGTTACACTGAGGTTCTTCCTTTTCTAATTTCATGTGAAGCACTTGAAAATGTTGTGACCCCTTATCGACATATGACTTTCTCTACAATTCTTTTGTGCATCATGGAATTTCTACACATTGACCTAGGTTTTGAGTCTGTGAGAGGACCTTCACAAAGGTTCCATTCCTTCCTCTGTCATTTTGGTTTTGGACCCTGACGCAAAGACCTTAGAAGAGGTTGACATGGCCTTTGAATTTTTATTTTTTAAAAACTACTAATTCACCAAAATGCCCTAGCTAGGGCTTACTTTCCTTTAATGTTTCAACACCCAATCATCATTCGTCAACATGTACTTTATTATCAACCAGCCACACAGATTCCTTGAACAAGATCACTAAACACAAATAAGAAAGATTATCGACAAATGCGCTTATCTTTATGCTGCTCACTGCATTTTCCAACGACGACATGACTTCTTTCTTTTGCTCATAACCTACAAACATACTTAAATCATAACATCTTTAAAATCTTACTGTTTGTTTGAGGGGTGGAATTGGAATTTGGGAGAGAAAACCTAGTTTTGACTCCAAATCCTTTGTTTGGTTGCTTACATTGGAAAATGTGAAAACCATAATATAATTTTGATCTTCCAATTTTGCCTCCAAAACAAGGATTTGCAACTTCCAACTAAAAGGTGGAATTCATTTGAAAACCTAGTTATGGTATTTTATTGGCTCATTTCCCAAAATTGGCTCATCTTCCTAAAACTTTCTCATCTTCCCAGTCAACCAAACAGTCCAATGCAAAACCAGAAAATGCAAAACCAGAATCTCAAAACTTTATTATGAGATAATAAGATTTTGGGCCAAATCCATATTCCCCAAACAAACGGGCCCTTATTAAGGAAGTTGGACAAGGTTACAGGCTATCACTTACAATCGACACAAGTGATGACGCACGTTAACTTGTGAGGTCGATGAAACACAACAGGGATTTCAACAACATCACTTTAAAAAAACTTTAAACGTTCATATGAGGCTAAGTCAATAGGTAATAAGATGAAACATTTGCGCAAATGTTTAAACAAGGGTATCAATCGGTTACCAAATGAAACCGAAATGCAGGGGCTGGTTACCGGGCTTAAAAGCCTTCAGGCATGGCATTTTAAAAAGCATTAACCGGGGAAACCAGTGACCATTCAAACATAAGATTGAAGCCCGCCAAAAGGATCTTTAAACATATTAAACCAACACTTTGGCAAAACCCCAACCCTAGAAAGATTTGCATAAATAGCCCTAGAAGTGCCAACACATCCCACTTCTCTATGTGGAGGTGGAGAAAGTGAAGTCACTAATGGCTTCATCATTCCTTCTTCCTCTCTACATATCTCAACTTATACAGTGGAAAAAATAAGGTTTGCCTCTATATTTAAAGAGTATTTATGACAAGATTAGAGTTGGTTTTGGTTATGTTAATAGAGGGTGATCAATGTATGTCCTCAACAAGCTTAATGGAGAATAAGATTACAATAAGGTTTTGGTTAGGTAATGGTAGACGATCTTTTGGAGATCAATTGTAATTATTCAATACGGCTCAATCCACTTGAAATTAAGAGGGGATGTATGGTGAATGGGTAGAATTATTTTAATTTGTAGGCTGGATTTTTTATCCTTGCAAAATGGAATAGCTTCACTTATCATATAAAGATGCCTAGGCTAAGAAATAAAAGTCTTTATATTCCCCTTGACCCAATCATCTTAGTTATTGATGCACATCTTACCTAAGGAACGTGTTATTAACCATGCATATGATTTTGCCCTAGCATAGGTTTCTAATTAATTATTGGGGTTAACAAGATTATTCATATGAATTTTTTTAACTCATTTCAATTAGGAATGAACTAATTTTGCATCATATGGTTTCTTAGAGACATTGAACGGCGATCCCTTATGGACCTTGTGGCCTTGTGGCAATTTGCATAATTCATTGCCATATTTATCAACAAATGCTCAAATTTGAACCTTGTTAAATTTCTTAACTGTGATATCCCCTGTCTGTAATAAGAATTTGATAAATAAATAATAATTAAAAGTATATTAATTAAATATATTGGTCATATTGATCAATGTTATTACTAATAATATTAAAAGCATAAATATATTAATTATTTTTTATATTAAAAGCAGCGAAAAACAAGGGGTTGACCCATTACAAAAACAAGGTCCACCAATAGATGAACAGGCCATCAACAACACATTGTCAGCACAAAAGGTGTTGACAAGAATTATAGAACTTAACAAAACAAAGCACAAAGGCTTTTACCCAAACATGTCAAGCCAAAACTAACACCGCAAGAGAGGAAGGGCAAGAGTTCTTTCTACGTTGTTAAACAACAGTCTAGGCAATACTATCATTAGGTTCCCCAATGAAAGAAAATCCGCTAGGGCAACTACCAACACAATGGTCAGATTGTTGTAGAGGTTGAGCACTGTCAACAGAAGCTTGGTGCAGAGCAGTGGTAGAGGAAGAGGGAGAAGATATGTCCCTCTGGCCAAAGGACAAAGCATTATTAGGAGGAATAGCAACAAGGGTTGCATCAAGGGCAAGGCGTGGAGCAACCTCAACACGATCTACAAAAGGAGCTTCATCAAGATTGTTCGTAGGGGTTTCAACTTCATCAGCAATCTGTGAATCCTCAGAGGACTTTGAAAGAGTTAGCAGCATAGAATGTCAGATGATCATTACTTACAACCTTCCACCAAGTAGCAGCACCTTTGCGTCACAGAAGAGCACAATTTGTGACCATGTGACCAGTAGAAAAGTAGTGTTAGCAACGAAAAGGGAGGCCCTCATAATCGAGCACTTGAGTCCATTGTCTATCCCCAACCATGAGCACCACATCACCAGTAAGTGGCTAAGAAACATCCATATCAACCAAGATACAAGTGAAGTAGTATGGCTCAAAGTCGTCATAGGTACATCCACCTTGAGGAAATGGCCAAGGGAGTTCCCAATAGCCTCAAAACAAGACATCTCCCAAAAAAAGGAGTGGGAGATTTGGGAGGCAAACCAACACTGAACACACATTGAGCAATTCAGTGAGAGGGTTGAAAGAGACTATCCAGGTTTGACAGAAAGGGAATGATTTCCCCAAACCTACAACTTGTTCAGAATCAGATCACAATCTTCGGGAGAAGAAAAGGTAGCAATAAAAAATCATTTAGGACAAGGATAGAGCTCAATATCACCTGAGACAAGAGGTTGCCAAGAGCTGGAAATCCAATTGTGTAGATCTGAGAGAGAGGGTCAAAGGCCTACAAACCTACCAACCAGCCCACGTTGTTGGTAGAACTCCACATTTTCCACCCTTTAGGGCCACAAACAACCACAGGTGATGTCTTGGCACAAGCAATGGGATGATCTTTCAGCTTAGATGGGATGGTAACAGAAGACTTAGTAGCAAGAGAGTAACTCTTTCCACCTGCAGTAGCAGTTTTATGAGGGGGACCCCTCTCCTGACAGCACCAAAAACACCTGCACTTGCAGTTGCCAAAGGAGAGGGTCCACCCAGGGCATGGACCTAGATGAGCCTCAGAAGGATTAAAGTCAGGGCCCCCAAACCTAGTGGCCAACAAAGGCACACCAAGGGAAGGTGCTACCATGCAATCCACCGAGGGCAAGGGGACACTGACATAAACAATGTCAATAGACCCTACAACAAACGGCCCCAAAGAAGACTTGGCCACCACGTAATCCACTGAGGGCAAGGGGACGCTGGCAGAAATGACACTGGCTAAATGGCCGAAAATTTACATCGGCCCATAGCTAGTGCCATCCCCATCTAATGTCATGGCCATCTAATGTTGTGTCATGCGTACAAGTTAGTCAAGGTCTAATCAAAATGTACCCCCGTTGTCGCTTATGTACCACTACAACACCTTTTTTAATTTGAAAAATATTAAGTTCATATATATATTTAAAAATATTTAATGTTTAAATAAAGAAATTGTAAGATATTTATTTCATTTTTTAATGTTTAAATTTTTAAATTTTTATCAAAAATTTAAATATTTATATATATATATATATATATATATATATATATATATATATATATATATATATATATATATATATATATATATATATATATATATATATATATATATATATATATATATATATATATATATATATATATATATATATATATATATATTTGAATTTAAATAGTCTTTTGTAAATGATGTCTCTTATTTCTTAAGTCAATTTAACATAAACATACTAAGATGATTTTTGAAAAAAAAAATAATAATTAATGAACTATAAATGTACAATTTAATAAATAGATTTTATTTTAAAAAGTGTAAAAATATTTTAATATATATAGTTTAAATATTTAAATTTAAATAGTCTTCATTCAAATGATGTCTCTTATTTCTTAACTCAATTTAACATAAATCTACTAAGATAATTTTTATAAAAAATAGTAATTAATGAATTATGAATATTAATTATATAGATTCTTTATACATACATACAGTCTTCATTTTCATGAATGTCTTTAAATACTTTTTAATTTTGTTTTCATGTTATCTTTCTAAATATTCTCAATTATATTAAGAAATGAGAAAGTAAGAACTAGTTTAGGGTAGTACATGTAAATATGTGATTCATTTAGGAGAGTTTGAAATTACTTCTCCTAAATCTTAGATGTAATTCATAAATATATTTTTTTTAGGAAAAATAGAAATTACATTCTGATATTTGGGAAGTAATTTCAAATTTTCCTAAATGAATCACATATCTACATGTATTATGCTAAACTAGTTCTACCCTTTCTCAAATTTTTACATAAAAAGGTTTATGCTATTTTTCTATAAATATGTTTAGATATTTTTCATAAAATGATTATTTATATATTTTTTTTTAAATTAACTTACTTTATCATTTCTTAATATAATTTAGAATATTTATAAATGAAAAAAAAAATTAAAAATATTTAAATAAATTCATGAAAATGAAGACTATATATGTATGTATATATAAAAAATATATATAATTAATATTCATAATTCATTAATTATTATTATTTGCAAAAAATCATCTTACTATATTTATGTTAAATTGATTTAAGAAATAAGAGACATCATTTGCATAAAGATTACTTAAATTTAAATATTTAAACATTATATATGTGTGTATATGTATACTTTTTAAACTATAATCTATTTATTAGTTTATAAAAATAAATTATTTTTTTTATAAAAATTTAAATATTAAAAAATGAAATAAATATTTAAACATTAAATATTTTTTAATATATACGAACCCATGCAAAATAATAAATCTTAATGTTTTTCAAATTAAAGAAAGGTGTTGCAATGGTACATAAGCTGCAACATGCCTGACTTGTACGCATGACACAACATTAGATGGCCATGGCATTAGATGGGGATGGCACTAGCTATGGGCCAGTGCAAATTTCCGGTCATTTAGCCACTGTCGGTAGAAACAATGTCAGTAGACCCCGCAACAAATGATCACAATATATTAATTGTTAAATAAACAATATTCATAAGCTAGCACTTGCATCTAGAAGAGGTGCAATGGTCACGCCCCATAGTTAATATAAAAGATTGAAGGAAGTGAAAATCAAGTGTATTATCCATGTTGTGTTTGTTCTTCCTCTTCCTCTTCCGCTTCCTCTTCCTCTCCTTCAAGTTGTTTTTCTTAAATAAAAATAGTATTAGATTTAAAAATTATAGTATAATATATAAATTTTATCATTGTACTTACATCCATATTAAATATTTTTATATAAACAAATGATTTTTAATTTTAACTGTCTTATAATAGAGAAACCTTAACAATAAAAATCAAATCAAATTTAACTAAGAATGTCAAAATATAAATGTATTTTTTCAACGTAAAGTAATATTAAAAATAAAAATTACATGAAATCATATTATTAATTTATATTATTAAATAAATATTACACTAAATTATGTTGGCATGAAATTTTCAAACTTGTAATAAACTTAATATTATAGATATATTGTAAACTTTTTCATTAAATTGTATATATTTTTACAAGGAATAATAGTTTATATTTACCCTATCACTTCATGGAAGTAGAAAATGGTAAACGATCTGTAAATTGAAAAAACATACACACTAAATTTATTGGACATAAATCTGACCATCTATATAGCTAACTTCTTTCTAGTTTAAAATAAAATTTATAAAATATATATTCGATACATTTGAAAGCGGCATAATGAGTTTTTTAACAAATTAATATAAACATAATAGATTTCTTTTCTCCTGCAACCATATAGCCAAAAACCTAAGAAGCGATGCAAGGTGCGAATGAGGAATATTAAAATATAAAAATTTAAAACACTTTGCAAAGTTTGTGAAGGCAAAAGTATAGTGGAGGGCCCTCAACAGAGCATGTTGACAAAGACCTCGATAAATGTAAAACATAAAAATGTTTAATCTTTTTGTAAATCTCATGGGTCATGTTTAATGTTTAAAATATATATTGCTCATTTGCAAATATCACTTCCGGTTCACTATGCTCTATAAGAAATTATAAATGCAAAGAACGCTTCCAACATCCAAGTCACTATAGTTGTTAAATTAAAAACCCTCAACATTCCAAGTGGATGTCTAACCAGCAAAGAGAATTCTCCAAACGAAAAAAATATTGAAAAATATACTCACTGTTGAAGATAAAAATGCACTCACTAATGAAGATAAAGCAATCCAAAAACGATGGTGATAAGAATATGAGTACCAATAAACCCATGGAAAATTACTTGTGAGAGTACCAACAAACCCAAACAATGGTTCGTATGATTAAAACATAGAAAATGAATTATGAGTATATTAACAAACCCAAAAACATAAAAAACTCTTGTAAAATCACCGATTCGTTGCACATCCACGGCCACGTAATTGATGATTTGGCCGTTGCTATGCCTCTGCCTTGCCACGCTCGACAGGCGCATGCCCTTTTCAAACACTTGCCCAGTCAGAGCCGCACAGACGTGCATTCCCAAAATGTCCACTCCCAGGTACCATTGCCTCATCACCAAGATCTCCACCACTTTGGCCCCAAAGAATACAGAGGCCAAAATGTAACCTTCGTGCAGAAACACTTCTTCTTCTTATTCCCCGTGTTCTTTGTCTTCTTCTTCTTCTTTTTCCTCCTCTTCTCCCTCCTCATCTTCCTCTTGTACTCTTCTTCCTCTTCTTCTTCCTTGTGTTCTTTGTGTTCTTCTTCTTCTTCTTCTTCTTCCTCCTCCTCCTCCTCCTCCTCCTCCTCCTCCTTCTTCCTCCTCCTCTTCTTCTTCCTCCTCTTCTTCCTCCTCTTCCTCTCCCTCTCCCTCTCCTTCTCCTTCTCCTTCTCCTTCTCCTTCCTCCTCCTCTTCCTCTTCTTTTTGTTCATATTCCTTATGTTCTTTGTCTTCTTCTTCTTTTTCCTCCTCTTCTCCCTCCTCATCTTCTTCTTACTTGTACTCTTCTTCTACATTGTCTTCTTCTTCCTCCTCTTCCTCCTCTCTTTCATCTTTATCTTCATCTCCTTGTCTTTGTCCTCCTTCAAGTTAGGTCTAACTGGAAACATTGTGTATTAAATAGATATTTCAAATAATCTAGAATTGTATGCCATACATACATTTTTTTATCACAATCAATTCAGTTGAGATTGTTTACAAAAAGTAAATTGACAACATATTATCCAAAATTGGCTCACATAGAGAACTGGAGTAAGTTGGGCTTGCATTGAAAAAGGACAATTGAAAATAAATTCTCTATAAAACAAATCTACTCGACTTAATATATGAGTTAGTATGTGTACCATAAAGCAGACCTAATCCAAATTGCAACAACATTTAAAATAACACCAGAGGCAATTGCTATCGTTGTTCAATAATAAATGGGACTCATTAACAAACTGGACAATAAATATGGTCGTAGCATACATTGATCATTCGTAAAAATCTAATTGCTAGCATAGACACTACTCGAGATAATCTCAAATTAGAAAAGCTTTGAAATGTAGCTTAGAGCACGAGATTGGTCATCAACTGATAGGTCGAATAAAAGACATCCCAAAAACTTTGATGGAACTACATATAAACCATCCCCTATCTGATTTCTCAAACCCTACATATAACACCCACAAAAGATTTCCATCAGAAATTTCATTTTTCTTAATATTTTTTATAGGTCATCAAAAAAATTGTCAATTCATACCATATTTGGATGGATTTTTCACAATGTCCAAGAAGTTGGAGTAAATATCAATATAAAATACTCTAATGGCCGGAAGGCGAGCATTGAGAATATTCAATGCTAATTGGATTTTTGTATTATAAGAAATAGACACTTGGTATTCAAACAGGGCTTCAGTGTAGTATTTCTCACAATTATCGTGGTGAGCTATAATGTATAGTATATTTGTATCTGAACTTAACTTCAGTTGTGTGTTTATTTTATTGACTAATTTGTTCAATATTTGCAGATGCTTTGGTATCAACACCTGCAATTCATCCATTAGGACAGTATGTGGGGAAACCTGTTGATCAGTGCAAACTTACCCCTAAAATGGAATCTATGAGCACCAAAATAACACTTTCTATTTGGCCACTTCACAGATATATGCTGCACCAGTAGAAATAAGCTTGCCTTGGGAGTGGACTTATTAATTTCACCCACTACTAATATCTAATGCTTATTTAGGATCTACGGATAATTTCTAATCTACTCGATTGAAAACTTAGAAGTTTAGGACTATATTGGGGGGTGCAACTACTCTGTTTGGAGAGTAGTCTGTTAGTTTTTGTGTTGTAAAACACATAATAGAAGTGACAGGTCATGGATGGTGGCTTTTATTTTACTTGGTCAAGAGTTCTCCAAGTTTTTATCTGGGTTGTATAGTAGTACTGAAAATTTTCGGGATTAATTTGGCATTGTTATAAGCACCATTGCATCAAAGGTTGCTAGTTGAGCACCATCAAAGTATTATCCAATCATGTGGCATGTTGCCAATGCCTCGGTGGAAACAGTTATTGCATTTTGTAATAAATCAAATATAATGAAAATTCATTACAATAAAGGTTCTCTCTAGCATTGGCATGAGAATGTGTTATTAAAGTGGTGCATGTTTGTTGTAGGAATCTGATGTCCTGTACAATACTCAACATATTACTTTGGGTGAGAAGCAAGAAATAATTTTCCCTAAAATCATTAGTGCTTGCAATGCTCAAGAATATGGGTTCCCTAATTATATTCAACGCATTACTCTTTCCCACCAGATTTTCCTTGGTGTGACTTCTAAATATCATCCACGTCGTGCATTCATCACCTCCATGAGATGGCATCTCTGTTGCAGCATTTGGTCAAACAGTCCAAAAGCCTTGTTGCTTCTCTGGTTCACACGCATGTTTGTTGAAGAACTTGCAAAGAAAGCATTTGAGGAAAAATAAAAAGTTGTTAGAAGGTGTTCATACACTCTAAGCTATCCAGAAGGAAACCTAAAACAAAATAAAATAGAATGCTCCTGCTCCAGGGTTGCATATTTGTATTTTTGCCACTTCCTCTATACATTGGTACAATCGCCATGATTTCTACAACACAATTCCAGGCTATTGGCCACAAAAAAACCCAGAATAACTTACTATTAAAAAAAGCACCTCTTCTTTGTGTCGAGAATCCCCAAGGACAGATATTCGACATGCAGAAGCAAACCAGACATGTGTTTTCCATGCAACGGTATAATGCACAAGCTTATCACCAAAACATAGGAGCTTATCCTAAAATTTTGTGCATGTCCGCCAAATACTCACCATAACCGAGTTAAGGAGGGAAGAGAACCCTGACTAACGGAAATTTGTTTGGAATGGAAAAAGTGACCAGTATTTTTTTCCGAATCAGACAATTCCATCAAGGGCGATGCCCACAATAAAAAGCCTATCGGCTTAATAAAATAATAATATAAATGACTCTGTAAACTATACAAACAACAATGATTAATCCCGATGATGTGGAGAAGGAGACGAGTCCGACCAACAAATCACCCCACCACGTAGGATGAAGTTGTGCAAACACCATACATGTCGACGGTTCATTACAAACAGATTAGAATGCGATGAATGAATGAAGAGGTGCATCTAGGAAAAATGGAAGAGACACGTCCTCAGACATTGCACCTCATCACTCTACCAAAGAGAGATAAACTACCACTCAAGAATACGAGGAAGGCACCATGACAGGAAAATAGAAAGGTTCAGAACAGTTTCGATAGTATTGTGAGACTGAACAATCAATTGCTAAAGTAATAGCACAATTATCTATCTCTCCCAAGATAGGGTAGGGGTCAGCGTCTCAAAATCCTTGAGGGTAAGTCCCAAGATAGGATACAGGCTTGGACCTGTAAACTTAGGGTAGGGGTCAGCATCTTGAAATCCTTGAGGTTAAGTCCCAAGATAGGATACAAGCTTGGACCTGTAAACTTTGAGGGAACCCATTCCAGTTGGTCTCAAGGCACCTTGGATAACACCTACTCCTGTCTTTGAGATGGAATAGTAATAAGATTGGATATCTACTCTTTCTGTCTTTGAGATGGAATAGTAGTAAGATTGGATATGGACATATTAATGTTATGTATACAGACAATTTAATCTGATTAAATAATAGATAAATCTTTTACTATGAATATCTTGGCTTGAATCATTGTATATTAAGACAGAATTTAAGTTAAATATGTAATAATTTTGTCTAAACCTATCAGGGGACATTACTAAAATATAGTTACGCCTATTATGAGACCTCTGTTTGGGTTATTCTGGGTTATTCTGGATGGTATTGCACATTTCATCAACAACATGTATATTCCCAACTTCTTATTATTAACATGTTGACCATGTTGATAAACTTGTTTAACAGCATCAACATGCAATGACTTCCACCATCAATATCATCCAGGTCTTGCGATTAAATTTAGACCTAGATGATCTTGAACACATAGATAAATGATTCATAGATGTTCCATGAAAGAAAAGTAATGTTGCTTCCATTTAATAATATGATAATATCATATTGGTTTTCAAACACAGCCATCACAATAAAAGATGACACTCCATACTAATTCATTATAAGATTCACCGCAGTGGTAAATGTTTAGACTTCAAATGAGGTAAATGCTTAGACTTCAAATGAGAAACCTTAATGCTAAAGCAAGTTGTAGAAACCACGACCTGGAATTGTGAGGAATTTATTGAAAATATTAAAGCAATACAAGCCATAAGAGATTGAAGTGGGATATCCAATTTTAGAAATACATTGAAAACATAAAATCAATCCATGCCAAAAGAAATTCGAGTAGAAGCTCCAACAGTATCACTAATATAATGTTGAGAACCCAACCTCACGATTGATGATAAAACCAAGTTCAATTCCATATTATCTGTGCTCTGTGGTACAACCAAACTCCATTTTATGGCATATGATCACACGAAGGTTTATATTCTACCTCCACCATACACCAACAACAATTTCAATGGCACAGAACATCAAATATAGTACAATGTCTTAGCACTACCTTTTGTTCCCTTCCATTTTAGGGCAGATTCAATTCGACCATAAATTTTGATAGGCTCAACCATGACCAACAGATAGTGAAAAGCCACTAATGAAAGAGCCACTGCTTTAAATTCTATAGCGGTTCTTTTCTTCAGCAGTATTGTATATTTAGATGTGCATATATAAGTAGTTAGAAAAAAATTAAGAAATACAACACATTCATCTCCTTTGAGAGAATGCCATGTATAAAACATAAAAATTATTATCTTTTCTATTGTAATTTTGCATCTTTTCTAATCATCATTCTGATGTTATTCATCCTTCTCAATCATAGTTTCATGTTTACTTCAGTATACAATACATGTGAATTAACGCAATAAGAGAGTTGTCCACCAGGCATCTGTAGGGATCCAGTTCAATAAAATTAGAGAACATTTCTAAAATGTCAGAGGTGATAGGTGATTACTCAAACAAAGTTATTCTTCCTAAAACCCTAGAACAAATAGAATCTAAATCCGATGTGGACATTGTAGTTAATATGGTTAAGTCTTGCCTCTCAGATGCATTGCAAGGAAAAATGGAAATCCCAAGGTTGAACTTCAATATTGGATCCACTCCTTGTTGTAAATCTTCTCCTTTGCTGCTCTACCAGGCGCTTCAAAACAAAACGTCATATATGAAATACAACAAGACTAGGAAATAAAAATGGTAAAGTGAAAAATCCATGCTCCGAGAGAACTGAATCTGTATAAGCATGAAAACATTTAAATATTCCATATGATCAAACTCGCTTGATAATTAATATTAGACCACCCAGACTTATAACCATTTGATTTCCCCTTGAGGTTACTCACAAAAGAATTTAAGCCTCCTGATTTCACTATCTTTACAATTGATGTCACTAAATGTGTCTCATATTTTGTGGTTAACTACATTGAAGAAATAAATGTATATAATAACTAGTCCTCTAATGCACAAACATCAATATCTTACTCATCCTCTAGATAAGCTTCACTCTGAATTTCAAAACAGCATTTTACAATGCATGATTACAATAGCCAAATCATTTGACTCCTGGATTTATGTGCCTATCCTCTTGGCTCCGCATTCTGAACAGAACTTAGAGCTCTCTCTTAAATAAGGTGAGCCACATTGATCACAATACTTTGCAGGTCCTGTTGGCTGGGGAACACAAAAAGTGTCAGAAAGGGCATGCATAGCTTATAGCTAGAATAGATTCTGAAAAACAAAAATTCATATCTGACAATCACTTCAATGAGCCAACAAGGGCAGACTGTTTAGGAAACAAAAATATAGATCTTATTACACATTAGAAAGGAATTTTTTTGTCTCAGCTCACGTATCAATTACAGTTGATCATTGTATTAATTCCATCAATTCATACCTTCAAAACAATGGGCATAGAGCATGAGACTGCCTATTTTGGTTTCCTTCTTCAAGGAAAAGAAATAGAATGAGAAAAACCAGAAATTCATTTGTCGCATCATACACAGGAACACAAAATTATAAAGGTTTTCCAAAAACATTGCTCAATCTCCCACTTCCAGTTGTAAGTGAAGAATACACAGGTAAATTTCAGTCACAGTAAAGCTTAGCCTACTCGTGACTCTCATAAATGAAAGAACACTTGATTTCCCTTTTCTAACCAAAAATTTGGGAAACAATTTGAGATAACAACTATGAACATTCCTAACAATTCTAATCAACATGGAGCTTGGTGTCTTGTTTTCCTAACCATAAATGGTACTTGAATTCTATAACACAGCATTTCTACTTCTTGCCCCATCCATTTTTTGTATAACCCTCCCATGAGACAGCTGTACTCCTGTCAACTTCTTCAACGACACAACATCCTCTATAGCTCTTCCTTCCCTTCTTAACCAGGAGCACCCGAGAAAGTCCTAATGGATAATTCTTTTCTTAATCTTTATTGTAAAGTACTAAAGAAAGCAAAAGCATGATAACACTACAGTGAATATAACTTGTGTGATTGCAGCATGGCTGCAACAAACCATCCTAATCAGATAACTTTCCATATTTCCTAACTAGCAAAACAAACCATGCAAATTTGCGATCACATTCAAAGCAAAGTTGTAAAGAATTTTCAGGCTTTCATGGAATCATCAGCTAAAGTTGCAACACAAAAAAATAAACTAGAAAAATCAAAACATAAAATTTAAATAGACAAGAAAATCACATTTGAATTATAGAAAGTGATAAGAGAAATGCAGACATGTAGAAGTAAAAAGCATAATTTCAAAACAAAAACATAAAAGAAAAAGAAAAAGTTTAAGGAACACAATTTTCTTTATAATTACCTAGTGAGAATCTTGTCCAAAATTCCTCTCTAATGAAATATCAGCATCAAGGCCTGCTATAAATCCTATATTCTAAATTGTGTTAGTAATCTGGAGAAGAGTCTCTGCAATTGGGCTTCAATTCAGTTTTCTTTAGTTCTTTTCTTTCTAGTGTTCTTGCTTCCCTTATTATCAAGTCTTTTACACCCTAAGAATGCCTTTAAGCAATCTAACAATTATCTGAAAACAGTAATTTATGAGTCAAATTATTACTTCTTCCCATTTAATGGATCTATTACTACCTGTAAGGTTCAAGTGTGCCTCTGAAGGCAAGAGACCCTCGATAATCTTGCACTCTCATCAGAACAAGGGAGTCACTAAGACACATTTCTACAATGCTCATCCCATCACTAAGGACCTATACAAGGTTGTCTATAAGAGCCTCATCCTTATTCCTTATTGGTTAACAATTACTAGAAACATAGATTCTTCTCCCAAATAGTAATTCAACCATTCCAAAACCCACTCACTTTGCTTATGCATCAGCAGCTTATTATTGGGCTTCAACCTACTGCTGAGGATGAGCACCTGAAAGACCCCCTTGGTTTCTACATGTTTTCCATTAGTAGCAGGAAAATTTTGACAAAATTCGAAACTAAATTCATCTCTTCTTTATCAACACTTGAAACTTAAAATTGCTCTATTGAATTCGCAAAGCTTACAATGTGTTGAAAAGTCTGATGCCATTCCCATGTTCATCAATTCTAGTTTGCATTATTATCTCTTGCCCCAAACACTCTTAAATCCATCCAATATAGCTTAAGAATTTGAAATCTTTCTCAGGAAGCTTCTAATCAGAGAACTCTATATGCATAGCCTTATGGAAGGTGAAGAACTAAAAATCTACACGATTCCCCAGATATTGGATCAACCCAATTCCCCTCTCCAAATGTGAATGGCCTCTAACAATTGCTTCTAGCCATTCATAACACCAATAAACCTAGTTTGTGGACCCAAGAATAGTGCCAAAGTTGCAAGAAAACTACTGAGTTGCCTAATGATGCTTCTTGACCTGCTAGTTGCCTCCTTAATTATGTCAAATCACTCCCTTCTTCCCTGTCAAGATGGGGTGTCTATGTTCATATGGGTGATCTAGTGGTACTCAAAAAAGTATTAACATGTGCACAACTCCCAAACTTCACAGTTTGTATGTTTATTGATATATTTCAACAAACCTTTTATTCTTTCAAACTTTCGATGGCACAATTAACTAGGAAGATACTCATAATCACAATAAAATTGACAAACTAGGAAAACAACATAATTGCACCAAGTCCTAAGACAAGGGAATGGGTCTTGGAGTTGGGGGAACCAAGGGCCTAGATAAGGAGATGCTGGGGCATAACACTGCAAATATATATAATATAATTACTTAATTATATACTAATTATTAATATATTGAACATTTAAATAATAGATATAGTAAATTTTAAATTAAATAAATATATTTATAAGGTGTGACCTTGTTATGTGCAATGGCCCCAATATTAGAAAAGCATGGAAATGGTTAAATTTTTTAAATAAATTTCAAATGAGTCCATAAAGATATTGAACACCTTCGTTAAAAAACAATTTAGGGCTTATTATTTAAAGAGGGTGGTGAGAGCTATACATGATCACTATCATTGTTCACTACAAAAAGCTTAAAAAACACTATTCATGAAACATGAATCATTATAGAGAAAACACAATTTTTTAATAGGGTCTTGATGCCATTTGGAAGACATTTTAACACCCAACATCTCCAACAAGGGGAGGTGTAATATCCCCGAATTATGACTATCCAAAATTTTCCCTAGATCACAATTTTTGTCAAGCAAGTAGGATTTAAGAGATACCTTTCACTTCGGTTGAAGCCCTGCTGCACAGTGGGGGTTTATTTATAATCATAATTCATTGTTAGACTTCTTCAAAACAAATATGATCAAATCAATAGATTGCTATGATTAACATCAAGGTGACCCAACCATAGAAGAGTTAAGGTAGAGTGATTTGATGAGGTACCCCAAAAACCTCGTACCCTAGGCTCAAGAGCATATATGCCATCCCCCTTGGCTTCATGTGGCCCATGCCATACATAAGAGGTGGGCTACCTAGTGTGGGTCCTATCACCGTTCTCCTTCATCTCACCACTCCTAACTTACTTCTAATGATGGAACACCACTTACCATGGTAGGGATTGTGAGAAGCATTCACAACAGGGTGCCCCAAAAGCCTATCCTTCCTAAACCCAAAGGCAGTCCACTTTGTACCCCTTTGGCCCCATGGGGACTCCCCAGTCACAACCATGAGGTAGCGTGCTTAGGTGGCCTCGTCGTCGTTCTCCCAATTGTGTCTACTTCACTTTCCTTACCATTGTTGAAGTGCACATAACATCTTAATCATAATTTCTATATTAAGTCATTATACTAGCAATATAGCTATCATTGGTAAATCAGATAATTAAGAAATGTGTATTAGAACATTGATATACATATGCATATAAGTCTGAAAGTAATCACTTATTGAATTCTGAAATATACACAAAATCTAAACAAGAATAATCAGCAAATATTTATTATCCAAGAAGTTGAGATGTCTGAATCATCATGTCTTTTCCTTTGTACTTATCTCTACCAATGATTCTATCTCATTTGAAGTGAAACTTATCTATTTCTATGAATAAACAGAATGAGTATATCAGAGTTGTATTATACTTACAGATCGGGTATAGATATTTGGATTTCATACCACTTAGCAGATGTAATACCTCTGTAGCTTCTCGTTTGATATCTACTTCCCATTTCCTTCATCCTGTGAGTGATTGGTGGCTGTCTTCTTATATCGTGAGTTTGGAGTGATAAGGTGTGGGGTAAAGGACATACCTCACGTAATTGCCTCCCTTCAATAACTAATTATAATAATTTGAATCGGTTTGCATAATCCTACGCGTAACCGATTTAGTCTCTTTGTAGATTGCTTCTTTAAACATGCCTCTTCATTTGTAACCGCTGACCATTGATTGATATCATCTCTTCACCATGATAATAGTTAATATCATTGATTGCTAATGACATTTCTTACATCTGGTCATAACGGATTCTGAATATAATCAGAGTCTTGCCTATGTCGAATCGATACTATATCTCCTAATAATTAATAATTGGTGCTCAATAATAGTTGATACTCTTAATTATTTATAGTCCATGCTAACCAAGTGATCGATCTCCTATCCACTGTCATTAAGGTGAATCAATAATATGTCAGGTTTTGACCTAAGGTTGTAACTTTCTATATAATCAATATAGCATCATTCGAATCGCTATCATGTATCTCTAAACCAATACTTATCAAGAGGCTTCGATGTCGTTACTTTTCTTTTACTGCTGTAATGTCCCCATTAATTACTCACCATGATAGCCATATTAACTTCAGCATTTGTATCGCAGTTTCATGCTGCTATCCTCAATCACTCCTATACCAATATAGCAGCGGGAAATGTTTGTACTAAACACTACGGTGAAGGCGTGCGTTGATTGTGTTGGCTTAAAGTTTTGTTGGTCACTATGACCACAACTTGCAAAACTGTAACTTTAGGCAACATCTCATGCGATTTATCTTTCCTCTCAGCAATAGGGGAGGCTCCCTTCTTACCGTAGGTGGCTCCAATAGAAACTTAACTGGAAACTACAAAATAGGACAGTTCTCTTAATCAATTCCTCCTTTTTTAGGAATGACTTTACAAACAACTTATGAACAACACTAAGATTTAACAAAAAGCACCTATTGCTACGATAATATCGATGGCTCTTGAGTTGACATAAAAACAACACGAAAGACACCAATCTACTTTATAGAGGTGTAACAGTTGCACAAATCCAAAGTCTCCTGTACTTATCCCAAATGAAAATTTAATAACCAGAAAAAATTGTAAGGCACGAAATCTCTTACCGAATATTCATTAATTTCTATAAAAGTACTCAACACTAAAGCACAAAGTCTTTCAGCCTTAAGTATTCGAAGCCACTATCAACTATATTAACTTGCCTCTTTTGATACACAAAGTCTTCAAAAAACACAAATCAAGTTATAACTTTGAACGCAATATGCAGCTCAAAGTCTGCAAGATTGAATTCAAATCCCTTTTGAACAAAGCCTAAAACTCACAATCGACTCAAGAAAATGTCATCACATCACAGTTTGGATTGGCACAAAGTATCAAAACAACCTGCCTCTTTTATTGAAAGCAATCTAATTTACATCTAAGCTCAAATTCTTAGAGTGCATATACAAACTAGCAAAGTTTTCTTGCATTGCCAAAAGATGCAAATTACAATGAAGCTCCCTCCTATATATAGGTGAGGGGCTGAGAGAAAAAGGTGGGAGAAACCCAACAAACTTTGACCTATTCAAATTGCAAGTCCTAACTAACTTGACCTGCAGATTACATGCAATGACTTTGCAGGTGAAGAGATCACATGAAATTACAACTTGTTTCCCAATTACATGTAATATGTCAATTACAAAATGCATGATGAAAACAAACTAAGTGTCTGACAAGACACAACTCCTATTACATCATCCTTTATCGGTCTTCATGCTGCTATAGGATGCTCCGTGATTGAAGTACTCAAATTTGGTGGAAGCAGCTTGATCTGGAACAGGAAAATGCATCCTTGGTTGTCTTGTATCATAATGACTATTATAGGGAAAGTACATTTTCATGACCATTTCTGTCTTGAAAGCATTCTATGCTCTCCTTCACTCCTATCACTCATTCACCCTTTGTATGGTTCTATCATGATTTTGTTCTTACCTCGTGTCGCTCTTCAGTTACCAAAAAAGTCATAACATGATCTTTCAAGCTAGAGCTTTGCAGATCTAGAAGAGTATACTAATTGGATATGAGCGGAAGGCCTTTGAGCAACAAAGGATGGAGAAAAGTGAATGAAATCATCTTTTTAAATGGGAGAACAATTGAAAAACGGGGTTTTTCTGGAGCACTGCAAGTGGATGAAATGCAAGCATTTGGTATGGAAATGAGGTGCAAGTGCATATATATACAAGCAGAGGACGTTTTACTCATAAGTGGGGTTTTAAGTCCCATTACAAATCATTTGGAAGGAACTTGCTGCCTACAGACGGGTTTTTAAAGTCCATTTGCAATTCGGAAAGAGAGTTCAAAATGTATTTGGAAAACACTTGCAAGTAGGCTTTTTAGTTCCAATTACGAGTGGGAAAAAACTTAGCTCTTTTTTGGCAAGACAAGCTTACAGACGAGGTTTTTAATTCCGTCTGCAAGTAGGGGAAAAATGCATTGCTTGAATTTTCTCTTTCTGGGAAGAACTTGCATTGTTATTTGGAAAATAATACTCTCATACAAAACTCTGCAAATCTCCTTCGCAAAACCAAAATGCGAAGAAAAGGATGATTAAACTTTGAACAAAAAGCCTCAAATCCCTGCTGGTTTGAATTTAGAGAATGACCTCCAAATCTTGGTTTGAATTTAGAGAATGACCAACAAGACTTACAAGCAACATTTAGAAAAGGCTTCCTTTGTACATCCTCATGAGGAATGAAGCACATACCTTGAGCTATTTTCTTTTTGAGGGCAAGCAGCTCATTTGCTAACCTCTACACCGTAGGATCTGTCCTTGTGATGGAAGGAAATGAGTCCGAAGAAAAAGAACTTTCTTCAAACCCATTTGCTTCAATTATTAACTACCCAGCAAGAATGAGATCATCTTCAATTTCAATTGTCAATGTCTATGCAGCTGCAAGAGTAGCCAGGACTGCTCTTCTCAACAAAAAACTGACTTTGGGAATTTGAGCGTTGACAAAGAAACACTTCAAATTTGTAGCAGTAGGTTGAGCAACGGCTAGAATTCTTCATGTCAATTTGTTGAAATGAGCAACAAATTCACGCATAGGCACGTGAGACCATAGTTCCATGACTCGGACTCACCTATGACTCGGCAAGGTCGACTCGACCCGTGACTCACCGATGACTCGGCAACGACTCGGCTATGACTCGGCAAAATGAAAAAACAAAGATTTTTTATGATTTAAAACTTGTTTCACACACCCATTATTGAATAAAGCTTAAAGACACTATAACATCATCAAATAGAATCTAATTTGATCACATACATAAACATACATCCATCACATAAGTATAAACATAAATTGTAGCTAAAGGAAATAGAAAACATAGATATGCAGAATTATAAAATATAAATATTGTCAAATGTATATGAAATCTATGAAATCCATGACATCAATGATCAAATATCTGGCAAATGAGGTTTGAGTGATTTTGGCCTGTTGGGAAGTCATGTCTGTTTGGGATTTGGGCGAGAGCTAAGCTAAGTCTGTCATAGAGATGGGGTCGAAACCAAGTGATTTGTGATAAAACGAGTTAAAACCCTTTGAGAATCCTTTTGCCAACTTCAGTTTGACCTTAGAAAGCCATGATGGATTGTGGGAGGTAACCCTGCTGAAGGCTTGCTAAATCCTAAAATTTGGCTAATTCTGGAATTTTTCAAAAACCCCCAAAATCTAGAATCTGCATCTTAACTCCTATGAAGCTGGAACCTATCTCAAGCATCCTAAAAGTATTTATACAAATATAACTTAAAGTATAAGAAATTAAATCCAATGTTATATTTGTATGAATCCTCTCGCCTCTGAACTGGAAAATTGGAAACTCTGCAATATGCGCAGGTCATGACCATCAAACTTGGAGAGTCATGGCATGACCAGCATGACTCGGCCGAGTCATGCAGGTCATGGCCCATGACCTATCAAGTCATGGCGACGGGTCATGAAAACCCGCCAGAGGCTACACGGCCTGCGACCTGCCTGAACTCGCATGACTCACCACAAGTTATGGAACACTACGTGAGACACCTTCAATTGAGTGAGTTGGGCCAAAAAAGCATGAGCATCTTCAGGAGGCTTGAACCTTTCTTCAAACTTGGCTATGAGAGTAGCCCAGTTTGTGATAGTCTATGGTGGTAGATGATAAAACTAGTCATCAGCCACACCTTGGAGAGTTTCCACAAACAGTCTCACGGATACGTCCTCATGTTCAACACCATGAACACCACATGCGATGTAGAAAGAAGAAATATGTTCATCAGGATGTTGTTGTCCATCACTGAAGAACTTGGGAAAATTCTTTCGTGAGCCATCAGGAAGAGCATGTTCAGGTAGAACTAGATTCAACGAACCAAAAGCATTTCCCTAAAGACCTTGGGTAGCCATTTACATGTCCTTGGTAAAACCTTGAAAAAACTACAAGAAATAAAAATACGATAAATAATTACAATGAATAGAACATGGGTATACTTCAAACGAAAGCCTCAGGCTTTCTAATGCATATCGTGTCCCCAGCGGAGTCGCCAAAACCTGTTGGCTAAAAGTTTTGTAAGTCACTGTGACCACAACTTGCAAAACTGTATCTTTAGGCAACATCTCATGAGATTTCTCTCTCCTCTTAGTAATGAGCATCTTCAGGAGGCTTGAACCTTTCTTCAAACTTGGCTATGAGAGTAGCCCAGTTTGTGATAGTTTGTGGTGGTAGATGATAAAACCAGTCATCAGCCACATCTTGGAGAGTTTCCACAAACAATCATGTCCTCATGTTCAACAACATGAACACTACATGCGATGTAGAAAGCAGAAATATGTTCATCGAGATGTTGTCCATCACTGAACAACTTGGGAAAATTCTTCCGTGAGCCATCAGGAAGAGCATGTACAAGTAGAACTAGATTCAACGGACCAAAAGCATTTCCCTAAAGACACTGGACAACCATTTACATGTCCTTGGTAAAACCTTGAAAAAACTACAAGAAATAAAAATACAATAAATAATTACAATGAATAGAACACGGGTATACTTCAAACGAAAGCGCGAGGCTTTCTAATGCATATCGTGTCCCCAGCGGAGTCACCAAAAACTGTTGGCTAAAAGTTTTGTAAGTCACTGTGACCACAACTTGTAAAACTATGACTTTAGGCAACATCTCATGAAATTTCTCTCTCCTCTCAGCAATAGGGGAGGCTCCCTTCTTAAGGTAGGTGGCTCTAATAGAAACTTAACCAGAAATTACAAAATAGGGTGGTTCTCTTAATCAATTCCTCTTTTTTTCAGGAATGACTTTACAAACAACTTATGAACAGCACTAAGATATAACAAAAAACACCTATTGCTACGATAAAATCAATGGCTATTGAGTTGACATAAGAACAACACAAAAGACACCAATCTACTTTATATTGGTGGGACAGTTGCAGAAACCCAAAGTCTCTTGTACTTATCTCAAATGAAATTTAAATAACTAGAACAAACGATAAGACACAAAGTCTCTTACCGAATATTCATTAATTTCTATATAAGTACACAACATTGAAACACAAAGTCTTTTAGCCTTAAGTATTTAAGGCCACTATCAACTATATTAACTTGCCTCTTTTGTAGCACAAAGTCATCAAAAAACATAGATCAAGTTACAATTTTGAACGCAATATGCAACTCAAAGTCTACACGATTCAATTCAAATAACTCTTGAACAAAGCCAAAAACTCACAATCAACTCAAGAAAATGTCGTCACATCACAATTTGGATTGGCACAGTCTCAAAACAACCTGCCTCTTTAATTGAAAGCAATCTAATTTACATCTAAGCTCTAAGGCTTAGAGTGCATATACAAACTAGTAGAGTTTTCTTGCATTGCCAAAAAATGAAAATTACAATGAAGTTCTACTATATATAGGTGAGCAGTTGAGAGAAAAAGGTGGGAGAAAATCAACAAACTTTGACCTATTCAAACTGCAAGTTCTAACTAACTTGACCTACAGTTAGGTTACATGCAATGAATTTGCAGGTGAAGAGATCATTTGCAATTGCAACTTGTTTCCCAATTAAATGTAATTTGTCAATTACAAAATGCATGATGAAAATAAACTAAGTGTCTGACAAGACATGACTCCTATTACATCATCCTTTATCAGTCCTCATGCTGCTACAAGATGCTTCGTGATTGAAGTACTCATATTTGGTGGAAGCAGCTTGATCTAGAACAGGAACATGCATCCTTGGTTGTCTTGTATCATGATGACTATTACTGGGAAAGTACATTTTCATGACCATTTCTGTCTTGAAAGCATTCTATGCTCTCCTTCACTCCTATCGCTCATTCACCCTTTGTATGGTTCTATCATGTTTTCGTTCTTGCCTCGCGTTGTTCTTTAGTTACCAGGAAAGTCATAACATGATCTTTCAAGCTAGAGCTTTACAGATCTGGAAGAGTATACGAATTGGATATGAGTGGAAGGCCTTTGAGCAACAAAGGATGGAGAAAAGTGAATGAAATCAGATTTTTAAATGGGAGAACAGTTGAAAAACGGAGTTTTTTTGGAGCACTGCAGGTGGATGAAATGCAAGCATTTGGTATGGAAATGAGGTGCAAGTACGCATATATACAAGCAAAGGACTTTTTAATCATAAGTGGGGTTTTTAAGTCCCATTACAAGTCATTTGGAAGGAACTTGCTACCTACAAACGGGTTTTTAAAGTCCATTTACAGTTCGGAAAGAGAGTTCAAAATGTGCTTGGAAAACACTTGCAAGTGGGCTTTTTAGTTCCAGTTACAAATAGGAAAAAACTTAACTCTTTTTTGGAAAGACAAGCTTACAAACGGGGTTTTTAATTCCATCTGCAAGTAGGAAAAACACATTGCTTTAATTTTCTCTTTCTGGGAAGAATTTGCATTATTATTTGGAAAACAATACTCATACAAAACTCTACAAATCTCCTTCGCAAAACCAAAATGCGAAGAAAAGGATGATTAAACTTTGAAGAAAAAGCCTCAAATCCCTGCTGGTTAGAATTAGGGAATTACCTCCAAATCTTGGTTAATTAAGCAACCAATCTTAACTAAATCCTCCTTCAATCAATGCATTTTTAGTCCATAAGCATTCATTGAAAAGTGGCCATAAATAAGAATCAATTTGCACGAAGATAGGAATCCAAAGACTGATTCAAACATGCAAGACGTGGTTTGATCATGCCATTGCAGGTTGACTTGCATTAGAATAGAAGAACGACGCCCACAGAGGAAAGCACACCGTTTGTTTTGCTTGTTACAAGTTGCAAACATTTAAATCTGCCATACGACAGGCTTTCCAAATCTTGCTGCAGGTAAAAACACCATTTTCCTTCGCAAAAAACATCCATATTTGCCTTTGACAGGCTTTAAGATCAACGCTGCAAGTGAAAATGAGCTTCTTCTTTTTAAAAACTGCTCATATTTGGCATAGACGGGCTTTTCAGGCAACGTTACAAGTTAGAATCGCTGCAAATGATCATCAAATACTTTCAAAATGTCATGGACAGGCTTTTCAGGCGACGTACAAGCTTAGAATCACTGCAAATGATCATCAAATGCTTTCAAAATGTCATGGATGGGTTTTTTGATGCATGTTACAAGCTAAAAGATGCTTGATTTCTTTCAAAAACATTAATAAATACCCCAGACAGGCTTTATAAACATTGCTACAAGAGCTGGAGATACTTGGAATTGCAAAATCATTTACAAATGCCCTACACGCTGCTGGAAATGTTTTTTTATTAACCTTTATTGCTTGTAAATGATTTACTACGGGCTTTTGGAGCCGCAATGCAAGTTAAAATTGCTCCCTTTGATCAACAAATGCATAAGAAATGCTTATGAGGGGCTTTTAGAAGGCCAATGCATGTATAAATGCCTTGCATTTGGGGAAGCGACTTTAAAAACTAATAAAAATGGGTTTTTTAAATTCGTTTGCAATTATGGTGGACTTTTGAATTGACATTGCAAGCTTGGAAGTGTTTGATCTTGAAAAACCATGCTTTCAATGCCCAAGATGGGCTTTTGGAGGTCAAACGCATATGTAAAAATGCCTTATATTTGAAGCAACAACTTCAAAAATCAATAAAAACAGGCTTTTGGAACCTCTATGCAAGTCGAAATACTCCCAAACAGTCATAACGGGCTTTTTGAGGCACGTTATGTAATGTCCCCATTTTTGTGAGCATCAAAGTTTGAGGGATTAGCCTACTAACTGGCCCTTGTAGGCTAATGAGGTTGGTTAGATGGTCCCTTGAGGAATGCATC
Source organism: Chamaecyparis obtusa (assembly GCA_027943335.1). NCBI lineage: Eukaryota > Viridiplantae > Streptophyta > Pinopsida > Cupressales > Cupressaceae > Chamaecyparis > Chamaecyparis obtusa. Next base: position 120,881 of record BSBK01000680.1, on the reverse strand, counting down.
GTCTTCAGTGGTCAGAGTTTTACAGGTTTGGCTTTCGTTCAAGATCTCCAGGACTCCGTATGCAATAGTTGCTATTTATAGCACGTTTTTCTATTTATAGTAAGTTTGGAGAGGCTCAAAGAGGGACCCCAACTATTTTTAGAAATGGGGTATGGTCGTATGCGGCTTGATCATGTGAGCTCCCAGTTCAGACGACATATAAAGATGAGTAATAATGGAGATATCAATATTTATTTGGCTAAAGTAAATATTAATAATTTTGAGCTTGTATTATTAAGTTATAATATAATTTTATATTATAACTTAAGTCACTTAAGTGAAGGGTCAAGTTATCATAGATGGGCCAAAGTGAACAATTAATTTTAAAAGAATTATTTGTGCACCAACTATAGAGTTTTAAGTGAGAATTAAAAGTGGGAATATATCTTTTATCCCACATTGGCCAAGAATGTTTTTGAGCTCTCACAAGAAAAGAATAAAAGGGACTTAAGAGCTTATTCTCAAGATTATGATGTTGATTATTGAAATTTGTGAATTGAAGTTGGCTCTGGAGAATCCAGGGTTTCTACAAGCTTTTTTCGCCATTGGAGAACATGGTTCTTCTGTGAGAAACCATCTGAGTTGGTGAAATATCCAGAGAACTTGGTATTCAGGAGGGTTTCATTTCAGAGACTATTTGTGCTTCAGTTGGAGAAATTCAGAGAAGTTGGATCAGATTTGTGTAGTTTGAGTTGCAGATTCAAAGGAAGATTGTTTAGTGTTTATTCCAGTTGTTTATTGCCTTACACAAGCCATACTTATCAATATTTATTGTTGTTGTACCTGTACTTGTTGGGCGCACTTCCATATAGGTGCGATTTAATTATTTGAGGGCTTATTTATTGGCGATTCCTATTGGAAAGGGGGCATGTGGAATGCAATACATCAAACGCTGCAATAGGAAGTCAAACACCATCATCAACAGCAGATTGGATAAAAAAATCAAGTTCCTTGTGTTGCCGAGTTGTTGCTTTTTAGTGTACTCTTCTTCAATAAAAGTTTGTAATTGCATACCATGCCTTAGAGATGAATTATTATGTAAAGAGTTTTTATGGAAGTTGAATTCTTTAATTCCTAGAAGTTAGTTTCAGTATTGTATTATTTTTTTTATGTTCAAAATCTTCAAAAACACAAAGAAATAAGAAAAAATAAGAAAACAAAACAAACACAATTTGGTTCAGTAGTTAGAGCCTTGAAGGGTTCTTACATTGGTATCAGAGTTAAATCCTGCCATCTTAAGGGTTAAGGATTCATATGCATCCATAGGAAGTCGGACCTCACAAATATTATGTAATGTCCCCATTTTTTTGCAGGTCATTGATCTAATGGTGCCAAGTCATTATTGTGATCCACGTGGTCTAGCGAGGTGTTTAGAGGGTCTTTGGTGTGAACTTACTATTTATAGTAAGTCAATGGATAGTTCCGATGAGTTCAGATGAGTTAGAGGAGTTGAATGATGCTCTCGGTTTTCATTTCTGGCTTCCAGTTTGGGCTCCAAGAATCTTGGAGAGAGCGTCTATTTTTAGTAAGTCACCCCATCTTGTTCATTCATCATCTTTCATCATCTGGATCAATCCTATGCAGACAGATTTCGATTCGGACGCTTCTTTAGTTGTTTTCGCAAGACGAGTAGTTTATTATTATTATTTAATTAAATTTGCTAAAGTTGCCATTTTTGTTGGTATTATATGTTGGATACCTTAGTGTTATAGCTCGTTGGAACCAGGATGAAAAGTTTTAAATCTTGGGCACAAGAAACAGGGACCTTGCGTGTCATAATTTCATGATATTGGTGAAAAGGCCTTTTTTGGAGCCAAATGAATTAATAAATTATATTATTCAATATGTGTCTAAGTATAAAAAGTGTTTTAAGTGAAAAGTGTGTGAGAGAAGACACTTTTGAATTATAAAAGCAATGCTTTGTGAAAGGAAAATCATCCATTGTTCATTTTGATAAAAAATATGAAGTCTTTTGTTGAGAGCTTTCAACAAGGGTTTGAGGACTGATTCCTCTCTGCTGCACTTTGAATCATCCCTGTGGTGGTGAATTGTGCATTTGATTCTACTGAAGAAATTATGATAATTCATGGCTGCAAATTGATGCTGATGTATATCAATTTGGTTCAAGAATAAATTGAATTCATTACTTCTTCAGCTAGGTTCGATTTTCTCTTATCTGGATGCCATTGCTAAGTAAGGGAGGCTGATGTATCTCCTTATGATTGCTGCATTGACTATACGACTGCCTACAAATAAATACAGGATGCATTAATTATTTCGGAAGCTGCGTTTCAATTTCAGAGAGCCACGTTTTGATTTCAAACAGCTGCGTGGAGTCCTTTCTTGCCTGCGAGTTCTTCCTAGGAGGCAGCGTTTTGATTCCTTGAGCCGCTAAATTCTTCCTAGGGCTACGTGATAACACCTAGAGTTTATTTATCATTCAGCACGCATACTTTGCTTGCCAAGTGCCAATTTTTTTTATGGAAATATTTTTTCAGAATTTGAATTTACAAATTCTTTGTACATTCATACCTGTGAGTTTAAGTTATAAATGGATTATTTGAAATTTATGATATTATAATTGTGAAGAAATATCCAAGTTATATATTTTCCTTGATAAAATTCTGTGGAAGTGTTATCTATTTCAAAGAATTGAATTTCCTGGAGCCAAGAGCCAATCAAGCTCTTCACATATTATACTCGTAGAAGAGCTCTACTTGAAGGTGAATAGGTTTTAAACTGGCAACTAGTCACCATGGGTGACAAGCACGATGGTAGCACACCCAAACGAAATAGGGACTATGATGATCAGGAACTACAGAGTTTTTCAGAGCTATGGGTACAAGGCAGCAGTAGGTGGCTCATACCTTACAAGCTCTCACTACTATCGTAGAGCACATGAACCCATCAGTTAGACAGAACCAGGATCATGAGGATAACAGAAGTGCTATAGGTTCTCCATGGGAACAGAGGACACATTCTAGGACAGCCGACAGGCCTACACGCCCTACCTTTGTTAGGGAGGAACAAGTTTAGGATCCAGTGGAGGAAGTCGGGGATGAGATGTTTGCAGACATCCTTATGGCTGCTAATAATGAATGGGAACCATTGGCACCACAAGTGCGAGAGAGGATTACTTTTGAGTGGTTTGTGAACCAAAGAAGAGAACACTATCGTGCAGTCAGACAAGACAGGAGACCTAGGGGGCAGAATAGTGAGTTGAAGGGTGCTACAGGCAAGCTTTCATTGCCTACTTTGATGGTAGTGGCAGAATGACAGCTCAAGCTTGGATTCACAAGCTTGATATTTTTTTAGCTTTGCGGCCTATGACAGAGGTTGAAGCAATAAAATATGCCACCTTGCATTTGGAGGGAGTTGCACATGATTGGTGGTACCATGGGATGGTCACTCTTCAACACAATCAGGTGACTGCATATCAAGATTTCGTGGACAGACTGGTGGAGAGGTTTGATAAGAAAGATCTGAAGTCTACTTTAGAGATTTAGCTCAGCTGAAACAGACAAGGAACTTCGATCATTTCATCAATGAATTTCAGCGGTTGGCAGTCATAGTGCCAAATATCTCAAAGAGAAGGTTGATAGTTTTGTTCATTGAAGGCTTATCCAAACCACTGAGAGGTTGGATAAAGGCTTTTGATCTTTTCACGCTACAAGAAACTATGAGGAAAGCTAGGAGCATGGAGCATGCAGTGCCAACTAAAAAATTTCAGTCCAAAGGATCATCTACAAGTAAAGATAGCAGACCATTTTTCAAAAAATCGGGGAGAACTGATTTTAAGAATAAAAACTAAGTTACCCTGGTTCGCCCCTAGACCCCTCCAGACCAGCCTGGGTTCGAACTAGTACTTGGTTCTGGTCTGGTTCGCCTATGGGTTCACCCAAGGTTTGAACCCAAGAAGGCTGGTTCGTCTAGGCCGAACCCAGGTCGAACCAGGGCAGACCAAGTGCAAACTAGGTACATTTCCACTGAGAAACGTTCTATAATTTAGTGCGGAAAACAATTATTACAGAATTTGAATAAGATCTCTAACATTACAAAACAAAATCTGCTGAAGTCCAGATATTTATTACATCAAATTAAACTAGCCCTCACGATTTCTTCCAGTGAAATTTTTATATCCAATTGCTGATAATGACCCCTGTCCGATTAATTGGAAGCTCTCTATAGTGATAAATCATTTTTAAACATTAAACAATATCTTCAATAGGTGAAGGGAGTTGTAATACCCCTTTAATCCTAATATAACTTTTGTGTTTCTAAAAGAATTAAGATCTTTCGATGTTTTCTTACAGCTTAAGTTGTACATGATACTTGTTTGATCTATTCCTATAGTTGTTTATAATAATTTCATAAGCTAGTACTCAATGATTCTAATATCAGACATACTATCTAAAGGTATCATTTTTGTATGTATTTATCTCCATGTATGTATTGAGTACCTACAAGACCTTTATGAACATAGTTAGGATGTTATATGATATGTACTTGATAGATATATATAAGTGGTTATTTATATTTTCTTCTATTAAGGTTACTTTGGATAAATCTTGTATCTCACTTGATGATTTGATTATGTTGATTTATTATTAGTATTGATAAGAGACTAACACAATGCTTGAGATTCTAACCTTTGTTATGATGATGCTACATGCTTTGAGTGTATATATATATACATGATGTGTTTTCATGATTCAGGACGAAGTCGTAGTTACTCACATAGCTGAGGTCCACACGATGTATCGATCCTGGTCATCTGTCTACAATGTTTCTTTTATATGTATATTCGTGCATATGTATTTCTTCTTTGTGATGCAGGCTTGCAGGTACCGGGCATCGACTTCACCTGGCTTCACAGGTCTGAGCATGCCCTCAAATCCTCGATGGTTGTTGTTATGGAGATAGTACTAAGGCCCCTACATGAGTCTTTCTTTGTCATTATTCCAATTTGGGAATATTAGGGTTCCTTCTTTGTCAGTCAACCTTTGGGTCAAAAACCCAGATCCAACGCACCCGGTTGGGCATGGTTGTAGTTAGTGCCTTGTGGCCACTTGAATTCATTTGGTTGTATGATTTGTTTACTCATTTTATTTATTTCTCCTTCTTGGTATGATTCTCAGTTAATCTTTCTATGTTGTGTTTCAGGAGTTTGGCTTGACTTTCCTTGTTGACTTTGGTTGACCTTGTTTGATCTTATAGTTTTCTCGATATGTTTCATAGATGATTTGTATGGCCTCTTTGGATGATTAGATTTATTTTGAGGCATGTGATTTTATTCTACCTCAGTGTTATATCCTATAGTAATTATAAATAGGTAATAATATTGTGATCTATTACTTCATAATCTTATAGATTATAGTGTTTGGTATTTGGCATGTATCTATATAAATATAAATATATATATATATATATATAGAAATATATATATGGGTGCACACATATATGTATTTATATATATATAATTTATATGTGATCATATGTTAATTATTGTAGATATTGTTGATGTTGTATATTTTGGGATTAATGTAAAGTATAATATTATTAATAATTAAATATTAAATAATGCAAGGTATATTATTCTCAATTGTTAATTATTAATAATGTGGATAGGTTATATATATAGATATTGATGTAATTGATGATGGCATATGCATATATGTTAGGATAATATTACATATTTGTATGAATGAATACAAATAATCTTTTATTGAATATGTGAGTAATATAGTTTTATGATATTAAGTTATTTTATAATACCCTTTAGTTAAGAGTTAGTTGGGAGTTGGTTACTTTTCCTCTCAACCTTTGGAAATCTATTTATATGCACTACTTTCTCATTTGAGGAGGAAGAGATTTTGGGGCTGAAGCATTGAGGAGAGGATGGCCTTACTTTTCATGGAGATTTTGGAGAGAAAACTTGGAGATGTGAGGGAGAGTTTGTAAGCATATATCTTTAAGAATTTTTGGTTATCCTTGCTTTTGGGAGAGAGACATTTTTGTGAGAATTTCAGTAGTTGAGAGAGGGATTCTTTGCTGTGGAATTATTTATTTCTTTCATGGAGATTTCTGAAAGTGGATAGGGTTTGAAGGATGCATCTCAAGTTTGGAATTGTCTTCTCTTTTGTTTCCTTCCTTCTTCGATTCAACCTTCGTAGGACATGAGGTATGGATTGAATATTTTAGTTACTTTATGTGTATGATAGATTATGGATCTATTTATTTATTATCATTATTTATTATATCTGTACTTTTCATTTCTATGGTTATTTTAAAGTTTTGAGTTTTGTTTGTAAGAATTGGCATGTGTTTTCCTAGGGTTTTTAGCAACCCGTTTTTGGAGATCTATTATTATAATAATTTAAATTGAATCTAGGGTTTTAATAAATTGATTTTCTAGAAGTAAAATTCACAGATCTCAAATGGGTATCTCTCTGATTTTATTTTTAGGGTCGAATTAATGCCTTATTTTTGACATTTTGGAAGACTATGCCTGTCCATTCTTGATTCCGAATTTTCTGTCAAATGTATTCGTATGCTACAGGCTGATATGATTATATAGAAGTCTAAATTTGATATCAGAGATTATCCTAAGTCTTATCTTTCATTTCCAATTGGTTTGGAGAATTTTTATTATGTTTTGTGAAAATTACAACCGTTTTAGTGAAGGCAGGTCTGAACCCTAACCAGAGTTTTCTGTTTTAAACCAGAAGTCATAACTTTCTTTCCCACCGTTGGATCTTCCTAAAAATAAAATTGAAAGTCCATAATTATGTTATCTAAATCTCCACCAAAGCGATTTCCTTTCTTTTATGTTTTGTGGAAGATATGGATGACTGTTCTATTATGACTATTCTTTGCATTTAATCCTTGCTTGAAATAATTCAGTTTAAGAACATCATTAAGTTTTAAGGTTTCGTATGGTTACCAGAGGCTATTAGAATTTGTTTTTGGTTAATTGAATTTATTTATACTCTGAATATGTTTATAATATCACTTGGATGTCTTCTTATATGTTTGGAACATTCTTAATGTCATATTGGGTTTAGGGTTGTCAAATGGACTAGGGACAACATATGTTTTCCTAAACTCAATCAAATGTTGTTATGGAATTGATATGAATTCTTGATGATGAATCTATTATGTTCTTATGATTTTTATATGTATGTTAGGGAACCTAAGTACACTAGGTGAGTGGCTCATAGTGAGGGGCCGGGGCCCTAAGTGGCTAGTACCAGGATAACCTACTATGAGTTATTTAATCAAGTGATAACCTAAATAAATGAATTGGGAATGGGAAATTACACACTAATCAAGATTAATTGTGCCTCGCCCATGCCTTTAGTGCTAGTAAAGACTAAGGATGGGAGTGGGAGAAGGTACTTATGCGTAGGTACGACTGGATGACCTTGTCTGTACGAGAGGCATTCGGTTCCGCATGTGCCTACTTGGGGGCCGGGGCCAAGAGTGGCTAGTACCAGGACAACCCAAGGGGTGAGGGCTATGCGATGACACTCACCTAGCTTGTAGCTTAGATTCTCTATCAAATTTGATCATGCCTCTGGTATTCCTTGTGGTCTTCTTGTCTTTTCTTTTTTTTGTTGTGACTTTGGGGAACTTTTATCACCACCTTAGGAATTTCCTAGTTGTTACCTCTTGTATGGGCCTTTGGTTCTATCTCCTAGCTCGGGGGAGTGGGCCTATTGGTTCCACATGGTTGGGTGGTTAATATTTATATCGAGGTATTGATCGTGATTCTTTGGATGATCCTAGCACATATTCCTTTCCAGATCTGCAGTTGAAGATTTCTTATTGGATATTTTAATATGTTGAGATGTACTTATGTATTTGTATTCATGTAATTTTTAATCTCCTAAAAGGAGTCTTGTAGTATTGATGTAATCTCAATTCAAGGCAATGCTAAGGGAATGGGTAGTTCTAGGTAAAAGAAAGGGAAAAGAATGTGGAATATTGAACATGTTACTAGCATTAAAATAAAGTATTTATGTTATTTCTCCTATCCTCTTATGTTGTCCATGTGTAAAGGAAATAATCTTAAATATAGTTATATATAATGATGTATCACAACAATAATGTATTCTCTCTTGATGAAGGATCCAAGGAAATTATTGAGAAATGATAGGTTAGTGATTGGAATTATTAACAATGAATGGTTATGAAACAATGCAATAAAATAGTAACTTGATTATAATGTTAATACTTGGTTCATGTTAATGAAGTACCTAGGATAATGCCTACCTTAATTAATATTAATCTCTTACCTAAATTATTAGAGAAAAGTGATATAAAGGATAGTAGATGTAGATGAAATCAATATGAATTTATGGAATGAGTTGGTGAAAGAAATAATGATGTTGGATGATTCACTTATGTTTAATAAAAGAAATAAGTTAGGGACATTTAACTTGATGCATTAAAATGAACGTAGATCTTTTAAGCTCATGATTTCATGAATATCTTATGCATGTAAATGGTTTATATGATGTTGCTTTAGTAGCGACGTTAGGGAACCCGTGAGGACTTAAGTTGTATAAATATTACATTCAAGTAGTAGAAAATTATTTCATCTTTAGAAATATGAAGTGTAATGATGAATATTATTCTAGTTAAAATTGAAAAAAGAAATTTACTACTTGCATTTTATAGAGGTTTATGTCTTGTCCTCTTGGGTTTCCTGGCGGGGCGTTACAGGAGTTGCCAGCTACTTTTTTAACATTTATGATTTTTCAAGTAAGATGTTAATTAATAATTACAAACAAACAAGCTCTTTGTACAGTGAAAAAGTAAAAAGCATTATAGGACTTGGAAAGCGAGAAAGTTATTGATGCAGCTGATCCCATTGGCATTGACACTATTTCTGAATCAACTAATGCCTTTGATGATGAAGAAGAAGAAGAAGAATAGATAATCCACTAGATGATTGAAACTTAGTATAAAGTTCCAATTGTTGAAAGTCAAAACAATGATAATTGAACTCGATATTATTATTTTAATATTTTGATGTTGATATGATGCTATGATTACAAGTTTATGGTGTTTTTTTGTTATTTTTATGATACTATGTGACATTCTAATTTTACCTCGTGCTTCTAGGCTTCATAAATATGTATATATGTATATATATATATATATATATATATATATATATAATTTTAAAAAATTTACATGTTTCTTCGAACCCGAACCCAAACCCCTTTTCAAAATTTTGTCGAACTTGCAAACCGGTTCTTCGTACCTAAACTTAGAACCGAACTCGAACTCGAACTGGTACCTTAGAATAAAAATAAAGATAAAACTTTAGCACCTCTTGACAAAGAAACACTTAATGATCTGAGGAAGAAAAAGTTGTGTTTCTATTGCAAAGGGTCGTATGATGCAAATCATTTTTGTCCTTTAAGACCCAAGGGGCAAAGCGAATAGGGTTATGTTGACATTTTATGAGGATTCCGAATCTGAAAATTCGGACCAGCAGTCTGATTTTGAGGAATCCAATGAAGAAAAGGAGAGCACAGAGGCTGGAAACTTGGTAAAGATGAAATCTCATGATAGGGAAGTTGAGGGAAGACTTAAGAAGGCCCGTCCCACAAGTGTACAGTAGGAGGGATCATTTAGGATGAGAGGAGTATTAGTAGGACAGCGAGTTATCACCTTGCTTGACACAGGCACCACTCATAATTTCATTGATTCCAGGTTGGTTGGGAGGTGCGGGATACAAACAAAGCAGTTTGGAGGCCTGAGGGTAGTTGATGGCTATGTCCTCAAGTGTGACAGGAAGATTACAGGTTTACCTCTAAAGGTCAACAACTTTGAATTCAAGGCAGATTTTTATGTCGTAATCATGGGTGACACATATTTGGCATTGGGAATGAGCTGGTTACATAATATTGGGGTATTCACACTTAATTTGAGAGAGATGGAGATGAGATTTCAATCGGATGGGAAGACTCATGTGTTTAAGGCCATCCGTGACAGTGAGTTCAGGATGATGACTTGCAGACATATGGAGAGTTTGCTGAGATATGATCAGGTGGAGTGAGCAGCTCGTACTTTGATGCCATCACAAGAAGGTCACCAAAAGCTAGATTATCATCCAGATATACAATTAAGCATACTAAGGTGTTCAATGACATCCCACCTGGTAGACCTCTTGATAGGGGTATTGAGCATATCAATGAGTTAGAAGAGGTTGCCAAACCCATTATGATCACGCCCTACAGACATCCAAAGCGGTTGAAGGATGAAATAGAAAAGACCATCAAGGAGTTACTTGCCATGGGCCATGTTAGAGCAAGTAAATCTCCTTTCGCCTCTTCAATGGTATTAGTGAAGAAGAAAGACGACACGCTTAGGATGTGCATTGATCATAGGGTCCTAAATAGAAAGACAATAAAGAACAGGTACCCCATCCCTCGGATAGATGAATTGATAGATGAACTCCATGGTGCCTACTTCTTTTCAAAGATCGATTTGAGATCGGGGTATCATCAAAATAGAGTGAGGGAACAAGATGTAGAGAAGACAGCCTTCAGGTGTCATTGTGGTCACTTCGAGTTTATAGTTATGTCATTTGGGCTAACTAATGTTCCTGCGACTTTTCAGTCCACAATGAACAGGGTTTTTCAACCTCAGTTGAGGAAATTTGTTCTGGTCTTCTTCGACGATATCCTTGTGTACAATAGAACATGGGATGAGTATTTGCGGCACTTGGACACAGTGTTAGGCATTCTTAGTAGGGAGTCCTTGTATGCAAAGGAATCAAAATGTGATTTGGGGATGTCAAAGTTGTTATACCTGGGTCACATCATCAGTGCAGAGGGTGTGCGCATGGATCCTGAGAAGATTCGTGCTATCATTGAGTGGCCTACACCGGTGAACCTTACATAGTTGAGGGGGTTTTCGGGATTGTGTGGGTTCTATAAGAGATTTGTCAGGAGTTATTTCAGGCATGCAGCACCTTTGACTGATTTGATGAGGAAGGGAGCTTTCTTATGAACTCCTAAGGCACGAGAGTGTTTTGATAAGTTCAAGGAGTTGATGACTTCTTGTCCAGTGTTAGTCTTGTCAGACTTCAGTAAGCCATTCGAGCTTCATTGTGATGCATCTAGAGAGGGTGTTGGAGCAGTGCTTATGCAGGAAAAACACCCAATTGCATATGAGAGAAGGAAGCTCAAGGGACCTGAGCATAGCTTCAGCATTTATGATAAGGAAATGTTGGCCATAATGCATACTTTGGCCAAATTTAGGCAATACTTAGTGGGCAGCAAATTTTGCATCAAAACAAATCATAATAGCCTGAAATATTTCCTAGGGCAGCGAGATTTGAATGATAGGCAACAGAAGTGGGTAAGCAAGTTGCAGTCCTATGATTTTGATATTACATATTTCAAGGGGACTTAGAATGTTGTAGCGGATGCTTTGTCAAGTAGACCCCACTTGAGCATGATGACAAATATAGCTGAGGATTGAAGGCACTTGATCCTTGCAGAGTATGCAAAGGATACGTGGGCATCGGGATTGATTGATGGAGCCATACCATACAGTGGATATACCCTTGTGAATGAGTTTATCATTCACAAAGGGCGCATTTAATTGGTTCCAAGATCAGATGTGCGGAAGATGGTGTTGAGGACTTATCATGATTCACCTATGGTAGGACATCCTGGTTTCTACAAAACTTACCAGCAGATTAGAGAGCGCTTCAATTGGAAAGGACTCAAAGATGAGGTGTTGCAGTATGTCAGGGAGTGTCCTACTTGCCAACAAAATAAGCAAGAACACTCTTACCCAGTCGGTTTGCTTCAGCCACTTCTGATTCCTAATAGGAAGTGGGAGTGTTTGTCTATGAATTTCATCACAGGTTTGTCGAGGACCCAGGGAAGAGACTGTATATATGTGGTTGTTGATCGGCTTACTAAGTTTGCTCACTTCTTTCCGATCACAACTACGTACATTGCTACGCAGGTGGCAGAATTGTTCTTTCGTGAGGTATTCAAATTGCATGGCCTACCTCGGAGTATAGTCAGTGACAGGGACAATAGATTCATGAGTCATTTCTGGCAGGAGTTGTTCAAACTGTGCAGTACAGAGCTCACTCCGAGTACTAGCTACCACCTTCAAACCGATGGTCAGACAGAGATTGTAAACAAATAGGTGAAGGGATCCCTTAGGAACTACATATTAGGGCAACAGAAGGCATGGGTCAATTGGATTTACTTATGTGAGTACCGCTACAATTCCACTTACCATATGTCCATACATATGTCACCTTTCATGGCATTATATGGGTATGAGGCACCCAATTTCATGGATCTATTGTTAAGTGATAGTAGAATGCCTAGTGCTGGAGATTTGTTACAGGAGAACCAAGACATTGTAAAGGCTCTTAGGGAGAATATCACTTAAGGCACAAAATTAGCAAAAGCGGTATGCAGATCAAAAGAGGACTGAGCGATCATTTGAGGTTGGTGATATGGTGTACTTGATGTTGCAGTCATACTGTCAATCTAATCTCAAAAAGAGCGGTGCCGAGAAACTCAAATCATGGTATTATGGACCTTTCAAGGTAATCAAGAGAGTAGGAAAGGTGGCCTATGAGTTGGACTTGCTGGCAAAGAGCAAAGTTCATAATGTTTTTCATGTGTCACGTCCCAAGAAGGCGTTAAGACACCACATTGTACCTTCTATAGTGCTTCCACCCTTGGATGATGAGGGAAAGTTAGTTTTGGCGCCAAAGGCTATCATTGATTTTAGAAAGAGGAATTTGAGGAGACGCACTATCAAGGAATACTTGGTGAAGTGGAAGGACCTGCCGATAGAGGATGCTACTTGGGAGAGTGAAGACATTTTGCAGCATCTAGAGTTGAAGTTGCTTGAGGACAAGCAATTTCAGGAGGAGTGAATTGTAATGTCCCCATTTTCATGAGCATCAGAGTTCGAGGGATTAGCTTATTAATTGGCTCTCATAGGCTAATAAGGTTGGTTAGAGGGTCCCTTGAGGGATGCATCTTCTTCAGTGATCAGAGTTTTGCAGGTTTGGCTTTCATTCGAGGTCTTCAAGACTTCGTATGCAGTAGTTGCTATTTATAGCACATTTTTCTATTTATAGTAAGTTTTGAGAGGGTCAGAGAGGGACCCCTTCTATTTTTAGAAATGGGGTATGGTCCTATGTGGCTTGATCATGTCAGCTCCTAGTTCAAACGATATACAGAGATTATGAGTAATAATGGAGATATCAATATTTATTTGGCTAAAATAAATATTAATAGTTTTGAGCTTATATTATTAAGTTATAATATAATTTTATATTATAACTTAAGTCACTTAAGTGAAGGGTCAAGTTATCATAGATAGGGCCAAGTGAACAATTAATTTTAAAAGAATTATTTGTGCACCAATTATAGATTTTTAAATGAAAAAATTAAGTGCGAATATATCTTTTATCCCACGTTGACCAAGAAAGTATTTGAGCTCTCACAAGAAAAGAATAAAGGGGACTTAAGAGCTCATTCTCAGGATTATGATGATGATTATTGAAATTTGTGAATTGAAGTTGGCTTTGGAGAAACAAGGGTTTCTACCAAAGTAATGAGAATCGGAATCAGATCGAAATCCGCAAGGCCAAATCGAATCACGAATCGGCCATGAATCGGAATCGAATCGGCCACGAATCGGCAAATTTAAAAAACCCTTGAAATTTAGAGATTTTAACAATTTAAAACTTATTTCATGCACCCTTTATTGAATATAACTTAAACACACTCTAACATCATCAAATAGAAGCTAACATACATAAACAAGGAACATAAATGATAAATCCATCACATACGTTACATGTAAAATGTAAATTGTAGCTGAAGTAAATAGAAATCATAGGATCATAATGAGTCAAATCATTGAATGTATGTAAGATGAAGATCCATAAGACATCAAATCATAAATGTATGTAAGATGAAGATCCATGAAACGTATGTCTATCAGTAACTGTAAACAAAATGAAAAAACAAGGCTCTAGCTCAAGCCTCATCATCATCCTCAAGCTCGGTCGCAGCCTCAGCCTCAGCCTCTGAGTATCCAACTTGCCTTCTACAAAAGCGTCTAAGGTAGGTCCTAGAGGATTGCTGAGCCATAGCCCCCGCATGTAAGATGGGCTCACGAACAACATCACTAGGGCCTATGTCTGTGCGTGCGCATGCGCATTTGCCAGTGCCTAAACATGCTCTAGCCGCCTCCTCTGCCATGGCCACAGCCTCAACCTCTCTATCTACTTGGTCAACCCACACATGGTCTGCCTCAGTGAAGACCGGATCCACAGCCTCAATGAACCACTCTGATTCTGGATCAATCTCCTCCAGAATGATCGAAGAAGGCAAAAAAAAACATTAAAAAAGATTTTTTTTTTAAATTTGACTTGACTTTTTATCAAGCCATGCGGGTCGATTTTTCGCGATTCATGCAGGCGATTTTGGCATTTTTTTGGATGAATCGCTGAATCGGTGATTCATGGCAATGAAATCGCCAATCTGGTTCAACGATTCAAAAAAAATCGGGAAGCCCAAATTGAATCACCAAACTGGCAATTCACGCGATTTCTGGGCGATTCTCATTACTATGGTTTCTACAAGCTTTTTCGGCCATTGGAGAACATGGTTCTTCTGTGAGCAGCCATTTGAGCTGGTGAAATTTCTAGTGAACTTGGTATCCAAGACCATGAGTCGGAAAACATGCCCGACCATGGGAAATAATGGTCTCAATGATGCCAGCCTTATCAACAACATAATGCAGATATATATATATATATATATGATACTTAATACAGAGTGCCATGGTATTTAATGCAAAATGCTATGAATGCATAATATGGGTGCATCTATGCATGGTATGATCTTCCCTGTATGTGTCAATGTGCATGGAACATTATATCATGGGTGGATGTATTCATAGAACAATGATATGAATGATTTGGTAATGATAAGCGGTGGTATGAATGTATACGATGGAATATCATGCGTATGTGTATGATGATGCATCTAGGTGGATGGAGTATGCAGAAAATGATGGAGATCTACTAGTTTATTGAAATAATTCTACCTATTATGCAGAGTGCAAGGCATGTATGTACAAGACAAGGTATGTTTTCTTCTCCTTGCCCTTAATTACATATTTGTTATTTGATTAAAATAATGGGATATCACACACACAAAGGCAATACCTACAAAAAAGGGGAGGCAAAGCAGTGGGATGTTTAACCAAAGTGTGTAAAGTTGGATGATCCAATTCCCACCTTGGCGCACTTTGAGTTGATAATGATCATGAGCTACCTAGTGATCATGAAGCTGCTCCTGAGGCTGACATGCTAGTACTGATGCCAGTGGCACTATTTGTGCTTCTAATTTGCCACAGCAAGAGGAGGATGATATGTTTGATGACTTTTGATGATATTTGATCAGCGAAAGCTGATCAGTTGACATTATTATTTTTGAACTGAAACATTGATATGGTGGTGTATTTTGCTATGTTACTTTACTATTAGCATAGTGGTTTATTATGAACTTATTTGCTGCTGTATATATGTATATATTTTTTATTTTTTACATTTGTGTTTTTGTACAGATGAACCCAGAGAAAACCCAAACCCACCCGAAAAAAGAATTGATTGAACCCCCGTGAACCCAAATCTGAATCTGAACTGGGACTGGCAACTTAGTTTTCAACACATAGAAGTTGCCAATTTATTAAACAGGGGTCAAACAATTTTAATATTGAAAAATGTAAAAGCAAGAACATGCAATAAATTGGAAAAGATTACCATAACTTACCGATAAAGAATAGACGATAGTATCAAAAGTGTACTTACCATAACAAGCATCTTATTTCCAACATTCAAACCAGATGATGGTTGCATGCTGCGAGACATATGCTGAGGTGCCAGTGAAGTATGTTGCACATGGGGCATGTCATCCAAGTGTGAAGTATGGATGCAATGTTGTGCATGAGAAGGATGGGATAAGTGAGTTGCCTGCTGGGTCTGAAGGGATTGGTGTTGGGATTGATGTAGCTGCTGGTGTTGAACTTGATGTGGTATACACTGCAATGGCTGGGGCTGGTGCTGCATCTGAGGTTGAGGCTGTTACATACAATAAATCAGTAAATAAGCAGTATAACTATAACATATGACAGCTAAAACAAATTCCAAGCTACAACTTTTAACCACTCTCGGTGACAGACGAGAAACCAGATGATACATACAGTTGACCGGGATGTGAGATTAAGAACATCGTTTGCGTACTGCAAGAACTCAAGTATCCTGAAGTCAGCACTTAAAAAATGCATGCCATTGACAAATAAGACTTAGAAAAAACAGAAATACAAGTAGATTCTATTTAATTTTTTAAGCTCAAATCAATAAAAACACAGGCTTACAGTTGAACGAAGACCAGAGCCGCTAATTGTCGAGGAATTATCCGAATTATGAAATACCTGCAATTATAGCAGGCCAACATCCATAAGAAACAATTCGCCAGTGCCTTCACACCTCCTCAGGTTATACACAGCTCCAAGAGAGTAGATATGGTAAATATAATGCAAGAGCTCAAACATTTGTCGTACAAAAGTTAAGGATACACTTACAGTCAACCCAGATACAGAAGAAATATGCTGAGTGCGCCTATACTTATGCCTAGCTGAGTAAAACTTATAATCTCTTTCACAAATAGTTGCTTCATGCCTTCCTGTCAAACGCTTGTACCTGAAGCAAATTGATTTTTCCATATAACAGACATTATTCTGAGTCAATATTATCTATCCTTTATTAACTTATAAAAGAATACCATAGTAAAATGATATAGAAGGGTGCCAGACAAAGGAACGTCTTGGTGGTTAAAAGAAGTGCAACCATTTGTCTCCACTTGACTCATTTCATTTTTGTAACTTTCCCAAAATGTTGCTAACTAGCCACACAAAACAAGACTTTCAATTGACTCATTTCATCATTTTTATAACTTTCCAATGATGTTGCTAACCAGCCATACAAAACAAGACAAACACTACTGGAGTTATGTGTTATGGACCTTATGGTGAGAGAGAAGTTATGATCTCATAATATATACACAAGTTAAGATTTCATATTATGTCAACATGCTTTATGAAAGGTCCAAAAGCTGATGGTGAAGAAAACATGGTGCGCAAAGTAATGCCATTACATTGCAAATCAGTTGAAATCAAAGAATACTTTGGGGATGCTGAACTCGGGTTTGTTTCTTTACTTTCTTGGGATGCAAGCATTGTAATTAGAAAATTAGACATTTATTTCACATCCTAAGTATGCCCTTGATTTGTTTTTGATATTAATTGGCAGCAAAACAAGGGTGCTGACCTCAGTTACTGGGTTTGTACCAACAGGCCCCGAACCGAGTTCAGGTACGCACCTAGTACTGGTACTTTTGTGGGTACTTGCTGGGTACTGTGGGTACATGATATGGCTTATTCGAATATTCAACTATCAATTGGTATTTAATATTTATCTTTGGCATTTGGCATTGATCAATGATCAAGTATCATACTATGAAATAATTTAGTTTAACAACTCTGTATATTTCTCTTATTTTTTTGTATATATAATGCACACATGCGCATGCGCATACCCATACGTACCCAAACCCCTAAAATAAAATTCACATACCCATGTACCGGGTTCTTGTACCAGCACCCATCCCCAAACCCGAACCAGTAACTGCTGACCCTTACAGAACCGCAGCCTGAGGGTGTAAAGCTAACAGAACACAAACAACAAATAAACATCAAA
Source organism: Chamaecyparis obtusa (assembly GCA_027943335.1). Classification (NCBI taxonomy): domain Eukaryota; kingdom Viridiplantae; phylum Streptophyta; class Pinopsida; order Cupressales; family Cupressaceae; genus Chamaecyparis; species Chamaecyparis obtusa. The sequence goes on along the minus strand of BSBK01000680.1, from coordinate 103,006 downwards.
AGCAACCTAGAGCAGAACCAGGCAATGATCAGTCAGCCTATACACATCAAGATTACCATCACAATACAAGTAAGTATAGTTAATAATAGAAATCACCAAGATCCTACTTCTAATACAAAGAGCACAAGTAACCGATAGCTAAGCAAAATGTTCTTCTTGGAACTAGAGTCCAAGTAAAAAATTTGAAATCCCACAAGGGTAAAGGGTAGTAACCACAGCCATCCAAGAATTAAGCCTTGCGAGGGGATTTGATGTTGCAGTCCAACTGGTATAGCACATGGCTCCAGTTGTCCGTAAGCAACTTGAACAAATCCTTGTAATTGCCTTCATCCTCACCAAGAATTTTTCACTGTAGCAGACACAAGGAAGTCGCAGAGGTGTGAATAACCCGAAGACTGAACCTAGAGACGTTCCCCCATCTTTCATTCCATCTCAATCAATTTGTTTTTCAAATTCCCTACCTCGCTCTTTTAATTAGCCAACTCCAATGAAAAAGCCGAATTGGTGTCGGCAAGAATAGCATTTTCATCTTCAGGCATCATGTCCCCAATGAGGTCAGTGGGCTCCTCTTTCGTGTTGTCTGAGACATGGGTAGAACTATTAGTAGTAGACTTGTTTGAACTACCACTAGCATCAGCTTCATTGTCATCACACTCCATAGTCTTATTCTTCCCATCTTCTCATTCCCTTATTCAATGTTTTCCTCTGAATCATAATCAACCATTTGCAAACATAGTAGCCAATCTATTAGATCTACAGGGAGTATTGTGTTCCTCTTCCACATCATCTTCCTCTTCACTATTCACCTCCTGGAAGCAGAGTTTAGTTTTCTTAGTGTGTGGGGGGTGGGAGACATATTTTTCCCTTTCCTTTTAGTGGTGGCCATCTTAGATCCTTTACCTTTCAAACCGATGGTTTCAAGGGTGAGGATATCATAATTCAACACATCTGGGGTGCCAAGACAGAAAGCAATCTTAAGGGCACCTAGGTGACGAATGCATTTATTTTTACTGGGCCTAACATATCAATGATGCTAGCAAGAAAGGGAGGTTGTAAAGCAAGGGCCTCATAGACTACAATAGATTTAGGGGGGAAGAGTGCTAGATGAAAATGGTAAAGCCTAAAAATGAGGCCCAGATGCAAGGGGATGTGTTTCTTACCTTAGGTATGGGCACTCTCTTTTGCATCAAACACATAACTTTTAAGGGAATTGAGTAAGAAAAAAGGAAAGGAGATAATTTCACGATTTCCAAAATGGTTAAAAAGAGGCATGTGATAGTAGCAGTAAACTTTAAAACGCCCTTCAAGGGCGAAATACTTCATGAGCATGAGACAAACCTGGTCCCAAGATGGTGGCAGTTGTGCCCTATCATATCCTCCCTACATCTTGACCAGAGCTTCACTTCCCTTGAAAAACCTATTTAGACGACCATTGTCAACCACTCAACTGGTTTTCTTCCATTTTCTTCCTTTAGAGGATAGTCCAATAGTTTTGGCCATCACCTCCTTACTGATTCGAAGGAGATACCCCAACAATAACTTTCCTCTCATCCCAAGAGTTGGTGAACTAAGCAAACAAACCCTCATCAAACCCATCGATGGATTTGATATAATAAAAAAAAACCCCTTCCTTGCAAATTTGCCACATAGTGGGGTCATTATTGAAATTGTCCGGCTTACTAGGCTCTATTCGAACACAGTCCCCACCCATCACTATAACAAAATGGCTAGAATAACCCACTCCACAGAAAAAACTATAACCCTTAATACGGTTAGGAAAAATTGTCGTTACCATAAATTGATTTAAAAGCAAGATAAATGCTTGACTATCCAATTGGGTATAATCATTAAGCCATCCTCCTTGTAAGTTAGTCTCATGTGAGCTACAATTCCCCACAAGCGAGGGTCTTTTCATCACAAAGTACAAGGAGTACGCTCCTTTACAAGGGAGGCAATGATAAATGCTAAATGAATATATGTGGTTCGTGAATAATGGCATCTCATCATTATAGGGCCCGCCTTCGGGTTAATGTAATTATCATGATTCACTAAAGGCCACCTAGATAAAATAATACACCTTAGAGGGCCTTTGATGTCACACTGACCAAGGCAATTCCACATCCCCAAGCTATCATGGCACATCATCAAGTCCATATTAAAATTCAAAATAGCATTTACAGCCCAGCTCTCCCACTCAATACGAAACAGGTTAGGGTTATAGCAAAAGACAAGACCTAGCACCATAAAGTACATAGCTAGAGGCGCCACAACTGTCACTCATCATCCCCGTTAGAAATTGAGCACTCTCCCCTCAAGAGATTTTGTATGCTTGTCGGGAGAGAGTGTAGGTTCCTCCAACACCGCGATCCCCCTAGATTGTAGCCTATTGTAGCAAGTGAGTCCACTAACACGTTGCCTTCCCTATAAACATGATTAATATCAAAGGAGTCAAAGCCCAGAAGAAGCCTACGAACATCTCCCATAATTCCATCAATTGACCAGTTGACCCTAGATGACCCTTTAACAACATCAACAATGAGCTTCAAATCCTCTTCAATTGATAACTCTCTGACACCAATTGAAAGTGCAATATTGCGCCCCCAAAGAAGACCCATTCCTTCGGCTTGGTTGTTCATGTAATTCTACAATTTATCATTGTAGGCTGCCACTAAATTTCAAGTATCCATTCTAATCAACCCTCCAACAGCAACATCACCTTAAGCATGCTTTGCAATTCCATCAAAATTAAGCTTGGACCAACCTGCCATAGTGGGGGGTTCACTTGGAGTTTCTTCTTTTCAATCTTTTTAAACTATCAAACTTTGAATAGGAGTCCAGGAGGCCCCAATTTCTAGCAATTTGAATGTCAAAATGAGAGCAAAGGGCGGGCAAGGCCAAGTGATGACAGCCAAGTTCTCCTGAACCACTTTTTGAAAAATTCCAAAAACAACCTCAACTGAGCACTCCTCGCCCCAAAAGATTCTATTATTTCTCTCCTTCCAAACTGCCCAACTCAAATGGGGACGAGTTTGCCTCCAAAGTTGCCTGACCATGGGATTGAAGAAAGTTCCTCTCCAGTTAATGACAAGTTGTTGGACCTCCTTGTTCATGACCCAATCAATTTGGAGCAATTGCAACACCTTATGCCAAAGGTTCTGCATGAATGGACAATGGATAAGCAAGCGATTAATAGTTTCCTCATTATGTTTATAGAGAGCACAATAGTTAGGCAGTTGAAACCCTTGCTTGGTAAGGTTTTCCTACATGAGGATTTTATTGTGCATGACCGTCCACCAAAAATAATTGACTTCAGGAATAAGGTGGGAATTCCAGACTCTTTTCCATAGGTTGCCAACATTGCCTTCACATAAAAGTAAAAGATAGGTAGTCTTCACCTTGAATTCCCCACTGGCATTATTTTTCCAAATGAATCTATCCTGTCTATGGAACATCAGAGTTTTCTCCTCCTGAAGCCTCTTCTATAAGTCCCAAGCTAGAGGCAGGAGTTGTTAATCCTAGCAGCAAAGCAAGATGTTTTTCCAAGAATTATAGTTGACAAGATAATCAGCCACTCAGTCACCAAAGAAGCACTTAGCAACCCCAGAGAGGCCGTAGAAGGCTACAGGGATAGGGGTGTATCTTCCAACCAGGTATCATCCCAAAAGCCAATCTACCATGTTAAGCCCAATTGTATGATGTTCTTGCATTTAAGAATGCTATTCCAAATCCTGGACCTACTGGGGAGCCCTTGCATACTAAGGAAATGGTAGAGCTTTTTATTATTCAAATACTTGGAAGTCATAAAATCACACCGTTTGGCTGTGTAAGGTAACATTCCATCCAATCTTAGCAAGGAGGGCCTTATTGATGTGATAAATTTTCTTGATGCCCAGTCCTTACATTATTTTCAGCTGATAAACATTGTCCCAGATAACAAGGGCAATCCACTTTCTTTCCTCCATGCCCGTCCATAGGAGATTCTTTTGGATTATCTCAAGTTTCTTTGCCAAAGAATTTGAGATTCGGAAGAGGGAGAGAAAATTAACAGGGATCCCTTGGAGAGAAGCCCCCAGTAGTTGTAGCTTAGCAGCACTTCTAAGTAGTCTACCTTCCAACCAGCTAGTTTATGTTGAGTTCTCTCAAAGATTGAGTACCACAAGGTGTTAGAAACCTCTTTGATTGTTAGCGGGAGCCCGAGATAAGTACTAGGGAGGTTCACACATTGGCATCCTAAAATATTTTTGATTTGTTTTGCAAACTATCAAGAGTATCGAAGAAATTAATATTACTTTTAACATAGTTGATGACCTGGCTTGAAACATAGGCATATTGGTTGAGGAAGCTTTTCCAATCTCTAGCTTCAATCACTGAGGCAGTACCAAAAAGAATGGTATTATCAACAAATTGTTGGAGGACAACAGGAGGCAGAGTGGAGGCAAGACAAACTCCAAGGAATTTACCCTCATCAACCATTCTTAGAAAGTTTCTCCCCAAAACCTCAGCCAAAATGATAAAAAGATATGGAGACAATGGGTCCCCCTATCTGATACCTCTAGTGGTACCAAAAAAAAACCCTCAGAACACCATTGACTAGGACAAATTAGTGAACAATAGTCACGCATTCTTTAATCAAAGTAATCACCTTCCAATCAAAACCAAACTTCTTTAAAACTTTGAATAGAAAGCCTCGTTTGACTCTGTCATAGGCTTTAGAAGAAATATCCAATTTAAGCGCCATCCTTGGTTGACGACACTTATCCATAGAATGAATAACTTCATGGGTAGTAATGGCAGCATCAAGAATCTGTCCTCCAAGGACAAAGCCTTTATGCTTACAATTAATGAGTCTGTCCAGCATGGGTTTAATCCTATTAACTAGGACTTTGGAAGAGATTTTATAACCTGTGTTGCAAAGGTTTATAGGCCTCAAGTCAAGAAGACATTGTGGCTCCTAAACCTTAGGAATTAGTGCAATAAAGGAACTATTTAACTATTTGAACAGTCTTCCCGTCTTGTTAAAATCCTTTGTAGCAAAAGTGACATCTGAACCAACATCCTAAAACTCCTAGAAAAAAAGTAGAGGGAAAGCCACCCAGGCCAAGGGCTTTAAAAGCGTCCATAAAGAAGGTAGCACTTCTAGCTTCATCTAGTGTAATCGGGGTTAGAAGCTGCACGTTGTCAACGGCACTAATAGCCCTTGGAAGGCAGTCTAACAATTGGGCTTCCAGGGTCCTATCAACAACACGACTATCATCTCTAAAAGTCTTGCAAAAGTAATCGGAAGCCATCAGACCCAATTTGGCATCCTCCATGATAATGTCATTGTACTCATTTCTGAAGCTTAGGATAGTGTTTCTCTTCTTATGTGTGCTAGCCAAACAATGAAAGAAGGCAGAGTTGTCATCTCCTATTAACCACTGGATTCTAGACTTTTGCTTCCAAAAGATTTTTTCCCTATACATATTTTCCTTCCATTGTGTTCTTAAAGCTTCCTCCTCAGTTTGAGTTGTCAAAGAGAGGTCACTGTTGGCTATTTGCTCTTGGATAGAAGTCAATTTCATGCTAATTTATTTTTTCCTCAAATATATTCCCAAATGTGAATGTGTTCCAGCCCTTCACATTTCCTCTGAAAATGTTCAATTTTTGGACCACACAATACATTAGAGTTCCCAACACAGAGGAATTCCACCAATTTCGAATACAGCTGCGAAAATTGAGGTGTGTGCTCCACATGATTTCATAATGGAAAGGACAGTGTCCCTTTTGCAACCTATTCTTACAATCCAATAGGATAGGATTATGGTCAGACACTATCTGGACGAGGGTCGTTAATACAAAATTGAATCTAATATCCCAGTTAGCGGAGTAGAGAAATCTGTCAAGCTTGACTTGAATGAGGTCTTTGCCTTTCCTGTGATTTGACCAGGTGAGTTGTTCCATTAGATCAATGTCAACCATACTTGCATTATTGACAAAATCCAACAAATCAAGCATGCTATCAGAGTAATCATCTAGTCCACCCATTTTTCAGAGAGTACAAGTGATGAGTTGAAGTCACCAACAAGCCAATGTGAGATACTGAACTATTGAATAAAAGATAAGATCTCCCAATCCTGTTTCCTGTCAATGTAGGAGTTGGGTGCATAGACATTAACCATAAACCAAACATTACCAACAAAAGCAAATTGGATAGTCAAAAAGTTTTGGGTAGAGGAAATAAGTTCCCCATCCACCTTTTGCGGATTCCACATGGTTGCAATACCACCAAAGGCACCGTTAGCTTCACTTATACAAAAATGAGAGCCCGGCCACAAAACCCTAACAAGAGTGCTAAAAGAGGATATTGTCATCTTAATTTCTTGTAGGACATCAATACCATTTTCAAGAATACAATTCCTTAAAGCATATTGTTTTGGGGGCCCATTCAGCCCCCTCATGTTCCATGAGAGGAACCTCATTTCTCAGTTTTGGTTGCGAAGTCTAGGGTCTTCTACCTGCCATTAGTGATTTCCCTTGTAATTTCTCTTTGCCTTGTGATTCGCTGCAATAGAAGACTATCCTTAGTGTCTGTCCCAACATCAGCCTTCTTATTTTTTATTTTCTTTTTCTATGTCATTTAGCCATCATCACTATAAGGATACTAGTTGATGCACCCAGTGAAGAAAATGTCTTGCTTTGTGGGCGGTGTAAGCAGTGGCTTGGGTGATGCACTAGCACCTCTCACGTAGGGGGGGTAGGTTTAACCTCAAACTGAGGTAACATATCGATAGAAGGAGGTATTTCCCCTTCCTCCAATAAAAATGTCTGGTCCAAAGTGCCAAGTAACTCCTTCCCCTGTTTTATTTCCTTAGGGGTTTCCATGAGTTTCAACAGACCATCTATAAAGGGATATTCATCACTCTCAGAGTCAGAGCCCGCCACCTCAGGGGGCACAGTGACCCTCAAAGGGGAAGTTGAGATACCCTTCAACTTTTGCAATTCCTTATCAAGAACTTTACAATCAGAGATCACATGGCCCAATTTTGAGCATTTCTATCAGAAAATCATCGCATTTTCATACACTAGCACTTGTGTCCAATTCCCTAGTTTAGATTGTAGGGTAATGAAATTGGAGAGAGTTTTATTAACAGCAACATTAACACAGAAATGGGAAAATACTAACCTGGATTTCGTCTTAGTTGCCTCATTCATAGAAACGTAGTTGCCAAAAGGTGCTACCAATCCAGCAAAAAATCTGCTCATCCCAGAATTCAAGTGGGAGTCCAAGCATTCGGACCCAAACTAGGGTTGTTCGGCTGAGATCAATTGCAGGATCAAAGCTTGACTTCCCATTTGCAAAGGGAACACCTTCTAGTTAGATTGCCAAAGTTTTATTACAGCAACATTAACACAAAAATAGGCAAATCCTAACACAGACTTCACCTTAGGCACCTCATACATAGAAACATAGTTGCCAAAAGTGCTACCAAACCAACGAAAAATCTTCTCATCTTAGAATTCAAGCGGGGGGCCTAGGCATTCGGACCTAGACTACAGCTGTTCGGCTGAGATCAAATGCAAGATCAAAGCCCGACTTCCATTTGCAAAGGGAAAGAAGGTGTTTCCCATAGGCCCATACACCTAACAGAACGGCAATCAAGTCCTCCACCACAGTAAACTTGAAAAGAAACAGGGCACCAAGCATAGCACTGGTTATAACACTCCCCTTAAGTTTCCATCTCTGGGATACCCATTTCCTTACCATATCAATAGTTGGTCTAAATAAAAAAAATCGCCAAACTAGGGTATTGTTCATCGAAACCATACGATCAACAATAGCATCAAGGACCACAATGGTCCTTCTCTCCTCCATTTGTGCGCACTCTGGAGAAACTGATTGCTCTTCTTCCCTATAGCAATCACCCACAAGGACCTATTTCCAACTCTCAAACAAAACGCACATTGTTCTTTTTTCTATTCCACTTTGTTGAAGTCCATCTTTGGAGTCTGGTTCCAACATCAAAACCCTTGTTGTGGTCTTCGAACTCCCATGTTTGCAATGGCATGTGCGATCTCCAATGCAGTAGGACCCCCAACACCATTGTGTAGGGATCCTACAGTTGAAGTTGGGGGCTCCCTTGGCAGGGGAAGCTGTCCCCCATAACCATCAACAATCATGAATCTCAGAGGTTCAAATTCATGCCCTTGATTTGTTGAAGTAGTTTGCCTTAACCAATTTATTTTCATCTACCCCATATCAGTACCTAGTGTACTATACCTCAAGTTGATACTAAGTCTGTATAGGCAACTTGTGGGAGTCTTCTCCACTTGGCTCATACTATTTCCTTTATGATCATGCATGTGCAAATTCATCTAAGAGCCAAAGAAGCCAGTGGGATATGGCCAAGCAAATACTGAGGTATATTTAGGGTACTACTCAATTGCAATCAAGAACTTTAGAGTTAATATTGGATGTGTAGTATGTTATATAGAGTCAAATTGGGCAAGTGATGACGTGGGTATACAAAGGTCTACGTTTGGCTGTGTAGTTAGCTTTGATTAGGCCTACTTATTTAGTTATATGACAAGCTAAACATGATTGCATTATTAACTGTTGATGTGAAGTATACAGGAGCAATGAATGCAACATAGGAGGCAGCATGCATACAAGAATAGTCGTGTAGGCTTGGTTTTCCATATAAGTGACCACCACTGATCTTCAACTGTGGCCAGGATGCTTTTGAAATTGCTCATAACCCATTTGGGCATGCATAAACAGAGAATATTGAGGTTCATTAACATTATATTTAACATTGCATTCAAGTGGAGATGTTGGATTTCTGATTCTAGGTAATGATGACTGCATTGCAACATATTCACAAAGCCACTTGTTGATATTGTGTTTGTTATATTTAGAAACTCACTAGGGCTTTTGGGAGATGCCGTATGGGGTATGGCAAGCAAAGACCCACTTCCTTGGGTAATCTTGAGTTGTGTTTTATGGAGAAAGTTATGATCCATCTCATCTAGCCCATTAATCCACCACTATTATCATATACCATTAACCTACCAATATTGCTATTGAGCCTCCCCCGAGTTCTTCCAAACCTAGCAGACAACTACAAGCTTCTACAAAGAAGTGGCTTGTTATAAACATTGGAGTTAGGTCCACACATCCAATGTAATGTCCCAAACTGAAATTTTTTTATTTTTACAATTTCACTTTACAAAGAACAATCATGAATCTCTAACACCTTTTGAGCACCAAGATCATGATGTGGGCAAGGTGAGAACATAAGGTGAAAGAGCTAGAACAATATTATATAAGATTCTTGTTAGCAACAAGCCAAACAACTCAAAATTGCAACCTTTACAAAATCTTAAGGTAAGTTATGCTCAATCTGGCAACATGCCTTCCAAATGAAATACAAACTGAAACTAGAAAAAATGAAACTGATTATGATGGTAAGCCTTCCTAAGCAATTACAAATACTGAATCTAGCAGAGAACCGCAGATATCATTAGAAACAATAATGACAGAAACTAAAGTGATTTTTAATGTCCTGGCAACATAGCCATCCAAACCAACAAAATGAAAATCATTAACAGTTCTAATATTTCTGGTGGTAAACCACACAAAAATTACAAATAAAATGTTCTTCTCATGAACTGCATGACTGAATGTATACAGTTGGAATGTAATGTTAAAATCTGAAATAAAAACAAAAAAAAAAATTTATGCATCATTACCTTGATGGTGCAACTGATCAAAAATTAGATGAGCAAGGGCTCTCATCAACTTTGTTATCCATAAAACAAATATTAGTTAACCCTTTAAGGATGCAGGTGCCCCTTAAAAAAGTACAGCCGGCAACAATTAATATATATCCCTCTTCAATTTTATCACCACCCTCTCAACATAGAGTAGGTGCTTCATGCAAACAAATAAGACTTCGAGAAAGTTGTGGACAAGGTAGTATAGGGTATTAAGTACACTGCTGCCTCAGTGTTATGTAAAATCTACAATAAATAACTCAGCTGAGCCTGCAGAATGGTACGACCAGAAAGGTGATAATATTCCATATAACAATATTCACCTTAAATCAGAAACTCACTCAAAATAAAATATCACACAAATATTTAAATTACTAAAAACTAGGAAAGTTCACACCAAACTGAAATATAAATATACTGAAAATCCCACACAACCAAATCATTGGAACTAGAAGAACATAAATATGTCCAGCACAATGATAATTCTTGGGTGGAATTATTAAAATGAATTCTTTAATCCATTCTTTTCCAAAGGGTTTTTGTTGTAGGGCAAAAAAGATGAACAATGTTCAATCTCAAGAGAGATAGGATTGATAATATGAATTGATAACCTCTCCATTTCTCAGCTCCTCCTTATATAATCTTTTTGAAAAAATATAATATTATTTTATTTTTTTCTCCTTTTCCCTTCAAACTTTATTTTTGAAAAGTGACTTGAAGAATCTTTCTAAAATACATTACTTTTTTATCCCGATGCCTCACATCAGTTTTGGTCTCTCGTTTAAAACAACCCTTTAAATGATAAAGCTTAACTTGTCCTTATATGAATATAACTTAAAGTTACTTTTCCAACAACTTAAGTTAAACATTAAATTATTTTCTCTTGCGCTGCCCCATTAACCTACAGAAACTAAAATGATAGGATAAGGTCTTAATTAGACTTCGCTTGAGAAGGGGAAACAACATCCAAAAAGGTTGTTTCCTTACATGACAAAAATGCAAATTGAGTGCAAGATAGTGGGTAATCCCAATCCTAGGGGCAGTACAAGATGCCAAAGCCTCAAAAGTCAATTCTATTATACTACGACCAGCAATATATTATTTATAATTATATATGCTTTATAGAGATTAGCATGTCCATAAGTGCCTTACAAACTCAATTATCATTTTAACTGTAAAATGAAATTACTAATGATATTGAAATTGATATCCACAACCCATCCATTGATACCATTCCCAAATCTGATCAATTTAAACACGAGAGAAATGAATACAAGTCGATTACCAATCAGCATCTTCTGGAGGCATGTCTGGCTGCTCTACAAGCTCCAATCCATGAACCACTACAAAGCGTACACGTTTCTCTTCTCTTGTGACCAGTTCTGGAAACTTCGTCCTGGCTTCTAAGGCAGATGCCATCTCTCTCCTTTTAAATGTACATGGCCCTGGAATGGATTCAAAATGTAAATTGCAAATCAAAGAAAAAGCTTTGATAAATTTTTTCAAGAGCTCATCAAGTTACGAAATCCATACAGATGTAAAGAAAATAAACCCCCTAATCATTAATCCATTAAAAATGTGCATAAACATAGCAGTTCAATAGCAGGAAGAGAGTATGCAATTAACAAACGGTACCTTTCCGAGGAAACTTCTTTACAAGTCTTCTATACAGGCCACCAGCTGCTTCAAGTGCCACACCCATTGACTTTTCACGAATACCATCCAGACTGGCAAGCCTCATATTAACTTCATTCACAAGAGTTTCATAGAGGTTTGCAACATAAGCTAATGGCAAGACATACCGTGGATCACCTTCAACTTGTGCCTCTCTTGACTTTCTCTTCTTTTGCTTATCTTTTCCATTGGGACTACCGTAAGAAGACTCTGGTGAATCAGGAATTTGAATAACACGAGGTCGGAGAAAATAATCGAGAATGAGTTGCAAAAATCGTGCTCTTGCAGATTCAATAGGTATAACATCTGGTCCAAGTCAAGAAGCAATGGAAACAATTATACAAAACAAAAAGTACAAATAAAGCGACTTGAAATCAACCTATGCTAAGTTTATATTAAAGTATCTTATCACTAATACATCAACATGATAAAGAAAAGTAAATTTACCATTAATTGTCAGGACACCATAGGGTGACCTTGGGGGTTCTTCATTTTCAAGGGACAAAGAATGCTCTGGTTCTACACCACCAACACCCTGTAGCTGCAACGAACTTCCATATGACTGGTGCACACAATCCTGACAAGCAGCAGTTGTAAGGTGCCTATCAATCTACGCTCAGCTTCAGCAACCAAGATAAATTGAAAAAACATGACTACAAGGATTCCAGGTGGGCTTGTGATACATAACCTTCCCACCCAGCATCATTTAAGACTGTTATAACATAGAATCACATATGTGAGACCAACAACAAGACATAACTGACAAGCCATGAAAATAGTCTTGTGTCATTAAGTGAAAATGAAAAATATTCTAAGCATCTAGTGAAAAACTTAAGAAAATACACAAAATTTTGTTCAAATATACAAAGAAAAAAAGGCAGTTCTTGCTAAGAAACTAGGTGAAGAGGATGCTTTTTTCCAAAAATCAGCCAATGGGTATGAAAAGTATAGAAAGTAGCTGTCAACAAACATTGCTTGCATTCTAACTTTTAAGACAACATTCTCAAAGCCTGTGAACAACCATTGCCAGCCGCCATTACTTTAAAACAAGAATCTATTGATGAAAAGCCGCAGTATTCATTCAGGTTTGCCAACCTAACCTGTAGTGCTAAAAGTCACGTTAAATACAAACAATTTGTCTCAGTTATAACTGCACCAGTTATTATCTACAATTGAGAGTACACAAAGTTTTCATCCATGTTAAAATCTGGTTCATGCTTGTCCCCAGGGACATGCATCTCCAAAAAATGTTTCACTAAATACATACTTGAAAAGGAATTTTCCACTATGTCTGCAAAACAAAATCTTAAAGCTGAGCCTGTTGTCTTCACAAGGCTATCTTGGGAATAATTAAAAAGACAATCACAGCTTGAGAATTGAAACAAGATCATTTAAACAGAAAACTACTTCTCACACTTAATTGTACTCAAACACATTAACAAAATTATTACCTTGTGATAATGTTGACCCATACAAAATATGCTGTAACAGACGCATTCTCTCATTTACTCAAAACCAACCCTAACTAAAAATCTTTACCATTAACATATTACAACTGTCTATCGTCTATCAATATTACTTAAGACATAACTGACCATCAAATAGGAAACTCTTTCAGAAATCGGAAAAGAAAAGCTTGGTAGTTATGCATTTTAGCATGTATTTTGTCCATTATCAGTCAATAATGTGTAGACGTTATTCCCACTACTACTGTAGGGCACAAAACAGTAAGTGAATACAAAGATTTCAACTGTTTTAACAATCAATATAGAGGAAATAGACCTACAGATTGCCATTTTATCCCTCAGTTGTTGTTGCTAGGCATAGCACATTATAAAAATCAGACACTACTTTTAAGTAATTTTCCCTTCTCATCTGGGGCACTTTTACAAATTTAGTTAGGGCACAGACTTAAGGACTGTTTTTAGTAGTCAAAGCCATTGATGCTAGGCATTATTGCTGGTTTCTTTTAAGTGATGCTTTTATTGTCTTTATTCTAAGCGAGTGGCATCTTTTTATTAGTGTTTTTTTTGTGTGTGTGATGAAAGGCAAACTAAAAATAAAATGCTTTGTTCTGATTTGTAACACCCAAGTTTATGGGTTATTTATTGTAAGGCCAACCCATGTGTGCTACTACCATCTTGTGACTGGTATTAGTTAACTAGAGTATCACTGGCATATTGTTTTTTACAAGATTGTAATGTCCCCAATAAATTGAAAGTAAATTAATTATATTAATTAATTAAGTGGTACTAAAATTTAAAATAAATATCATAAGGACTTATTTAATTAATTAATTTAATTATAAATAAAAGGGGCTAAAGTAATAAAATAATAAAGCAATATCCGCCTGGCCTATTGTAATGTCCTAGACTCTTCTAGGAGGTCTTTATAAGGAGGTGGTTGGGCATTGTGTTGATCATCATGGGGTTATCTATTTCTTGTGTATCTACAATTCCAGTTGGAATTGAGTTTTCTAGTATGCCATTTTGAAGGTGCAAGACCCTCCCTAGCCTGGCATTTGTAGATCCGGTGGGAGTAACTCCTCCCCCTAATCTACTTGTCTGTCCAAATTTGTGAAGTCTTCAATAGAAGAGAAATTTGTGTAACTTGATATATCTTGGAAATACAAGTATTTTGTTGGCAGCAAATCACTACTATTGTTATATGCTCTATGATCCATTCTTGCACCAGCAATTATTAATTGTGGTATGATTCATAGTTTTGAATACTATATTGGTGTGACTAGTATTACAATGCATATGGCTATTGTCTAAAGTTTATAGTTATGCTAAGTATTGATGGAGGTGTCATGGCAGACAAACATTTGAGCAGAATCTTATATCTATCGTAAATCATTTGCATGAACAAAGGAAGTCAAGAACCATCGAATTGGAAGACTATGGCAACATTGTCGAGTGTTGAGCGCCGAGTGCTAAGTGTCGAGAATGCCAAGTGTTGAGAGTGTTGAGTGTCGAATGTCAAGTTTGACTTGTCATACGGGTACATTGTCAAGTGTGTCTTGTCGTACAAGTACATTGTCGAGTGCCGAGTGCCGAGTGCCAAGTGCCGAGTTCCAAGTGTGACTTGTCGTATGGGTACATTGTCGAGTGTCGAGTGTAACTTGTCATACGAGTATATTGTCGAGTGCCGAGTGCCGAGTGAGTCTTGTCATATGAGTACATTGTTCAATGTTGAGTGTGTCTTTTCGTACGAACGTAGGAGCAGAGTGTTGACTAAGTGCCATACAGTTGTGATAGTAAAGTGCAAAATGGGTACGAAGAAGCTTGAGTTCGGCTATCATTACATTTTTAGTGCCAAATTGTGATTGGTACATTACAGCGGTATCAGAGCTAGTGATCCTACCTGTAATGTCCTTTTTTTCAGTCTTTTGTGACTAGCTTAGTTTGGCGACCCTCGTAAGCTAATCAGGTGATCAGAGGGGGTCAGTTGGCAGAGCCAGTGATTGGATTCCATTCTGGAGGTTCTAGTTATCAGGTTTGCTCGTCGTTTGGGCCAGATTGGATGACTTACCATTTATAGTAAGTGTTATTTTGGGCATAGCTTGGTATAGCAAGGCACCTGCACAGTGTCATCAAGTATTGCAGGATCGTTTATCAGGGACCTCCAGTTTGAGAGACTTACTATTTATAGTAAGTCTATGTTTGGCAGATGGCTATTTATGGCAGGGCAGTTTGAGCTCGAGGCTCTGTTGTCAAAAATGAGTTTGTTGCAGTCAGATGGATTCAGTGGCTTCATGTTTTAATTATCGTTATTAAATAAAGTTATTTTAATTTAATAACTTTACGACTTTATAACTTTAATGTTATAAAGTGATGTTATGAAGAAGCTACTTTAATGAAAAGTGTAAAGTTTAAGCTTTTTTAAAAAGCTATTTATTCACTCGAAAAAGCACTTTAGACATCTATTGTTCATTTGATAAAATTTATGAAGTTGTTGATTGTGAGAAGATGGGTAGGGTTTGAGGACCGATTCCTCTCTCTGAGCAATTTGAGCCATCACTGATTGATGGTGAATTTGTTTCTGAATTCTAGAAAAATTATTCTGAATCTGTAGATGTTGAATTCGGTGCTGTGGTATACCAAATTTGAGGAGTTTGAAGCAATTTCAGCTGAGATTGAAGTTTTTAATAATCTGGTTCGAAATTCTTCAGGGTTCATATTTATTTGGAGGCTGACTTATCTCCAGAGAGGCTGCAATTTATGATAAAGAGCTACGCATCATTTTTCCCACAGGCTGCGTTCATTCCTAGAGCATGACGAGGTGATTAGAAAATGCGTAATTACCTTGGTGGCATGTTTGTTCTTCTAAGTGGGCTGCATCTACTCCAAAGAGGCCTGTGTTTCCTTCTAAGTGGGCTGCGTCAATTCCTAGGAAGCCTACATTTCATTATGTATAGACTGTGATCATTGACAGAAGGTTGCGGTATGTATTTGGGGGTTGTTAGTTAAATACAGAAGGTTACAGACTTTCCGGTTGGCTGCATATCAATTTCTAGTGGTTGATTATTATCTCCAGCCTGCAACGTTTTTTAATAAAGGTGCCAATTTGCATTCAATATTTGAAATTTTGTTATATAATTGGTAAATTAATTAAGTTGATCAATTCTCGTGAAGTTTTTGCTAAGTTACCGGTTCGAGTTCGGTTCGAAGTTCGGGTATGAAGAACTGGTTCGCAAGTTCAACAAAATTTTGAAAAGGGGTTTGGGTTCGGGTTCGAAAATACATGTAAAAATTTTAAAATTATATATATATATATATACATATTTATGAAGCCTAGAAGCATGAGTAAAAGTAAGAATGTCACATAGTATCATAAAAACAACATTTAAACAACAAAAACACCATAAACTTGTAATCATAGCATCATGAATCATGATCATACCATCATATACTTCAAGTCATAGTTACACCACCCTAGGGGACGGGGGGACGGGAGGATATAAGACATAAAGATGTAAAAGTATTGTGTTGAAGTATTGGTCCTTTTGTGTTGGATATAAATGTTAGATATTCATATAAGTTATATCTAACATGTATATCCAACACAAAAGGACCAATATCTAACATTTATATCTTTGTTGGTGGCTGTTTTCAAGTCCCTAGGTCCGGTAAATGAGGTTTGAGTATTTTGGCCTGTTGGGAAGTCATGTATGTCTGGGATTTGGGCGAGAGCTAAGCTAGGTCTATCATAGAGATGGGGTCGAAACCAATTGATTTGTGATAAAACGAGTTAAAACCCTTTGAGAATCATTTTGCCAGCTTCAATTTGACCTTAGAAAGCCATGATGGATTGTGGGAGGTAACCCTGCTGAAGGCTTGTTGAATCCTAAAATTTGTTAAGTCTGGAATTTTTCAAAAACCCCCAAAATCTAGAATCTGCATCTTAACTCCTATGAAGCTGGAACCTATCTCAAACATCCTGAAGTATTTATATTTTATAATTTATACAAATATAACTTAAAGAAAACTTATACTTAAATGTTATATTTGTATAAATCCTCCCGCCCATGAACAAAAAAAATTATCCTTTCATATCCACCTTTTAGGGTTCCAAATGTCAAAAATTTATAAAATTTGCAAAAAATTGTCACTAAAGTGACGTCTGTGTCCTGAAGTTCGCCATGGGTTCATTTTTTGGTGAGCTAGTCTACCCGGGTCCATTCATCCGGGGAAGAAGTTCAAACTGGGCCTAGATTTTTGAACCCTGCCCAGACCACACAAGCGAACTGGACCCGAACCACGTACCAGTTCGTACCCGGGCCAGTTCGGAGGGGTCTAGGGCGAACCATGGTAACTTAGAGTTTTTGAAGTTTAGAATAAATTGTTATTTGATATTATTTTAACTCTGGAAAAGATTCAACAAAATCAAATAGTATCAAAATAGAAAAAACAAACTTGCAAACAAATTCAGGAAGAAAAGTAAATTTCTAGCAACGAGCCAGGCAGGCTCTTTACACTACCAGCCTGTTGGTAAGAAGTGGATGCAGAATGAACTCACAGTCTACACACGAAGAAGGTACCACTCTTAGGACAAAATGGGGGAGCCTAACGCTAAGATAACGACATTGCTAAGAGAGCCAACCAGAAGCCAAGTCCAACTCAACAAAGTCATTGCAAGGGGAGAACAACGACAGTAACACATGGACGAGACATTGCGACAATTAGCAGAAGGAAAGATGAATGGAGATCACAATGGACATGGCAATAATTAAGTCAACATGTGGACAAACATGCAAAGCTCATAGACTCAGCCATTGATGCCTACATTTCCCTATAGGATAGAGCCACGTAGAGAGTGAAAGGCAACTTTCTTGGAGATGCAAGAGCAGTTGAGACAAGCCTGGAGGGATAGATCTCCTTCCAAGACTATACAGAATTGCGAATGACATTCTAGCACTAGGAGTCATGGCTATCACAATAATGACATCAAGTGGAAGATTGGCAAGTTGAGTCTATCTACTTTTGGTCGATCTAGAAAGACATCCGCAAGAGCATGGGTACAAAAGGCAGATACCTAATTTCAGCTCAATCTAAGGCCCGAAGACGAAGCAATCAAATTTAGCTCTACACTTGGAGGGAATCGCTCACGAATGGTGGCACCATGGGATGGTCACACTCAGTCACAATCGGGTCACTTCATATACTGATTTCACAGAGCTTTGATGGAAAGGATCCAGAACCCAACTTCAAGGAGTTGGCACAGTTAAGACAGACTGGGCCAATGGATAGTTACATCACAAAATTTTAGAGGCTTTCAGTTTTGGTAACTGACATTTTTGAGAGGAGACTTGTGGTGCTGTTCATGGATAAAATTGATGGAACCCCTAAAGGATTGAGTCAAGGGCTTAAACCCCAACACACTCACCAAGGTGATCAAGAAGGCACATGACATGGCTACCTCATCATCATCTTCCAAAAGTTACACACATCCCAAGCCACCTCTTCCACAAGAGGACAAGAACAAGGAGCCATTTCAAAAGAACCCCCAAAGGATGAGGCCACTCATTAGGAGCTCTTGAGGAAGAAACTTTGTTACACTTGCAAGGAGTCTTGGGAATCTGGTCACCATTGTCTTGGCAAGGGGAAGATTTGTTACATCAAGTTGGTACCCAATAGCGAGGATCAAAGCAAAGAACTCACAGTGCAAGAGGAAGAAACTAATCATGTGGAGAGGATCGTCGCACTTGTGCGAAAGAGAGGTTCCATTGCTACACTTTCTAGGACTCCGAGATGCAATGTATTTCGGGTTTGTGGAACACTTCAGGGGGAGCAAGTCATGGTCATGCTTGATAGTGGGGCCACACTCAACTTAATCAACTCATCACTTGTCACCAAGAGGGGATTGCACACAGTGGAGCATGAAGGATTCGAGGTCAAGGTGGCGGGAGGAACTTTACTACCATGCACTCATGTGGTCCCACAACTTAGCATCACCATGGGGACCTCCACAGTGACGAATGACTTTTTCATTGTCAATTTGGATGACACGGATGTGATTTTGGGCATTCAAAGGATGGAGACCCTTGACAAATACACCCAGAGTTTCAAGAAGATGGAATTCTCATTCAAGGTGGATGGCAAGAAGGTGGTGCTACGAGGAATGTGTAAGAACCCCTGCAGCTTCTAACTATGACGAACACTGATTTTCTCAATAATGAATGTTTAACATTTGGTCAAAACTTGTAAGCTCAGGATTATCTTGAAATATTGACTTGGAATGAGGAGACAATTCTACAAACATTTGGCTTGCTTAAATCAGATTTTAATCTCTTGACTTCATACAGACATTTAAACAAACACTTGACACTTATAACATTCTGAAAATACTTGAGACAAATTCAAGACATACAATCTACTGCTGCTTAAATAAACTGCTGGTTATTACAATCTCAGGAAATAAATTTGCAGCAATTAGTAAAACCTGGAATCCTCACGTTAGCAGCTGGCTGGAAACCTTTATTTTTTCATGCATTGCTTCTTGTTTGGGATAGACGCCTGCAAGCTGATCAAAAGATAGCACAAAGGCTAGGCGTATAGGCCAAGACAAGTCACGTCTCAAACTGAACCCTCACGTGAGCTTTGGGAACCTCCACAATCAGCTATGGCATTGAACGGCACACAAATTGCAGACTTAAAAGGAAGCCATTAATTGATACAAACTTGCTACAAATTCAAACCCTTGGTCTGCTCTAAATTGACTGAAAACCCCTTCATCGTTGAAGCACTAATGATGACTCTGAATGAGCCACCTCTAACTACAAATCTCAGTGCTTATTTCAGCACCTCAAATGCATAGGAAACCTTGAAGAATTATTGTCCTCCAAAACACAGAAACTCTTATGTTCTTAACCGGCACCAAAACCATCAAGAGGAATAACAAAAGCATCATGGAATGAATCGAAGTCCTCATTTCCAAGTATATATATTCCCCATAAAGAAGTTCGAACCTCCAAAAAGCACTTCATTATCATTTAAATGAAATAATATTTCATTGGCTTCATTAATGAATAAAACTTTGGGTTATGTGCCAAGTAGTTAATTAAATATTTGGCCCCTCTTTAATGATGAAAAGACCCTCAATTATAATGTTAAATTATAACTTTATAATAAAACCTTTTAATGATTAAATATCAATTTGGCCATAAAAATATTAATAACTCCAAAAATACTTAGCATTTAGCCATGCCGTTTGAAACTGGAGTCAACCACTGCATCCTTTGTCCATATGACTAACTAAAAATAGAAAGGGCCCATCTCTATCAACCTCAGACTCACTATAAATAGTAAGTATATGAAACTGAGCCCAAACGAAGTCCAATCTGAGCCAAATGAAGACCAAACTGGAACAGACGGAATTCTGGAGAAGTTAAGAACCTCCATTAACCAAGCCTCTGCTTCAGGAGACCCTCTATCCACAATGATTAGCCTACGAGGGACACAATAATAGGCTAATCCCTCAAACTCTGATGCTGACAAAAATGGGGACATTACAAAATGTCCAATAGGGGCCCAAGAGATATTTCAGCAAAGAGGATGGAAAAGATGTTCAGACATGATGAGATCCAGGCATATGACTTTCACATTGAGGATACCCACCATATGCTCCTTTTCTCAAGTTTCACAGGATTGGAAGGCTCATTTGTTGGTAAACTACTCCAAGAACACCTTTGCTTGTTAGTTAATGGACAGACAGATTCAAAATGATTGGTACAAGGAGGGTGATGATATCATCTACTACAAGGATATGCTCTATTTGGTTCCAGAATGGAAGATGAAGAAGACGACTTAGGAGAGATTCATGATTCACCTCTAGCAGGTTTACCAGGATCAAGTTTACCATCACTTCAGGGCAAGCAATCATTTTGGCCGAGAGGACTATAATGTCCCCAATAAATTGAAAGTAAAATAATTAATTAATTAAGTGGTCCTAAAATTTAAAATAATATTGTAAGGACTTATTTAATTAGTTTAATTATAAAATAAAAGGGGCTAAAGTAATAAAATAATAAAGCGATGTTGACCTGGCCTATTGTAATGTTCTAGACTCTTCTTGGAGGTCTTTATAAGGAGGTGGCTAGGCATTATGTTGATCGTCATGGAGTTATCTATTTCTTTTGTATCTGCAATTCTAGTTGAAATTGAGTTTTCTAGTGTACCATTTTGGAGGTGCAAGACCCTCCCTAGCCTCACATTTCCATGGGAGTAACTCCTCACCCTAATCTGCCTATTTGTACAAATTCATGAAGTCTTCAATTGAAGACAAATTTGTGTAACTCAATATATCTTGGAAATACTTGGCAGCAAATCACTACTGTTGTTATATGCTTTGTGATCCATTCTTGCATCAACGATTATAAACTGTGGTTTGATTCATGATTATGAATACTATATTGGCATGATTAATATTACAATGCAAATCGGCTAATGTCTAAAGTTTATAGCCATGCTTGAGCATTGACAGAGGTGTCATGACAGATAAACATTTGAGCAGAGTCTTATGTCTGTCGTAAATCATTTGTGCAAACAAAGGAAGTCAAGAACCATCAAATTGGAAGACTACGGAAACATTGGAAAGTGTCGAGTGTTGAGTGTGCCAAGTTCAGAGTGCCAAGTGTTGAGTGACGCATGTAACTTTTCGTACAAGTACATGGTCGAGTGTCGAGTGTTGAGTGTGTCTTGTCGTACAAGTAAATTGTCGAGTGTCAAGTGTGACTTGTCATACGAGTATATTGTCGAGTGTTGAGCCTCGAGTGTGTCTTGCCATATGAGTAGACATTGCCAAGTGTCAAGTGTGTCTTTCCATACAAGTGTGTGGGTAGAGTGTCGACTAAGTGTCATACGGTTGTCATAGTAAAGTGTGGAACAGGTAGGAGGAAGCTTGAGTTCAGCTATCATTACATTTTTAGTGCCAAATTGTGATTGGTACATTACAAAGATTAATTGTGTTTAGCATTTTTATATTATCCATAACTGAGATTACATAGATTAGAGATCATGTGTTACTAATTACTATTATGATTTGAATTCTTAGTTGTACCTTGGTTTCTATGTATGAAAGTGGTATATTGTTCTAATTGTGCTTTGGCTATGATCTCCATTATTGAACTTTAACGTGTGCACCTTAAGTCTATGGTTCTTAAGTGTATGGCCAATGGAAGATATGTGGAGGAGAACAACATGGATATCACTTAACATCTCAATTTAACATTTGCAAGTTTGAGACCTCTTTCCATGTGGTGACCAATTTGCCTAATCTCAATGGTCTAGTTGGTGAACAAGTGGCTCTTGTGAGTGAGTTTGCTTCTCCGTAGTTGGTTTGAGTCTTGACATCTATGTCAATTTTGGTTGATTTCCACACTTCTAGAGAAAACTGAAAAGCATGTGCTTTTGCTTTGAGCGAATATTGGAGTTTAAAATCCCTCTAGTGATTTCTAGTTCATTTTATGAGTTCTTAAATATGAAATTTAATTTCTAATGGAGTGAAAGATGCTTAAAGCATTTTGGTGTTCCTTTTTGGTCCTTTTGGCTTTATTTATTTAATTGGACTTTTGAGTTGACCTATTGGGTTAGGATTGAGTTAATTCTAATTCCTTTATGAGTCACTATTTCTTTCTTTTATAAAGGTTGGGCAGCAGCAAAGTGAGACCAAAAGCTCAAAGACTCCATTAATGGAGTTTGAGGGTTTGAAGTAGCTTGGGAATTTATTTCCTTTATAGATTTTGTACAAAGGTTTTAGGTATTTGTCCTATGGGAGGGTATGCTTCTCACAATTTTGTGGATGGATTCTTTGAGCTCATAGGAGCTTCCTTCTTGTTTTAATGGAGGCTTTCCTCCATTTGGCTGATTTGAAGCTTAACGGAGCTCACATCATGGTTGTGGACCTTAATCAAAGGCTTAAGAGGATCAGATTGTCTCTTCTTCAATTTTTGTGGGCCTTTATATCAATGGATGTAAATACTAAAAACAGTCTTTCTAGATGGCAACATAGAGGAAGAGATTTGTATAAATCAGCTAAAAGGATTTGAGGTGCATGGCTGGGATACACGTGTACAGGATGAAAATGGCCATGTATGGGCTAAAGCAATTACCTTGTGCTTGCTACTCTCCGATGAATGCTTATTAAATTTGCTGCTCTTCACTAAAACTCTTAGTTGCCAATTCGGATTCGGGTTCGCAAATCCAGTTCGTGGATTCATGAAAAAAAAAATTCTTGTTTTGGATTCGTGAGTATATATATATATATATATATATATATATATATATATATATATATATATATATATATATATATATATATATATATATATATATATATATGCATTATATATCCAAAAATATAAGAGAAATATACATAATTCTAAAACTAAATCATTTCATACTACGAATCTATGATGCTTGATCATTAAAACTGTTATGTATGTGGAGCCTAATCAGACTCAGGTTCTTTCGGCGCAGTTTCTTCCCAGACTTATCTACGGGGGTTTGGGGGCAGCACCGCCAAGCTCGGAGTCAAGGGGCAGAGCCCCTTGCGGGGTCCTAGGGCAACGCCCCAGGCGGGGTCAAGGGGCAACGCCCCAGGGCGGGGTCGAGGGGTAGCGCCCCTCAACACCAACAATGACTTAATAATATTGTAATGGGTCGACCATCAATTTTTTATTAGTTGGAGTATTTTTTGCCCTAATTAGAGAGCAAAATGAGAGAGAATAATAGAGAGCACAATGAGAAATAAAATGTGTTTGGAGACTCGTAAAAGGGATCATTTTAGGGTTAGAAGCAAAAAAAAAATATAAAAATGCTTTTTTAAAGTCATTGTTTGACTTTTTAAACTCCAACTGTTGCGGGTCCTTGAGGATTCGCGCGGATCCACACGAGATCCTCATGGATCCGCTTGGATCCTCCCGGGTCCGTGACGGATCCAGGCAGGGTCCGCGCAAAACCCTGTGGATCCATCCGGATCCACAGGGTTTTGCACGAACCCTGCCCAGATCCATCCCGAATCCAACGTGAATCCAGACCCGAATCGGACCCAGACCTGGATCCAGGCCTACCAGGGCGAATCCGGTAACTTAGCTAAAACTGTTACAGATGCTAATCTTAATTATTTATTTGATAAATTTGATTTGTTAGTTTAAGTTCTATATATAGATGATTTTTTGTTAGAGGAGGTTGTGAAAAGCTCATAGCAGGTGTTAGAGAAAGTTGGCATCCAAATTTGAGATGAAAGATGTTAGGCTCATGCATCATTTTTCAGGTCTTTAAGTATGACAAGGTACAAGAGAAGTCTTCTCAAGTCAAGAGAAATACACAGTAGAAATCCCAAAAAGATTTCAAATATTGGAGTAGGTCCCTTACTACTACAATGATTACAAAACTGAATTTAAGTGCAGATTTGGAATCAAATTTGTTAGATACACTTGTATACAAGTCCTTGAGAGGTTCTCTAATGTATTTAGTCAATACAAGACTTGATATTTGTTTTGTAGTGAGCATATTAAGTCATTATCTAGTTCAGCAAAGGCAAGTTCAGTGGACTGTTGCAATAAATTTACTCCAATATGTGAAAAGCAAAATTAATTATGGGTTGAAGTGTGTTGGAGAGAAAGAGTTTGTGCTACATGGCTTTATGGATTTATACTAGGCGGGTGATTCAAGTGCTGAGAAGAGCATTTCAGAGCTGTGTTTCGGAATACAGTCAAGAATAATATGCTTGTTCGACAAGAAACAAATAGTTGTAGCATTAAGTTCAGCTGAAGCAGAGTACTTCACAAGTTGCTAGCAAAACTTACTAATCAGATGTTGAAGCCGACAATAGTTTACTGTGACAATCAAACTTGCATCAAACTATCTGAAAATCCAATATTACTCCATGCACATAGATATTCATTATTATTTCTCAGAAATAAAGTTCAAGAAAAAACAGTAGTTCTTCAATATGTTCCTTCAAATGAGCAGGTTGCAAGCCTTTTGACAAAGTCCCTATCACAAGGGAAGTTTGAAATACTAACAAAGAAGTTGGGATTGATGGAGAACAACTTTCTCAAGAAGAGAGAGTTAGATTTTTGTCGCTCAGTGTTGCTGGGCACAGCACACCCAAAAAATTAGACTTCGTCTTTAAGTGATATTTTTCAACTCAGCTGGGTGCTTTTATGAGTATGATTTAGGCAGAAATTTGAGGACTATTTTTAGTAGTAACATGATACTATTAATTTCTTTATACAACTGCTTTTGGGTTATATTTAGGTGTTACTCTTATTGCCTATATTGAGGCAGCTGGCATTTTTTTTAAGGCAAACTAAAAACAAGTGATTTGTTCTGATTTGGAATGTCAAGTCTATGGGTTATTTATAACCTTGAGGCATCCACCTTTTGTACTCTAAATTTTTCCAAGAAAATTTAAATATTTTTCAACAAATACAAAATTCTAATTTCAAGTTTATTATTTTTATCGTCCGTACTTTCAGAAGTTTGTGTATGCAGGTTAGTGCACTCAGAATTGCAAATTTGGTTGAAGATCAAGTTAGAGTCTAGACTTGTTTCAAACCTGAGGGTGCAAAATATGCATACCATGCACTGAATTTTAACACGGATTGATACATTGATGTTGACATACCCATGCAGATTACCCATCCTCCATTAAAGTTTTTTATGTGCTCTACACAGAGTGGCTGAGGAGAAAGAGAGGAGAGCATGAAGTGGATCACTATTTCCTTGATGTTATTCTTATACCACCTTATGCTGAGGGGCTTGCGATTTTAATAAAACTACAATGGTAAAGCCAAGCCTTATTGCAATGTTCATACATCTTAAGAAAGGAAAATATTAATTCTCGAGAAGTGATTGGGGACTTCAGCCTCACTGTCAAACTAATAAGAATTAACTTTTTAAGTACTACCTACTAAGATAAATATAAGTTGCCTGCATAATAGAATTGAATCTTGAAAATTATTAGAGTGCCATTAGAAGATAGATTCCATATGCTTGATGGCTATGCAGATGAGCTGGACAACAAAATGAAGGTTCATACTTAATAGAATTGAATCTTTATAAATTATTAGAGTACCATAATAGATTAGATTCCATAAGTGTAGCTGGTGGTTATGCATATGAGCTGGACAACAAAATGGAGCCTCGTGAATAATAAATTATCCACATAAAGAATTCATTTCTTGTGCATTTGGAAACAGCAACATCAATCATAATAAAGCATTCCCATGCTGTAGTAAAATGTTCCAGAGCCCTTGCTAGCTGTTTCAAGCCACCATCTTTCTGCAATTAAGCTGCCTAAACAAAAGCAACTGCAACTCCAGAAAGTTGAAACTAAACAACCCAACACAGACAAGCACATTGGCAAACAGCAGCTAAAAATACACCTTGAATGCATTGCTCAGGAATTCATGAACACAAGGCAGAAAAGGTAAAGCTCAAATTCAAACTTTTTACAGCTCGTAAAAAATAGACAATCAGAAGTTATAAAAAATATGGATGTTGAACATTCCAAGCAAGAAAAGTTTGGCAGCAGCCATAAGACTTTAGAGTGGGTGGTAAATAAGATGGACTGTAGAGCAATCCTACTGAACCGCAGGTTCTAGAATTTCAAAAATTCAAACAGAATGATGTCATTTGATGATGAGTGGTCATGAGTCTGGCAGCTGTGCATGCTCTAGTCTTTTCACGGATGAACATCTGAGGAAGCTTGAGATGGAATTGAGAAGAATGAGAGCAGCAGATGTAACTATTTGCCTCTAAAGTTGTTGTTATTGTTAGGAAAATGGTGCCTCAACCTTGCAATAGTAAAAGTTTATTGCCCCCCCTTCCCCCCGCCCAGTGGGGGGTCCAAGGGCCACATGCCCCAGCGGGGGTTTGCAAGGGCAGTGCCACCGAAGCTACGTTTTATGTATAGTTTATTATTGTAAGTCTTTACTGTTCATCCTTCGGTCACAAATCTAATGCTGGATATTTTGTGTGCTTTGTTTGCTCTAGAAGGCAACCCTATTTTATGAGGGCTTTGTATTAAGGTTGTGTATTGTAATGCATTCTGAGAGTCCAATAGCTGTTGAGTTGTCTCTGGATCGTCGTTGGCGATACTCCTATAAGAAGCTCACTCTGCAAGTATACTGTAATCCGTTGTTGAATTCTGAATAATATATTGGACGGCTTTTGGAGTGGGGTTTTTCTCCCAAAAGGATGCTCCCACATAAATTACTAACTATGTTGTGGTATGCACGTTACTTATGTTTATTTCTCATAAATTTCTATAACTGTTATATAGATCTGAAAGGTTTTGCATAACCCTCCTCTCAAGGTTAGTATAGAAAGTTCTTCCACTACCTTAGTTCCTTACAGTTGTCAACTCATAAATCAAAAGTCCTTCCTTTAAAAGTTTTACTACACTCTCCTCTATGTTAACTATCAGGACAAGAGTCATTTCTATATACGTGTCTCTTAAAAACTTTGTTCTTTTTACTCAGAATGCTAGCCTTAGATGTAAATGCTTTCTCTAAATTTCCTTCAATATTTTTCATTCTTTCTTCAGCAGGCGATAAAATGCCACTTAATTTATCAATTTCCATGGTTGTGAGATCCTTGGAGACATCAATTGTGGAAAGTGGAAACAACATTATCAAATTTTAGAATTATACTCCTTAATGCTTTCACCCAAAATCTTCATATGATTAATCAAACCTTCAGACTTTGTCATAAATCCATTACCAATTAATTATGACCTATTTAAATATTCTCAAAACTCTCTCAATGTTTGTAATTTTGTTGTTTGAGCAACTTGATATGCTTTTACAAGTATATTTAATTTTTTGGTGTTATATGTGCAACATTGTTTTTGTTTTTTTTGGAATATTTATGCTGTCATTTTTTCCACATGGTACCAGAGCCCAGGTCAGCAGAGTAAGGCCATGCTAGGATTCCCGAGTACCGCCAATGTAGCTTGAGTGGGAGTGTTGGAAAATGAGCCATGCCAGGACGAAAGATGGACTGCTCACCATGAGGGTCAGTAGCTCAGTGATAGGGCACCCGAGCAGCAAATGGGAGGTCTTAAATTCAACTCCTAGCTGATCCATGAAAAAGCTTAATAGCCTCATCTACTGAAATTCAGAACAGAACCGAGAGGTAGTTAGCTAGTAAAGATCACAGTAGAACCAAGTGGCAGGTTGCTGGTGAAGTTCAAAATGGAAATGGCAAGAATAAGAGCGGCAGCCTGTAATATTTTACTGGCACATATGTTTTCATAATCCATAGTAGAACTTTTTGCTTTAACTATTATATCATATGGACACATCCCTCTGCCCAATCTGGCTCTTAGTGCTACAACACTTGTTAACTTTCCTGTAAGCACATCTAAGTTTTCTTGTGGTCCTCTGCTCTTTGATGGCTAAAAGGTTTAGCGCTAAAATTCTCTTGATTATTTAGTGAATATAGGCAATAATTCAATCTATTAAGCTTGACCTGGAGGTAAGATATGATGTCCCTGCATGCGGCTCCCTCTACAATATTTTTTCTTTAGACTTCTAGGTAGCGGCAAATGATCCTTAGCGACTGCCTCTTTTCCTTAAAAGAAAACAGTTTGATCGTGCATATTGATGAAATAGTTGTCATGGGTTTAATATCTCCTCCTCTTATCATAGTCTGAAATTGCTGGTAAAATATTTTAAAATTAAGATAACAGCAATGTATGCAAAACTCCGACAACTATTCCGATGAGCAACGGTTATCTATTCTCATACGGTCCTAAAGAATCACTTTTTATCAAGAAATAATTTCTTAAAATATGGCAGAGTTAACTGCTGCTTCTCTATTGCAATTTGGATAATTGCATTCATAGACAACAGCATTGCAATTGGAATACTAAGAACTATGTGCAATTAAATGCAACAAAAATAAATCATAAGAGGATAATAGCAAAGCGGACTACTGTAAGAAAGGTGGACCAAATAAGACTTTCCAAAATCTGCATCCCAATTGGGAAACTTATTTTGCAGTTGTAAATGCAAGTTCCCACACAGGTGTCTGTGCCCAGATTCATCAATCAATAGAAGAAAAATGAATCTGTTAAAGAATCCATACTGCCAATCAGATTAACAACGCACACTTGGCAAAGCCCGTCACTGGAAATAGAATGAAGTAGCTTAAATGTGTGAACTCCGTGTAAAGCTATGAATTAATTGAGTGGAATAGATTTGAGTGCGGGAAAGGAAACAGAGGATTATAGAATTACAGCAGAATTGTCGTCGTCGTCGTCATTGTCTAAGCTATCAGCAGTAACAGCGTCCCTGTCTACATCACTGATGGCATCAAGGTCGGCGTTCCGGCCGCCCTCCACTGTGACGGTGTTGAGGTCGTGCAGGGAAGAATTCTGAATGAAAGCGCCAGTATTGAGATTATAATGGCCAGGATGAGGAGAGTGAACCGGGCCCAGCCGGCTTCCCATCTCCTCTATTTTGGCCTGGCACAGCAACGACGTAAAGGATGGAAATGAATTCGGTATGTTCGCATTTGAAGCCACCGTGATCCGCTTTTATGCTGATGATTCTGCACCAAAAAAACCCCATAATTGCCATTAGAAACAGGGAGACAGAGAACAATGAGAAAGAATAGAGCAGAGCAGGAAAGCAAGAGCAAGAGACCGTAGTCTGTGTTCAAATGGAATGGAAGCCAAACCCAATCCCAACCCCAACCCCGCACCGTGCCAGCGTTTACCGATCTCCAAAGCTACCGTTGCTCCAGCCTCGGCCTCACTTTACCATTACTTGTCCCGGTTTACGTGCAAATAACTTTAGTTTCGCACTTGGCTTCTTCGAGTGTGCACCTTAGCTCTCTTTAGGTGTTTACAATATGAATTTTTCATTAATTAAAAACACTTTTGAGTAATTTTCTTTATGTTTAGACTACTAATTATTTTAATGGTGTTTTATGGGTGTGAAATTTGGGTTATTGTAATATTTTTTATATTAAATAATATAATACAAATAGAAGGAATGGATGATTTTAATGATATCTACAAAATTAGATGTTGAGAAAAAAAAAATTAATTTATCTTTATATTTTTTTTATGTCAGGATTCCTACTATTAATTATGACAAGGAAGTTAGTTGTTTAATTAATCTTTTCTTCCTCAAATAACTGGTGCATTTTGTAATCTTCAAGTCCTATTTGTACTGAGTATAGATATTCTCATAAGATATGTGTTCCCTGATGAAGTGTCATTCGATTTCTACTACCCCTTTGCAGAATGTGCATGTTCATTCTTTCCATGTTTCATTGGGCATCTTCTACCTACTGCTCTTACAACTAAGATGATGTGATCTTAATATCAATTGTGTGACTAATAGCTTCGTCATCCCTTTAATATCAGCCCCTAAATATGTTTTTTCATGACTATGGCTCTTAGTTGGGTTAAACTTTTTGATGTAGTATTTTTTCTACTCATTTTGTTTAGTCCATGTATCAATTCTAAATTTTCAGTTGCATAATTTTGTATTTCTTCATTGGTGTTATGACATTCTTGTAAGTTGATATCTCACTTGTTCATCCAGTTGTTGTTTCACTTTATCCAAGTTTTCTTCCTATGATCCAGAACCTCCTTTACAACCATTTTGGGTCAACGATGGTTGTCCATGTTTTCAACCTTTTTTAAATATTACTAACTGAGTTATTATCAATGCTTCCAATAAAAATGTCTTTGCTTCAAAATAAAAGAATTTAATATGGATAATTCAAAAGTGTTTTTAGTAATATAATTTTTGTTTAGGCTTTTAGTTATTTGGTGATGTTTTATGGGTGTTAAATTTGGGTTATAGTAGAATTTTTATACTAAATAATACAAATAGAATGAGTGGAAGACTTTAATGACATCCTGATGAAGGGTGCTCCCCTTAATACCACAAACACATAACAGAAATAGAGAAACAACAACAATAATATGCAAGAACAGAAAATTGGCTTCTTATTATCTCCACAAATGTGGAATTACAAACTTTCAGAATTACAATATGCAAAGCCACATGGGCATTCCTTACAATATTTTGTAGGACAAAGCCTCAAATCAATACCCAGATCTACTACCCAGAACTATTCTAAACTGCCTAAGACAATAATACAGCCTTCCTTATATAGGCAATTTTCCACCGCTTGGGAAGGTTCTAGAATTTTAGCCAATAAGGCCGACCAAACTTAGAATTATTTTATTTTACATTTTATTACATCATAGTCGGCTCAAGATAACCATTGAAACCCGAACAGAAATTTTGAAGAAAATTATTTTTCGCCATTTCGGGTGGCCCAACTTCCGAAGACCATAAGTCATCACCAGTTGACCCGATCGGCTATTATAACCCCATTTCGGAAACGCCACGAAGCGCTCTACAGGCTTGACTAGCACAAGCACCCATCACCCAAATTTTCGACCTCATCCGGGGCCTCTAAAGCCTTCAAAACTGAGTTCAAAGTTTCTGTACCCTGCTGCCAATACCGAAAATCTTCAATATCTTCCAATATACACTTGATCTGGCAATGAAACTTTACTGGCAGACTTATATGACCAAAATGAACCTCCAAGAAAGAAATCAGATCATTCTGAGCACATACGAAAATTACCAAAAATAGTAACTTTCCATAAATAGCAGCTCTGCACAAAATAGCCCTTATTGAATTCAAAAATAGAAATATTTTTGGGCGATGCAAGATTGCTCTTACACCCAGGATGCTCCTGCATCACATCCACAAGCTTAAATAGTTGTTGGACTCGGAAAAACATTCTTAATTTATTTTCATGCTCGTTTTCATGTCAGACCTCCTCCTATTAATTTTGCCAAGGAAGTTGGTCCTCTAATTAATCTTTTCTTCCTCAAATAACTAGTGCTTATTGCCAACTTTCAAGCCCTTTCT
The DNA here is from genome assembly GCA_027943335.1 of Chamaecyparis obtusa. Taxonomy (NCBI): domain Eukaryota; kingdom Viridiplantae; phylum Streptophyta; class Pinopsida; order Cupressales; family Cupressaceae; genus Chamaecyparis; species Chamaecyparis obtusa. The sequence goes on along the minus strand of BSBK01000680.1, from coordinate 71,159 downwards.
ATACTGAATATGGGTATTCTCATAAGTTGTGCATTTCCTTGATGAAGTGTCATTATGTTTCTATTGTTCCCCTTATTGCAGAATATGTAGGCTCTTTATTCACAAGTTTTCTTAAGTATCTTCCACCTATAGGTCTCACACCTAAGATGATGTGATCTTGTCCTCAATTGTGCAACTAACAACCTTGTCTTCCCTTTAATAGCAACCCTTAAATATATTTTTTTCACAATGGTCCTTAATTGGGTTAAACTATTTGATGTAGTATATTTTTTTTGCCTAATATGTTTTGTCCACATGGCAATTCAAAAAAATTAGTCACATAACTTTTTCTTTCTTCACTAGTGTTATGACATTCTAGCAATTTGATGTCCCACTTGTTCATCCAAATGTCATTTTATTTCATCCAAGTTTTTTTTCCTATGGTCTAGAAACTTCTTCACAACTATTTTGGGCCAACAATGGTTATCCATGTTTTCAACCTTTTTTAAATAACTTACCAACTTGGTTATCACTAATGCCTCCAATGGAAATATTCCTTCTTCAGCCAAAAGAATTTCATATGGGATTGTGGTTATAACTTTGAGATTTCTTGTGATTAGATTTTTTTGGATTCTTTCTAGTTGTCTCCAACTACATTTTGACATGCTACTCCCCCATACTTCATACCCATCAAGGAAAATCGATGTGACTAGTAAGCCTAAAAGGGTTTTCTTGATTTTCCAATCCCAAAGTTCAATTTTTCTACACATATTTTGAATTAAATATGAGGCCTTCCAACCTCCCTATATCCTTTTTGCTCTACAATTCTCCCAAGTAAGCTTATAGTGGAAGTCAATCCCAAGATATTTGTATTTTTTCACTATTTCTAGTGGGTTTCCCTCAAAAAGAAAGGTAATCACTTATCTTTTCTATTCAATGATAAAATTATGATTTTTGGTCTTGGTGATATTTACTTGCATCTCAACCTGTTAATAAAAGTGTACTTCTAAGGCTTTTAGATGTTCTTTTAATCTATGAGTTATTTTTGAAATTAAGATAAGATCATCAACATATGAAAGTTGCTTCATTGCATAACCTACCAACTAGAAACCATCCTCATCTTTCTTTCTTAAGCATACTTTCAACGTATCGATGTATAGGCCAAATAGCATGGGAGATAGAGGCATCCCTACTTGACCCCAATGTAGCTACCAAAACACTTAGACATACTTTCACTTGTTCTGATTTTAGTTGTAACCTTATCATATAGCCTATGTAAAGATGTTTTATATACATCTAGGATGTATAATTCTTTCTTTTTATTCTAGATAACTTGTCTCTAGGTAACATGTTGAAAGATTATGTAAATTCCACAAACTGTCAATAAGCTTCCTCACCTTGATTGTCCCAAAAAAGATCAATCAAGTGCCTAAGTACGATGAAGTGACCAATGCTAGAGTGTCTTGGCCTAAATCCTACCTGCCATTTTTTCCTTTTGCCACCATTTTTTACCCAGTTATTGATCCTTCATTTTGTCATGCTTTTGAAGAGCTTGTCAAAGAGAGGATTGGCCATAATTGTGTAGTAGTTAGATGGGTTATTGATATCACCACTTTAAAGAGAGGAATGACCACACTAGTTGTCTACTCCTCTAGAAATTCTAATTGAAATTTATTTTTATATGAGGGGCAAGAGTCTCAATCTCCTATTTTAAAAATTCAACATGTAACTAATATACGTCTTGGACTTTACCACTAGCCATTTTTTTTATTTCTTGTTTAATATCATCCATCATGATCATTTCATTTATGTGTTGACAATGAGTGTATAGTATTTCTCATGAACCTACTCATAAAGGATCCTAGCATATTCTAACCAGTGGACACCCATAATACGTAATTCCTTCCAAAAACCTTCCGGGTTCTATTTTCCAAGAGAGATTAGTTCCTTTCATTTTCTTAATCTTCTTTTTTTTCTGGCACTTACTTTTCATTATATTTCTTGTTTTCTTGTTCCATACAACAATTTTGTCAAGAAACTATTTGCAACCTACATCTTAGGATGTGACCTATTGCATGATTTTAAATCCTTGTTAATTGTTGGGATCAACAAATTACAATGAATGTGAACACCCATGTCATTGGTTCTTTTACCTTCCAAGTTATTTTTAGACCATGAAAATCTTTCGTAGGAACATCACTCAAGATTTCTCTATTTTCTTTATTTATGAGGATTTTATCTTTGGAAAGGGTTTTTTTTGCATGTGATGAAACTCTTATCTATGTTGGTTGATTTATGAGATGTCAAGCTTAACAAGAAGAGGTGAGTGGTTAGATTTAATTTCAATAGGACAATCCCCAATATCAAAATCTAACAACCTAGAAATATAACTTTTGGAGCGAATGAAGTAGTCCACCATACTTTGATCATTGTAAGTTTCCATTTGATACCCCTTGACTATGGCCAATTTCTCATGCCATTACAAATAACCATGCCAAAAAAAACTACAAAGTCCAAGTAATTATGCCCCAAATTGAGTCATATTATCTTTTACCATATTGTGATTTTCTTTCCCAATGTTGGCCTCCACCTTCCTCCAACCATAAAGGATTTCTTTCTCCACTACTCAACTAGAGAGATTTGTTAGTAGTTCTTGAATCAAAGTCACCCATTAACACTATGTCTCCAAGTTTGTTGAAAATAGAGATATCATTTTTAAGTGATGAATACATGTCTTCATTGTTTAAATTTCTCTTCTTATAGATCTCTTTTGGAGAAAAGTAGCAAGAAGCCAATCTAAAAGTTACCACATTCTCTATTATGTGTATCCATGTGTATTATTTATTTGGGTCTTCTTTTTCAACTTTTATAATTCTTTATCACTTCTCATCTACTAGCATTGTAGCTCCCGCATGACATATTTCATTCTCTTTGTTCCAAACTGAAACCTTCTTACATCCTTCAAGATTTGAAACTTTGCAACCATCATGTTCGTGTGTTTTTGTAATAATGATAATATATTTTCCCTTTTCTCAAGGTCTTAATCCAGGTCCTCTTCTCCATGGATACCCTCTACAATTTCAACTTACAATATGTAAGTGTTCCTATGGGGCCCCTATTCCCTATTTCTTGTTGGAAAAATGATCATTGATTTAGGATTCTCATTCTTCAATCATGCCCACTTTCCCTCATTTCTTATTATTTTCACTTTCTCCCATTCTTTCATTTGTTCTTCCTATTGATTAAGGGTCAAATCTTCATCCTAGTAAATGTGTGTGCCTTTAAGCAACCCTCTATTTTTTAGAATCATATTCTTATCCTCCATATTTTTTAAGATGACTCTCACATGCCTATCTCTTCCTACATCTATCTTTTTTCCAATCATGTTTTCTTTTTAGATATAACCTATCCACTTCAACTTATCTTTAACAAAGTTCCTTATTAGAATTTTCAGTCTCTCCTTCTCACCAAAGTCCCTCAAAACTTTATTTATAATGTTTGCAACCTTTCTTTGTTTGTATTTTTCTTCCTTTATTTGTCCCTTGACTTGTTTTTCAATGATTCATTTATGAAAACTTGATTATTCACTTACCACATATGACCATGATTTGGACTCTTATATCAAGTCTTTCAACTAATTTGATTTTAACTCCATGTCTACTAAAGTTGATTGGATCACCTTTATTTGAATCATGCCTTCTCCTCCCCTCTATTTATGGCTTCTTATTTAAATTATTTTTAGTTGATCTTACTCTTGTTTTATAGTGACCAATCGTTGTTATCCTCTTTCCATGTTATTTTGCAAATTTTAAATTGTTCTTGGATCATCTCATTTTCCTTTTTCAACTTGTTGTTGGTCTCTATAACTTCTTTTATTCTGGTCATGATAATTTTAGGATTTGATTGTGTAAAATTTTTTATCATCATCATTCTAAATCACTCTACATGATCCATCATCAGGATACCACATTCTTTCATCCCTTTCTTTCTATAATTATAAGCCTCTTTTTCATTATCATGACCTCTTCCACATATAACTCTAATGACCATAATAACATTGTGAATGTAGAGCTATAAAGATCATTGGACACTTTTTCAATGATCTTCTTGGTTGTAGTGAACTCTTCTATTTTTCCCATATTTTACTCAAGGCTCTCCATACATTCTATTATCTTTCTATTTCCTCTATACTTAACTTGATCATATTGTTGTCCTTTTTTTAATATCTTACTAGATATCTTTCTATTACTATTGTTTATCTTTGGTAAAATCAGAGGGATTATTTTCTTTTGAGTTTGTCTTAGTTTCTGAGTATGTGTTCGCCTTTAAATCCATTTATATTATTTTGAATTCATGAAGATTAGTCTTTCTTCTGTGTTTATAGGATTCAATGTGTTTTCATGAAGGGATCTTGTTAACACAGAGCCCCAATTTCCTTTTGAATTCCCAAACTGGACACTAGGATAGGAAGTACTCTATCCACTTGATAGTTAAAAAGTGTGATTGCATGGTACTCTTAAACCCACTTAGAATAAAAAAGTTAACAAATATTTTAGTCATATCTAATATTCATTTATCATTTTTTTTATATTTATTATACACTCCAGAAATCACTAATATTCTAGGAGTATGTTTCTTATATTTGAGACTATTCTACAATGAAACCCTAACATTGTACAATATGAAAAAGGAAAGCAATACAAACAAGAAGATAAATACTCCTTTTCAAAGTTGCACATTCGAAAGGAATATGTCCCACTAGGCTTAAGTGGTGACTTAAGCCATGAATGGGGCAGTGATCCTTCGCTAAATATATAATTTTGAAATGGGACATGACAATGAAATAGGAAATACAAATTAGGGAAGATTTATATGTACTTAGAATCAAAATAGGAAATATGCTACTTCAAATCTAAATAATAGACAAATGAAGCCCCATAAATACATGTAATTGTTGTTCTGAGATCCCGAAGTTGTAACCTATCTGGCTATGAAATTTTAGCTCAACTTGGAGGGTATACAATGACTGAGCCATTTTTTACCTAAGTATAGGGTAGGTGAAATGTTTTGTACCCTGGGTTTCTACCCAAAACTTATAGGGATGCTTTGATTATTCCTGATTTGTTCAAAAAAGTTCCAATAGCTCTTTAGCATGTTCCTGCACATAGAAAATGGGGAAAAGGTTGGGTGAAAGGGTTTTGCCTTGGTAAAACCCCTGTTTAGGAATCAACCTTGAAAATGAAAGGAAATTGTATAAAGGAAAGTATGTAAAAATGAAAATGTTTGATTCACCTTGCATAAACCCTAATGGACAGATGTTAGAATATCTCATACACATGAGGATGCTTAAATTTTCTTGGAATTAAGGAGATACTTGAAATGTAGGAGAGGAATAAAATATTCCCTTACAAATACATGGATCTATGAATGTCACTCCTAGATCTTTAATGTAGATATGCTTGATAATCATTTGTAATGAAGGAGAGATGGACGTGGACAGAAGGAGGGATCTTCTTACTTGATTGAGAATTCCTCTACTTGGAAATCATGGGAGAGAAACTTGATTAAATGGAGAATATTGCATTGGAATAAACTTGAATAGATTGGAGAAACTAGATCTTGGATGCTTTCCTTCAAATCTTGAATCCAATTACTCAATTTCTCTTGATTTCTTCTTGATCTCTTGATTTCTTGAGGATAGTAATTGATATCAAAATAAGGAGAGATAGGGTGTTTATATACTTCATTCATCATTTCAGGATTCAAGAATAAGCTAGTTTGACCACGAGATCTATTTTCTCACTAACACCCCAACAAATGGCTCTTGGACAAATTTGGGCCAAAAATCTCAAGTATTATGTACCTAGGTATATAATGGTTGATCCAGTCTATACCTAGGAATTTGATCCCAATTTTGAGCTGGGTGTTGGGATGGTGGAAAAGAAATGGGAAAAGAGGAATTAGGTTGCAAGGATCAAGCATAACGAACATCAAATCTTGAAATCACCAAAATGGGGCCTAATAGAGCATATTATTATGGGTGGTAACTTTTAGGATGATACATTTAGCCATAAATTTAGTGGGATACCTAGAAACATCAAGCCCCCAAGTGAATTAAGTCTTCATCAAATTGAAAACCAAGATAAAAGAGGCATCACTCAATAGAGAGAGAGAAAAGAGAAAGAGAAAGAGAAAGAGAAAGAAAGAGGCATGACCACTAGCCTATTGCCTTACTCTAGATTATGCAAAGGGAAAGAATTGCTGCAAAAGATGGTGTTGATAGTCTAGAAAGTTGTGTTATGCTAGTCAACCCATCAAAACAAAGGGATTTATCCTAAAGGAAAGCATTGTCTCCCTTAAGGGATCCTGAAAATGTAATTAGTCATAAGGAAATCATTGTCTCCAAAGGGATATATGAAAGGAGGATCGTTCCTTAAGGAAATCATTGTCTCTATTAAGGAATCTATTGAATAATGCATAGGGGTGTAATAATGAAAATATGAACATAAGGAAATAATTACCTCCTTAGCCATTTGAATAAGGGACATTGCATTGAATCATTGTGTGTGTGCAAAATTGTGAAGTAAGGAGCATATTGTGTGCCTCCACATTAAGGTGATTGCAAATGCCTTAATGGGAGCAATAGCTTCAACAGAGCATATATGCACCCATAATAGATGTTTCCACTATGAGATGCCCCCAAGAAAGGACAAACAAGGTAAATGAACACATGACAAAAAGGAGATCACAAAAGGGATCCACTAACTTAGGGGTCAGTATGATCATATGATAACTCATGCATATTAGAATTATATCAAAATGAGCTATCATCGTTCCCCAAAGGTAGTAGAACTACAAGCACAATGGAAGAATATAAAATAAGAGTTATGAAGAAGAGAATTTTTGGGCTAGCATCATGAAGACCAAAAAGAATAGGTAGCTACCATTTTGCATCATCCCTTATTAGACAAAACAAAAGCACATTTATGAACAACGACACATGCATGACATAACATGTAACAACATATAGAATAAATAAGATACAAATAGAGGAATGTAACAACGTGTTGATTCCTTCATCACATTGCACCAATGGAGCGACAAGGATCATCTAAAAAAATAGAAGCCAAACATATAACAAGAATCACATCATAGAGGAAGCACATTACAATGAGCAATAACAAAGAATCCACCATACAAGAGGAGCTAGTCAAGCATATTGCCTGCTCCCCATCTTCATCTACAATGTTTAGGGAAGGTGGGAAACAAGCAAGAGGAGAAACATCAAGCATGGTAGGTGGAATAGTGGCTAGTTCCAAATAAGGACCATGCCGCAAAGATGGGTCACTTTGTTCATCACTAGGACTAAGAGATAATTATTTTATAAATATAGCTGGTAGATTGTGATTAACATCAATAAGCTCATACATATCATCAAAATCACTAGCATGAATATCATTATTTGTATTAGAAATGTTGACATCATCATTATCAAGAGATCTTCTTCATCCAAATTAGTTTTAATAGGATATCATATACAAATAGAATTATTATGTTTTTTTAATTCCATCTTTTTGAAATTAACTTCTTCCCTTGGTCTATACATATCTTTCTCAAAGGGAATAAAAGCATCAATAGGTGTCTTAGGTGAGGAAAAATATTAGGAAGCATTTCCATGGGCATCAACATGATGTTTATGGTGGTGGTCACAAGCGCAATGGTTATATTTGTTTTTTCTTGAGATTTGTTTTGGTTTATGATCAATTAGCATTGGGTGGTTTTCTTCTTTAAGAGGAAGAATCAAAGGCACCACACTAAGTTGAGAGAACATAAGTAGAACATTTATAGGATATAGGAGGTGGAACAAAAGCATATAGAGGAGGTGTGGAAGGTGTAAGAATAATTCAAGTCCATGGAAAGGAGATGGGACATCCTTAGGATTGCTAAGCTCACTAGTCTTTTGGATTTTGAATTTCTGATAGGATTGAAAAAGATTATCTTTGAAAAGTTGAATTGGTTGAGGCATACAAGGCCAAAAGAAGTCAAGCTCAAATTTCTCTCTATGCACTAAAGAATGATAGAGACTTTGATTAATCATTATTATTTCTCCGTCATGGGGAAATTTGAAATACCTATGAATCAAAGAGACTACAACTTTCATGGAGGTAAGCCAATGAAGATCAAGCCTAACTTGAAACTGATCGGAAGTAGGGATGACAATAAAGGTGACAATTAGAGTCTTACCACTAACTTCTATGAGAAAATTAATGGAACCATAGGTAGGATATGTGAAACCATTGAAATTTTGGATCATCATATTAGATTTATCATAAAAATATCATTGGAATTGTCTAGTGTAAAAATGTTCTTCAATTATAACATTCACCATGCAAGTAGGATGCATAAGGATGCCATAAGAAATAAGACCATTTACCATTGCTACGATGTAAAGAGGATCATTAGGTTCTTTAATAATCTTTTTAGGATTAAATATAATGCAAAACTTAGGTTCAGGTTTGGGTTTGGGTTTAGATTGATCAATAAGGTTGACAACATTATTTTCTTCAATACACTCAATGTCATAGTCAAAAACATTGGTAGAAGAAGAAGGTAAAGACTGAGTAGACTCAATAGTAATGGTCGAATGAGAAGGCAAATGATTGGTATCAATTTGAAAGTTTTGGTTAGGAGGTACTATAGATTTATTTCCTTGACCATTAACACCCTCAACAAATATAACATTGGAATCAATAAGGTCTAGAATAACACATTTCAAATGGAAACACTTCTTAGCATCATTTCTAGGTTAATGATGACATTTACAAAAAGATTTTTTATCAAAGGATTTAATGAAATGTTTGAGAGAGAGAGAGAGAGAGATTTCACTAGTAGATGAAAAATGTAATGTACAAAAAATTGCTTATAAAGGAAAGGAATAAAAATTAGCTATAATAAAATATTAATTTACTCTAACACCCCTCAAATGAAACTTAGGAAGAATATTATTATGTAATATCTAATAGATGCAATGGGTTATAGAAACTAAGAAATGTTAGGTACTCATGTACAATGCAAATATAAATCTCTCATAAAGCAGAGAAAAGGATAAAACCACATGGAACAAAAATCATCTTCAAAAGAGAGAAACAAATGACATACATTAATGGATAGAGACCTAAATCACACCCCCAAGGACTACATACATCATGTATATACAATCAATGATCCCTCCATAGGAAGGAAGGAAATATACAACATAGCCCCCCACCATAATGAACATGTCCTACACAACCAATGACTACTTGAAGAAAAAACATAGTCCAATGTCCACAAACAACATTTTTCCCCTTGGTAAGTGTATCATCTTAAAATGGAAGCACTTCCATGTTAACAACATTTAGCCCTTCGAGTAAGTGGTTTGGGGTCATTTCAAGCACCTTGAATAGGTTTTTACATGGATCTGGCTTTTTCTCCCTGTTCTGCTTCTCTCTCCACCTATTTCTAGCCTATTTCTAGCACTTGGTCCTGAGAATCTGATATCTATGACCTTAGGGTCAAGGTCGACCTCGACTCTGACCTAGGTCAAAGTTGACCTCGACTCTAACCTAGGGAAAAGTCAACCTCAACCCTGACCCTAGGTCCAATTTTCAAATTCTGGAGGTTTTAGGATGTCGGGCTTCAGAAAGTTTTATTTTCCCACTTCTGGGTCGGCTATTTCAGATTTTGGAACGGTAAAATCTTAAATTGCATTTAACCTAGGTCCATTTCTAGGGGTTAAGGTTAATTGGGATTTAATTCTCCAATTTTGGCCTCTCTAGAAGTTTCTACCTTAGATCACTATAAAAGGAAGCCTTCATCTCTCATTTCAATCAATCAACAATTCATGAGCAAAAATCAATCAAGGGTGAAATCCATCTCTTTTCCATCTCAAGCAAGCATTTGATCACTCAAGAAAGATCCAAGACTCCAAGAATTCCATCAAGCATTTTCAAGGAAGCATTCAAGTTATCCATTGAAGATCAAGGATTCAAGCATTCAAGCCTTTGAAGGGATTTGGTTCAAGCATTCAAACCCTAGATCTATCCATCATGGTGGTGTGATCTTCCTTCAAGATCCTTTGTTCATCTTCAAGATCCATTCATTTTTCCCTCAAGGTGGATTCCAAACATGCAATCATGGAGGTTTTGATTTACATTTGTTAATGTTGTGTTCAAGCTTTCATATCAACATACTTGTTTACATTTGAAATACAATTGCATATCTATTGAATATCACAACTTCATTGTTAGATCTACTTCTACTACTTGCTAGTATTCTCTATTTTAATTCCATTATTAAGGTTGATTCCAAACTGGGGTTTGACTAATGCAAACCCATCTTCCAAACAATAAAACCATTTTTCTTATAGGTACAAGTACAGGACAGCGAATTGCAGTTCAAATCTGGATACCCTTTTCGGCAAACTTCTAAGATCCACGAACAGAATTTCTATCGGAGCTATTTCAGGTCAAGATTGACCTTCAATGGGTGTTAAGATTGTGCCCCAAGGTAAGATTGTACCCTGATCCTGATGTCAAGGTCAACCTGGCTCTGAAAGACATAAGTTTTATGAGTTTTCTCTGTCTCTGCATTTTCAGGCTGGATCAGGTTGCAGAATCTCCTGAAACTGAACACAGACATCATAAATCAGGGTATGTGCAGGATCATGGTATGCCAAAAAGTGGCGATGTGAAAAAAACCTATTTTCACTCATCTAAAAGTGCACAAATAGATTTGTTGACTTTTTAGTAGGCCTGGGTGTCAATACACCTGGCCAAGCCAAAAGCCAAAGTTGAAGGTTTAATCAGATATCTGATAATTATCGGATATCTGATAATATTAGATATTTGCTATTTGCTAGTAGATATATATCTCTGTACCCAGCCATGTTCAACATTTTTTCATTGTAAAAACGTGAACGTAGCTTGGGTTTTGAGATATCAGCTCCCAAATCCCCTATCCGATTTTTCCTAAATTGCCAAGTAAGTGAAAGCTTGTAATTTTTATTGTTTTTAAATAGAAATATATAGTTTTTTATATTAAAATTAGGGTAGCAATGATTTTTTGTATTGTTTTTTAAAATTCATTGTAATTATCTATTTATTTTTTCATTGTTATCAGACATAGAATCAGAAAACCCTCCTAATGATCCCGCAAACAATCCAGAACCACCTCCCAACAATCCCCCACCTCTAAAAGATGTACCTATCACAAACCCTCGATGTTTAGAAGATCTAATAGGAGATAATCTAAATGAACTTAGAGGATTTCAAACCACATATGCCAATATCCCCACATTGCACCCCATGTTTACGATATTGAACTCAATTATTTAAAACATGGAAAAACTTACACAACAACATAGTGTTGCACTTCTTTGGTGTGATTCCATGCACGCCCAATTTGACAATGGGCTTGATTATGATCAAGTCGTGAACCTAATGTTAGGAATAGTCCCAAGAGATAACTAAGAGGGGGGTGAATCAGTTATCTAAAAGTTTCAATTCTTTATCCAATTAAGTATACTTAAACATAAAGCATAAACACAATGAAAGAACTCTTGAACACAACACCAATATTTTGGTTATGGGGAAACCCAAATAGGTAAAAACCCCAGTGGGAATTGACACCCACTGATAATATTCACTAGTGTTTCATGATCCTTGTTAGAAGATCCTTAACCCTATTAGGATTTTCTTTACAATATATTTAGTACAGTGACATGGTCAAGGTTTGGACCCTATTAGGAGTCTTTTATAATTAACCTAGTTAGGGGTGAGGACGCACTGTCTGAGAGCACATTGCTCAAAGAGGTGAAGGCTACAACCTTCTGAATAATAGATACACACTATATATGGATCTTGGTGAACTGTGCTTTAACCTATTATCTTTATCAGTTCCAATGTATAGCATAAACTCTTCACTTGGTCACATAGACCTTCTACTGATGGCTCAACACTTCGCACACTTTGCTATGCTCTTCACAAACAACTCTAAACCATACTTTAGCAATCACAAATGACTTCCTATAAATATCTTTCCTCTAAATGATATAATCAAGTCGGCCTGTTAGAACCACCTTGAAATCATATTAGAGAAACCATAACATACTCCAATAATAATTTTTTCTGATCTACTAAGCACGCAACACAATCTAGGACCTGTCCAATATTAATAAATGTAGACGCACGCTACACACCGTCGGCTCCACCAAAGTAACTAAAACTTCCTCCTCAAGATGAATTACATCATGCACTCTTAATCAAAAATTCTTAACGCTTCTCCAATCTTTAATCCAAGGGCACATACTGAAATGATGGGTGCAACTCCTAAACCAATACAATGTCTGTTAGCTCTTTTGAATAAACACAAGAAACTTCTACTGGTGAATAGAGACTGCATAACTTCATTTCTACTAATCATTAGATTCTGCATCCATGAATGTAACATCACTAACATGTCTCCATCACATATCCAAATGTACAAGGCTCCATGATAACTGTATGAACAATCATCCACAGAACACTACCTGTAACTCTGTCAAGAACACTGCTAAAACAAACTGTTGTATAACTATTTGTGCTAATAGTTAACCCCTTCGTCCATGATATCATGTTGATAACATGTCCATGCTTCATATACTCAAATCTTACTACATAAGTCTTCCACGCATGCTACTTACCATATGTTGCCATCAATGACAAACATACAGTCAGCACTGGCTTGCTAGCAAATCTCCAACAATCTCTCCCTTTGGCATTGATGGCAACATATGGAATGAAAAACACCATCAACCCAAACAAAAAATTATTTTATAACATTCTCCATTTCCTCATCAAAACTCCCCCAAGGATGAATCCTCCATCTACTGTAATATTCTTCAACATTCTCCATTTTCTCAATTGAACTGCTTTCATGACTGAATACTGCTCGCCCTTAGTATATTACTTTTGTTTTTCATGACTATATATTACTCCCCCTTTGACATCAATGGTAAAGGGTGCCATTCTTTTTAAGAACTGGTACTACTCCTAAGGTAGATTAGTCAATCTTCCATCAGTCCTTGAGGACTAATGATTTTTCTTCTTTCTTCTACGCAAAATCAGGGAAGGGAATTACTCCCAACGTCTCCCTATGATACTCAAAAGTATCCTTTGGCAAGGGCTTTGTGAATATGTCTACTAACTGATCTTTAGTACTCACATAGTCCAACTTGACTTCTTTCTCTACCACTTTCTCTCTTAGGAAGTGATACTTGATCTCAATGTGTTTTGTCTTTGCATGCATCACAGGGTTTTTTGACATATTGATAGTGCTAGTGTTATCACAATGAATAAAAATAGGATAGTCAATTTGAATTCTGAAATCCTTTATCATTTGCTTGATCCAAACAATTGTAGAACAATTTAGGGCTACTGCAACATACTCTGCTTTTGTTGTTAACTGAGAGATACAATTTTTCTTCTTGCTTGTCCAAGTGACAAGTTTGTCACCAAGAAACACTGCTCCTCCTAATGTACTCTTTATATCATCAATGCATCCTATCCAATCTGCATCAGTATATACATGAATCTCAACATTTTCTGAATTAGGATACCATAGACCATAATCTATAGTGCCTTGCAAGTATCTAAATATCCTTTTTACTACCATGAGGTGACTTTGTTTAGGCTCTACTACAAATCTTCCAACTATGCCAACTGCATCGAAAATATCTGGTCTTGTTTGAGTAAGATAAATAAGTTTTCCAATCATAGACTTCCACAATGTTATATCTACTGCTGGTGAATTATCTTCTTTTGTAAGCTTACATCCTATTATCATAGGTGTACCCACTGGCTTGCAATCATCCATCTTGAATTTCTTTAATATCTCTTTCACATTTTTTGACTGATTAATGAAAATACCTTTTTATGTCTTTTGTACATTTAATCCTAAGAAGTATTTGATAGGTCCAATCGTGCTCATCTCAAACTCACTATGCATATCCTTAGCAAATTCATCACTAAGTTTTTCATCACCTCCAAAGATAATTTCATCAACAAATATAGCTACAAGTAGTAGTCCTTTAGATGTCTCTCTTATGAATAGATTACAATCTGCTGCTCCTTTCTTGAATCCAATTTTTGTTAGATATCCATCAAGTATTTCATACCATGCTCTAGGGGCTTGCTTAAGTCCATAGAGGGCATTCTTCAATCTGCATACCATATCAGGTCTATCTGATAGAGTGAATCCTTTTGGCTGCTCAATGTATACTTCTTCTTTTAACTCTCCATTCAAGAATGCTGACTTAACATCCATCTAATAAACTTTGAAGTTTTTGAATGTTGCAAAAGCTAAAAACAACTTAATAGCTTCCAATCTACTCAATGGTGCAAAGGTGTCTGAATAATCAATACCTTCTCTTTGTGCATATCCCTTATTTACTAATCTTGGTTTATTCCTCACTACTGTACCATCTTCATTTATCTTGTTTCTAAATATCCACTTTGTTCCAATTACATTCTTATCACTAGGTCTTGGAACTAGTTCCCAAGTATCATTCTTGATAATTTGATCTAGTTCTTCTTTCATAGCATCATGCCAATCTGAATCATTGCATGTATCTTCAACACTTAAAGGTTCAATCTGAGATAGTAAACATACTACCTCATTGCTTGTAGAACTCTTTGTTTTTTTATCTTGTTGTCACTTTTCCGCTTTGATCTCCAATGATGTCATCCTTAGAGTGATATCTAGATGTGTACTTTGGAGCTTTAGGTGAAACTGACTCATCTTCCTTCTAAGTTTCCTCTTCACTTGTTTCAGGGTCATTGAACAATACATTGATACTGTCAAACATCTCTTCAACAACTGTCTCACTAGTGGAAGGATTGGGTTCTTCTTCAATCATAGGTGAGTAATCATGATATCTTTCTTGAACCATAAACTTTTCATCAATTTTAACATGAGAACTTTCAATGATTTTCTTCAATCTCAAGTTAAAAAATCTATAAGCTTTACTTTTAGTAGAGTAACCAAGAAAAATACCTTGATCACTTCTTGCATCAAACTTGCCTATTGCTTCATCCCTCTTGATGTAGAACTTGCTTCCAAAGATTCTGAAGTATTTTACTATGGGAACATTACCAAACCATAGGTCATAAGGTGCCTTGTCTGCGCCAGGCCTTAATTGTATTCTATTGATTGTATAGACTGTTGTATTAACCGCATCTCTCCAATAGGTGTGTGCAACTTTTCCTTTAATCATGATGGTGTGTGTTGTATCAAGGATGATCCTATTCCTTCTCTCTACAATCTCATTCTATTTAGGGATTCTAGGTGCACTCAACTATCTCTTTATGCCATGTTCTTTGCAGTACTCATAAAATCTGTCAGAGGTGAATTCTCCTCCTCTATCCGACTTTAGACATTTTATCTTTAGTCTAGATTCATTCTCAACCTTAGCTTTGAATATTTTGAACTTCTCAAATGCTTCTAACTTATCCTTTAAGAACACAACCCACATCATTCTAGAATAATCATCTACAAACAAAATGAAATACCTTTCTCCATAGTATGATCTTGTTTGAGTTGGTCCACATAGGTTTGTATGAATCAAATCCAACGTGTTCTCTACTAAGTTATGCTTGCTCCTGAATGAATTCCTCACATGCTTTCCCATTACACATTCCCTGCATATTGTATCAACTAGCTTTGCCATACTAGGTAGGTCTCTAACTGCCTTTACATTACTTATCTTTACTATATTATCAAAATTGATATGACATAGTCTTTTATGCCATAGCCAACTGTCATCTACTTTAGCAACAAAAAAAATCACTTCTGGATTAAGCTGAAAAACATTACCTTTAGTCTTTGATCCTGATGCAATTATTTCTCCTTCTTTGTTGTTAATGATGCACTTGTTTCCATTGAACTCCAACCTGTAACCTTTATCAAGTAACTTCCCAACACTTAGTAGGTTATGTTTCAAACCATCAACATAAAGAACATCATCGGTGCTATTCTTTCCATCCAAGGTGATGGATCCTCTACCAATGATGGGTTTAGGAGTGTTATCTCTGATTCTAACCATGCCTCCTTTGTATCTATCCAAATGAACAAATCTGTCTTTGTCACCTGTCATGTGATGTGAGCAACCATTATCAATGATCCAATCTGTCCTGATGTCAATTTGTGAAATCAGCGCTAACTCTTGTGAACTCTTTTCATCTTCAAGAGAAATGAATCTAATCTCCTCTTTTGCTGATTCTTCATCTAATACTCCATCTCTAGCATAGTAGCATTCCTTTATATACTTAGTCTTGTAGTCATTCTTGAATTTTTTAACTCTTGTAGGACACTTAGATGCAAAGTGACCAGTCTTATTACATGAAAAGCATTTGAATGGTAATTGATCTTCATATTTTCCTTTTCCTTTCTTTTCTCTTTTAGCAATCATAGCAATGAAATTATCTAGGGCTTCTTCTTCTTCATCATCATCAAAATTACCAGAGGTGTTCAATAATTTCTTACCATGGATCGAAGCTTTGAAGGCTATCTCACTTTTAGGCTCTATCTTCAAACTTGATATTGTATATCTCTATAGTTTTGTTGACTATTAGTGACCCACACTTAGTCATTTATCTGGGCAATGATGGTCGGTCATCACTACAACCGAGTCATTATGTAAAGGTCGAGCTATGTAATGTTTACTTATCGAGCAGTAGTACTACCGAGTAAATCTATGGTCACTATGTATTTTTGTAGTATATCGATTCTAGTTTTGCTGAGTCATATATGCAATGATTACTGAGCGATAGAGATATCAACTTATGCTAAGTACCAGAAACTTCATTTGCTGAGTTAGCCAAGAATGACATATGAGTTTGTTATGGCACAGTGATCGAGGTAAACCATTTTGGGTGACATTCATGTTTTGTATTTTGTTTGTTGAGATAATTACAGAGGTAATTATGCATCTACTTAGCAATCATTTATCCTTATGTATTACCTAGAGATAATCAAAAATTAGTAAGGCTTAAGCGGCAAAAGGAATTAATCTGAACCGTAGATCTTGAATCATGAAGATGTTTTGTTGATTATATAAGGATAAGATCTAAACCCTAAAATGTAGAAGAGAGGGATAGCAAATGTGAAGGGAATGAGCAGAAAGGCATATTCAGTAAAGTGAAGTATTCAGACAAAGTTCAGTGACCGAGCTAAGTAGTGAAAGGATAGAATAGAGATAAATCTGATAGAAGAGATCAATAAAATATAGTAAAGAGAAGATTTGTAATTTGCATATAGTGCAAACTGAAAGATTAGGTACTAAGACATTCTAACCAGTGTATCAGGGTAAATCTCTTAACTGAGTAGTCCTAACAAACTTTTTGTAATCTCTTAACCAAGTGCTTACTTTGTTGTAAGTTTCAAATCCTTTAGCAAGGTAGACTGTATAAGTCTTTTAGCTCTTAACAGGGCAGACCCCTCACAAGGTAGATCATGTTTTGATCAAATTTTGTAAGCCCTAATAGGCAAATTTATTACTGCAGTAGTGAAGATTTGTGGGTGTCATCCCCATCCCAGTTTTACCTGTCAAGGGTTTTTGGTTAACCAAAATTATTGTGTTATGAGTGCTTTCATGGATGTTATTTAGTATGTTAGTTATTTTTTTATGATCAAGTATTGTTGATGCTATGAAAAAGTTGTATTCATATCAAAATGGATTAGTAGGTGATAACTAATTCACCCCCCCTCTCAGTATCACATTTCCCAATTATATTTCCAACAATTGGTATCAGAGCTTCAAGGTTTCTAATAAGAAATTCTAACCACTTGAAGAAAAATATATTGAGATGGAAGTCTATAATTTAGGAAAGGTCATAGAGAATCAAAAGATTGATGTACAATTGGCATTACAATAACTAGAAGCAGCTAGAAGCAAACTGAAGAAATCCTTGAGCAAAAGGAGATAAATTGCTATGCAGAAAAATGAGTCACAATATCAAGAGGAAGATACCACTGGACTATTTGATAATGGAAACTCTGCAGAAAGTGACAAAGCCATAAAAGAGCTACTAGAGAAAAACATCATACTAAATGATGACATTAGAAATCTAAGGAGAGAACAGGAAATTCAATCTGTCAGACTTTGTGAAGTAGTTGAACAGAAAAAGAAAGCTGAAGATGATAAGACAATGGCTGAAGAAGACAAAAGACAAATTGCAATAAGACTAGATGAAAGGACAAGTGACATGCAAAGGTTGACTAATAATCAATTGGACATGGTAAATCAATTGCTACTAGTTAATCAAGAGTTAGGCAGGAAAGATATGGAAATCAACCAACTGAGGTCTGAGAATGATCAATTGAGGAATGAACTAAGATCTGAAAAGGAAATAAATGAAAGGATGAACAAACCTAATGAAGATACAAAATATTTTGAAGAACTGTTAAGGTCACCTATAAGATCTGGTGATAGATCTAGACTTGGACTAAATGAACATGCATCATCTACTGAAGAAGGTGAATCATCAAAGAATAGAGAGCAGAAGAATGCAAAACCAAAGAACAACAAGCCCACATGCCATCATTGTGGAAAGCCAGGACATATAGCAAACATATGCAGAAGAAAACATGGTAAGTTTGATTCTAAACCTAAGTTCAATCAGAATTTCTTTAACTATAATAAACATGGACATCAGGCACATGAATGTAGGTCTAAGGTCAGTAATCCACCTACCTCACCTAAGTTTCAAGGAAATTGTTTCAACTGTCAGAAGTATGAGCATAGAGCATTTGAATGCATATCTAAACCTATATGGTCATCAAATGAGTAGACCAAGTCACCTGTGAAGAATAACTCATACAATTGGGATTATAACACTTGGTACAATTGTCATTACTATGGAAAATATGGACACATTGGAGAAAATTGTATGAAGACTCATTTCAGAGGCAGATCTAAAAGTTGGATGAATGGAAGCATGGTATGTTACAAATGTAATAAGATAGGTCACCTAAAGAAAGATTGCAAATCACCTATGCCAAGCAATGATCAAAATTAGAATGAAGATATCCATGAAAAATTGAAAAATCAAATGGACAAGACATGGAAGAAGAAAGAAGAAGGAAGCACAAGTGAAGCTAGCACATCTAAGGTCACCCAATCCAATGGATCAGGTGATCACACTTCTTCTAACTAAGCATAGAAGGTATGTTTGGAACTAAATTTTACAAGGCTTTATCTTACATCTGTTCCTAACATAAAGATTGAGCAATAGTCCAATATGCATAGATAAAGATGCATTAGGACATATTTGAGCGAAATGAAAATTTCATTTTTGATGTCGAGCGTCAGTGTCTTGACCAAGTTATTAGTGTATGCCGAGCACCTATTGTGGTTGAGATGCTATAGACACTAAGCTGTGTTGTAATGGTTATATTGACCGAGCTTGTGTTAGCCGAGATTAGCATGAGTTTACCGAGACAGCTGTATTCCACTTAGAAATTTTGTACGGAGCATTTATGAGGCCCTAATTCGAGCTTTTGGAATCTATAAAGTGGAAAGTTGCCACTCATTTCATTTCACCT
Organism: Chamaecyparis obtusa; assembly: GCA_027943335.1. Classification (NCBI taxonomy): domain Eukaryota; kingdom Viridiplantae; phylum Streptophyta; class Pinopsida; order Cupressales; family Cupressaceae; genus Chamaecyparis; species Chamaecyparis obtusa. The sequence continues at coordinate 51,560 of BSBK01000680.1, read as the reverse complement.
AGCGAATTGGGATTTCTTTGAGTGATTCATAGTGTGAGCAACCAGTTTGTCAAAGATGATTCCAAATCTCTACAGCATGCCATCGGCAAAAATCATCTACAGGATACTTATGAGAAAAAGGTACATTACTGAGCAAACATTTCTTTTAAAAAAAATTAAATTAAAATGGCATCATCATCAACTACTACAGTGAAGAAACAAGGGATGAAAGTTTTCAACACACAATTGGTAAGAAATGAAGTTTGCAAGCTATAGACTTTTAAGGCAATTTCAGAAACCGTGATTAAAGGAGATTTGTCTGGCACCCTATCTTCAATTCCAAAAAATGTGTTGATGATGAACGATATTAGGTCATGTTACATGTGCAAAATTGGAGAAATTGGAGATTACGAGATCAGGGAGGCGTATGATAAATTGTGTTAATGGAGTGTTGAAGCCGGAGTATAAATCGGTTGCCAAACAAGGGTTAGTGCATGCCCTAGATTTCCCACAGAATTTCAAAGTTGAATAGATAAAAATAGTGTTGAGTTGAATACATGACATGCAACTATGGCTGGAAGATGGACCCGTGAAGATAACTAAGGAAATGATCCAATGAGTTACTGGATACCCTACGATTCAAGGAAAAAGGACAAAGAAGATATTCAAGAAAACACACAGGCGGTATGGAACAAACATGGAATAAAAATCTCCACCATAATAGATCCATAAATTGATTTTGTTGTTAGGGTTATTTCGCATAAATTCTACCAATCCAATTGGTTGGACAATGTCCCCTGTATGGCAGTGGACCAGGCATGGAAAATCATTAAGAAAGGACACACGTATGATCTTGCCAAGCTCCAACTGACTCAGCTTGCCAAGAACCTTAAGTCAATCTGGATTGCAAAGAATTCAATGTGTAAGTTTGGCTCTTTGCTAATCTGTCTATTCTTTTATGTAAAGAATATTTTTCCTACTCATGGAGGTGTGATATGGTACAAGAAGAGACCCATTATTGTGCAAATCAATGAGTTCATAGGTCAGATAGGAGATAGTTTTAATGGTGTGATGGATAACTATTTTGTTAAATTCAAGAAGAAAATGAGAAAGAGGAGTAGAATCCCTATGTCATTAGTTGAAAAGTACAGTAAGGATATATGCTTTCTAGTTGACACAAACTTCACTTATGCACAAGCAGTCTTGCCTAGGGTTTCATGGCTCATGCCACTACCCTATGAAGTAAATATAGATGAAGCTACTGCTGCTATTACAACCCTCTTAGTGAAGAAATTGATAGTAAAGCACCCTACTTTAGAACATATGAAGAAGCCAAATCTAAAATCACTCTGGGTTTAATGGCTGCAACCCTAGAAAGAAAGAGAAAGAAAATAGTAAAGAATTTGGAGAAATATGTGGAGAAATAGACAAGGATGCACCACTAGAATTAACCCAAGGACTGGGAAAAGATGAACCGAGTGACTCTAGTGATAGTGAGTAAGAAGAAGAGACTCAAGTAGAAAAGAAGAAAGGAAAGAAACTAGTGATTGTCGAACCCCTAACCAAGAAAAGAATACTTAAACCTAAAGTGTCTTTGACACCTATGCTAAGGCCTAGAATAAGGGGAGCCATTGCTGAGACTCCTAAGAAATCCCCTGCATCTAGTAAACAAAAGCTTGCATAGCCTAAGGTAGTGCCGAGTAAAGTTAACAAAAGGCCTAGAAGGAAACTTGTTTTGGAACAAGAAGATGAAGAAGAAACTGAAAGTGATGAAGAGGTGAAGAAGAAGGTTGCATTGCATGATGTTAAACCTACTGTGGAAGAGATATGCCACAAGATCACAAACTCTATAGGAGTGGAAGACTTGAAAGCATTAAAGTTTGCAAGCCTGAGTATAGGAGAGAAAGAAAAGGTTGAAGATGCTATTCTTGAAATGCTTTGCATTTTCAAGATGCTACCTATTCAGTTGGAGAACCGAATCCCTAAGGAGTTAAGCAACAAGGTTGCACAAAAATGGGAATATGCTCTTAATACTGAAAAAAAAAAAAAGAGAGAGAGCACCTTAGCACAAGTGGAATCAAGTCTCACCCTTGCCAATATTAGAAAAACTAGAGAAAAATACCGAGCAAAATTTGATCCTAAGCTTAGAGCTTACTCAATCCTTCAACACAAGGTTGAGGATGTTGTACAGGAAAGTATCAAGATTTGGAAGAAAGTGTTTGGTTTGTTGATTGAAAAAGATGGAAATAAAGGTTCTAGTACATCTAAGGATGTCGAGCCTGCAACAGAACTGAATGTAATGGAATCACCCATTCCAGAGACTGAAGCTCCTAAGGTAGAGGAAAATCAAGACTCAGAAGTACACATTGTTGACATAACAAAGGATACCCCAATTAAGAATTCAGTATTAACCAAGGAAGATATACAGATCGAGAAAGCTAAAGACACATCTTTGCTAGGTGGTAATACTCTACTTTTGCAAGTCAAAGCTTATCTGATAATTAATGAGACATCAACTATTAACACCACCCCTGCCAAACCTGCAGTTGTTATAGTTGACATGTTAGCCGGTACGAGTACTACTAAGGAACTAGATAAGTCAGCACTAGCAACTCAACCCACATCTGTCGAGGAGATACACCAAGAAAAAGAAGAGAAGTTAGAATAAAAAGCTACTAGTCCTCATGTAGAGGATAAGGGAATAGAAGGAAAAGAAGTAAAAGATAAAGTTATTGAGGTACAGGAGCCTACAAAACAAGAATCAATACAAGCTCTTGTACATATGCCGAGTGGGAGCACACCGAAGAAGGCACTAAAGTAGAAAATGGAAGTATTTTCCCTAGAGGTAACCATTGGTGAAGTTATTGTTATTCCTAAATGGGATTCTAATAAATTATCTTATGAGCATATACAAATATTGAAAGATTTATTGACAAGGAAAACCAGACAAGAAGAACTGAGAAGAGAATATCAACAGAAACAGGTTCTGTATGAAATTAAAGATGTATTTAATGATGTTTATGAGTTGTTAGATTGTAAACAGTTCCACTCCCATATTGGAACAACTTGTACATATTGTTTAGAAAGTAAATAATGAAGCAAGTAGCACCAGTGATAAGTTGTTTGAGTGGTTGGAAAGAAAGTTCAAGACCAAGATGCTAGAGAAAGTATCTGTCGAGATTGCAGTCAAACAGATCGCACTTTCCACTTTGGTAATAGAGACCGAAGAAGTAGTTTCAAATGCACACTCTCTTCTTACCAAACTTTGTAATGTAGAATAGTTCACTGAGGATAACCAATGATTGGTCGATCAACTACAACAAGAACTCAAATCCACCAGTCAGTCCTTAAGTGTGGATGCAGAAAATAGTTCCAAACATTATGCCAAGATCATGCATACACAAGGAAGGATAGTCAGACTGATGGCTAATGATGGAAAGATTAGATCTCGACTACTTTCTATGCAAACAATTTTAACACCTCACCTTGAGGCCATACAGAGAAAGTTGGTCAAGGCTAAGGACTTAACCCAGAAGGATCCAAATCTATCTACAGCCGAGAGTCTAATCAATCTAGCTGTCGAGCTAGAAGTGTAGTCAAAAGTTTTAACTGTTGTTGCTAGAGGATGGGAGACTGCACTACACATGGTTATGATGTTGCATAAACCATTTCTGGAGAAATACTTTGAGATCCCCACTCCAAAAGACATGTGTCATGTCAAAATCAAGGGGGAAATAAAATGACATGACATGACAAAGGAAAGGTAACAAAATTTTTGAATGTATATATATCTTAAGGGGAGTATTTTGCTGATACTACATACTTTTGAAAATGCAAAAGTAATGTCATGACAAAGTGTTTTTGCCACTAATGTCAAAGGGGGAGATTGTAGATCTCTATAGTTTTGTTGAATATTAGTGACCCACACTTAGTCATTTATCTAGGCAATGATGGTAGATCATCACTGCGACTGAGTCATTATGTAAAGGTCGAGCTATGTAATGTTTACTTACCGAGCAGTAGTACTGTCAAGTAAATCTATGGTCACTATGTATTTTTATAGTATATTGAGTCTATTTTTGCTGAGTCATATATGCAATGATTACCGAGTGATAGAGATATCAACTTATGCCGAGTACAGTGAATGCCAAGTACCAGGAATTGCATTTGTCGAGTTAGCCAGGAATGACATATGAGTTTTTTATGGCACAGTGATCGAGGTAAACTATTTTGGGCAACATTCATATTTTGTATTTTGTTTGTTGAGATAATTATAGAGGTAGTTACACATCTACTTAGCAATCATTGATCCTTGTGTATTACCTAGAGCCAATCAGAAATTAGTAAGGCTTAAACAACAAAAGGAATTAATTTGAACAGTAGATCTTGAATCATGAAGATGTTTTGTTGATTATATAAGGATAAGATCTAAACCCTAAAATGTAGAAGAGAGGGATAAAAAATGTGAAGGGAATGAGCAAAAAGGCATATTCAGTGAAGTGAAGTATTCAGAAAGAGTTCAGTGACCGAGCTAAGAAGTGAAAGGACAAAATAGAGATAAATCTGATAGAAGAGATCAATACAATACAGTAAAGAGAAGATCTATAATCTTCATACAGTGCAAACTAAAAGATCAGGTACTGAGACATTCTAACCAGTGTATCAGGGTAAATCTCTTAACCAAATACTTACTTTGTTGTAAGTTTCAAATCCTTTAGCAAGGTAGACTGTATAAGTCTTTTAGCTCTTAACAGGGTAGACCCCTCACAAGGTAGATCATGTTTTGATCAAATTTTGTAAGCCCTAACAGGAAAATTTATACTACAGTAGTGAAGATTTGTGGGTGTCATCCCCACCCCAATTTTACTTGTCAAGGGTTTCTGGGTAACCAAAATTATTGTGTTATGAGTGCTTTCATGGATGTTGTTTAGTATGTTAGTTATTTTTTTAAGATCAAGTATTGTGGATGCTATGAAAAAGTTTTATTCATATCAAAATGGATTAGTATGTGATATCTGATTCACCCCCCCACCTCTCAGTATCACATTTCCCAATTATATTTCCAACAGATATCTCAAATGCAACAATCTTGCTAATTAAGGTTTCTCTTTTGAAGTTTTCTTAAAATTGCATAGTCTCATCAAGGATGATTATCTTATTCTCATATTCTAGTGTCAAGGTAGTCAGTACCTTATCCATGATGTCTTCTTCTGAGGTTTCTCCACCATTGTTTCTAATTCTAGCAACCGCTTCATTGATCCTTTGATTATATGCTCTTATGTTCTCTTCAGGTAGCATCTCCAATGTATTGTACTTTTTCTTCCATGTTCTTTTGTGCGCATTATTTTCTTGTTTATCTCCTTCAAACATGTCTTCTAAGTGTTTCCATATCTTTTAGGTTGTGTCTACTTTCTTTATCTCTGAAAACTCACTATCAAATAGGGTGCTGATAAGGGCTTCTTTTTCTATTGCATTCTGATGGAACAAATCCTTCTACTTTCTAGTAGCATCATCCTTTGCAACATCTTCTAGAGAGGGGATCTAAACTTCCTTGATAGCTACTTCAAAAACTTCAAAAGCAATGCACTGCAAATGTGTCATCATCTTGTTCTCCCAATCAAGATAATTCTCTCCATCAAACTTATGACTATCTTTTCTAAAGAATGTCATCTAATCATCCTCAAGTTGTTAAAATTTCTCTCTGAGGCACTTGGCTTTGATACCAATTGTTAGGAATAGTCCCAAGAGATAACTGAGAGGGGTGGTGAATTAGTTATCTACAAGTTTCAATTCTTTATCCAATTGAGTATACTTAAACATAAAGCATAAACACAATGAAATAACACTTGAACACAACACCAATATTTTAGTTATGGGGAACCCCAAATAGGTAAAAACCCTAGTGGGAATTGACACCCACTGATAATCTTCACTAGTGTTTTATGATCCTTGTTAGAAGATCCTTAACCCTATTAGGAGTTTCTTTACAATATATTTAGTATAGTGACCTAGTCAAGGGTTGAACCCTGTTAGGAGTCTTTTATAATTAACCCTGTTAGGGGTGAGGATGCACTTTCCGAGAGCACACTGCTCAAAGGGGTGAAGGCTACAACCTTCTAAATAATAGATACACACTATATCTAGATCTTGGTGAACTGTGCTTTGACCTATTGTCTGGATCAGTTCCAATGTATATCATAAACTCTTCACTTGGTCACATAGACCTTTTTTTGATGGCTCAACACTTCACACACTCTGATCTACTATTCACAAACAACTCTGAATCATACTTTAGCAATCACAAATGACTTCCTATAAATATCTTTCCTCTAAATGATATAATCAAGTCAGCCTATTAGAACCACCTTGAAATCATATTAGAGAAACCATAACCTACTCCAATAATAATTCTATCAACTTTGCTAAGCACGCAACACAATCTGGGACCTGTCCAATATTAATAAATGTAGACGCATGCTATACACTGTCGACTCTACCAAAGTAACTAAAACTTCCTCCTCAAGATGAATTACATCATGCACTCTTAACTAAACATTTTTAACACTTTTCCAATCCATAATCCAAGGGCGCATACCAAAATGATGGGTGCAACTCTTGAACCAATACAATCTATGTCGGCTCTTCTGAATAAACAGAGGAAACTTCTACTGGTGAATAGAGACTGCATAACTTCACTTCTCCTGATAATCAGACTTTGCATCCATGAATGTAACATCACTAACATATCTCCATCACATATCCAAATGCGCAAGGCTCCATGATAACTATACAAACAATCATCCACAGAACACTGCCTATAACTCTGTCAGGAACGCTGCTAACACAAGCTGCTATATAACTGTCTGTGCTAATAGTTAACCTCTGCGTCCATGATATCATGCTGATAACATGTCCATGCTTATATACTCAAAGCTTACTGCATAATTCTTCCACACATGCTACATACCATATGTTGCCATCAATGACAAACATACAGTCAACACTCGCTTGCTGGAAAATCTCCAACACCTAAATATAACAAAACATGACATAGCTAATATTTTTGTGGATCCTAAAATCGGTCTAAAAGTAGACCCTAAAAAAACCAAGTTGTCAATTAAATGGTGCACAAATAGTGCAATACGTGACAACTTTTGGGACCATTGGTGGATGGTTTTTGATAGACCACCTCACAACAATTTGGATGTCCCATTTTATTTTATTAAAAAATTGTATGCTGAATTTGTGCTCGGTCACAAGGTGAATTATTGGAGTATGAGACTGAACCAGGGTGTAGGTTTAGGTGCTCCATAAGACAGGCCATGGGCACAATGGGTGAAATCCCACACATATGTCCCCCCTCCCAAGATTTCACCACCTACCACAGTGCAACATCCAAACATTATTGTTGAGGCCGGCTCACAGACTATTCAAGCCATTCACACCTTGAGTGATCTGCTGGTTACACAGAACATGACATTGTTTCCTCCTCATCTTGATGCTTCTTGTGCTTCCACATCCTCCATGATCTCACATGTTTGTGTGCCCCACACTTGCATTATATGCAAGAATCTGTGCTTTGGTCCCCTGACTGATAGTGATGCATATAATTTCGGCTTCGATGGGGATGATTCTACACAGTACACTATAGGCACTGAAGTAGCTCATAGAGATGTACATTAAGAGCCTATAGTGCCATGGACTCCCACTGTTACAGTAAGGCTAAATCATTCACTTTTTACATTGTATTTAAATTTTATTGTTCCTATTTTTAGTAGAATTTCCTTATAATAATTTCCCATTTATGTCTTTTTATGTGTTACATTTATGTTCAGTTGATGACAGAGGAGGAGATGGCACAGGTGGAGGGGTCCACTCTTTCGGCCATATCACTTGGTCTTGACTCTTCCATAGTACATATGTTTCAATGTACTCATTGGTTTCCTTTTAAATTATGATAATAGTATATGTACATTGTTTTCTAATTTTTATGATCATCTTTTACATACTGATGCAGGTGTCACCAGTTACCACCGGGGGGCAATGTGAGGGGGTGCAGGTGTCAGCCATTGATAAAGGAAAGTTAATTAAGTAATTTAGTTTGTTTATGCATACATTTATACTTCTCAGTTGCGCGTACTCATTTTTAATTTACATGGTTTATTTGACAGAGAGTGGCATGTGATGATTCTGTGAGACCCTATCATCATGATAGAGTCACAGGCATATCCATTCGGAGTGATAGCCCCATGGTATGTACATTTCTAAAGTTATTTGTGTGTATTTTACTATCAAGTATATATAATATGGTCAAGTTATGATAGTATGAAGTATCTGTTTGACTTTTCTAGGTCACTCCTGGTTTGAGGGAGCCAGAACACCAATGGTTTGTATCATTGATGACTCAGCCAACAATCCTTGAAGAAAGTTCAACACAGGTACGTTTTAATGTTAATTTAGTTATTTTGTAAATGTATATTTGCTACCAAGTTTTTAACATTAAATAGTATAACTCATAGATCAATCTCATGTTTGCAAACATATACAGGCATGAGTCGACATTGGTGGCACTATTCCTACGCTACCAAGGACATATATTAGGTCTCATGTCCTCAGGAGGAGACAGAGAGGTGAGGTATATGAGAGTTCAATTTTATTTTAAATTTTATTTATTATTGTTGACTATGATTCTGAATTTTAATCTAACTAGGGGTTTCACTTTTGTGTTTGAATGCAGGATCCATTAGAGCTGAAGAGTACTTCAAAGAGGCTCCATTTTGATGATCCACCAGTAGAATAGGATGTCTTAGAAACATTTGTAGTTGAACTTCTTATTTTGAGATGTCATATGACATATTTTGAGATGGTGTATGCCACATTGTATCTAGATATGTTGACATGTAAATATGTACAGAATTATTGTTCATTTTGATATATATATATATATGAAACTTGATATTCGATCCAATTTGTTAATTGTGTGTTCATTTATTTATTGTTAGTATGTAAATATGCTTGTGTGTATGTACTCATGTGTATAATTTATGCCTTAAGTATATTCATGTATATTCAACTACATTATTCATAACCTAAATTCACGTGTATGGGCTACGTGCATGACTTAAGTGAATTCATGTTGTATGCTTTATAATCTATGTGCTACATGTATGCTTCATGACTTAAGAAACTTTATGTGTACGCTTTATGTGCTACATGTGTTCACACGTATAATTCATCATTTGAGGTATATAAGGATATATATTAAAGTGGTTTCAAGGTTTCTAGACTTACCCTTTACTCCCAATGGCTAAAAGACTTTAAACTGGCCTAATTACATAATCAAACACCCTTTTGGAAATAATCAAACACCCTTTTGGCCATATCAAAACATATCTCAAATTCAGGTATTGGTCTTTTGGACAAAATATTAGTACTCTGCTTGTACCCCTACAAATACACTAGGAATGCCTAAGAAACATAGTCTTGTAGCATCTCACAGATCACTGATACCTCTCACAGGGTCCAAGTTATGAGCCTTGAAAGTTTTCTGACCAATCATGCTTAGTGCACCTTGGGGACACTTTGGTTCGGCGAGGTTTAGAATGTTCTATTGACTCAGTGGTCAAAACAGAGTTGTCCCTAGTGTTTACCCACCAAACCGAAGCATATGGTATAGTCCATTTAGTGCCAGGATGAATGGTTTGGAAGTAATCCATTGGTGCAACTTTCAACTAACCCTCGCTACAAGTTTTGGCATCGAGCGAGACTAGTGTGCCAAATTCAAACAAATTTGAATCTCCCAGAACAGAGATAGGTTATTGTAGGCCTAAAAAACATGATCTTGTAGCATCTCACAAATCTCTAATACCTCTCATGGGGTCTGAGTTATGAGCCTCAAAATTTCACTCCCCAATCATTCTTAGTGCACCTTGTGGACACTTTGGTCTGGCGTGGTCCAGAATGTTCTACTGACTCAATGGTCAAAACAAGGTTGTCCCTAGTGTTTACCCACCCAAACGGAGCTAATGATGTAGACCATTCGGTGCCAGGATGAACGGTTTGAAAGAAATCCATTGGTGCAACTTTCAACTGACCCTCACTACAAGTTTTGGCATCAGGCGAGACTGGCGTGCCAAATTCAAACAAATTTGAATCTCCCATAATGGAGAGAGGTTATTGTAAGCCTCATAAATATGGTCCTGTAGAATCTCACAGATCGTCGATACCTCTCATGGGGTTTGAGTTACGAGCCTTGAAATTTCACTACCCAATCATGCTTAGTGCACCTTGGGGACACTTTGGTCCAGCGTGGTTTGAAACATTCTATTAACTCAGTGGTCGAAATGGGGTTGTCCCTAGCGTTGGTGCAACTTTCAACTGACCCTCACTGCAAGTTTTGGCATCGAGCGAGACTGGCATGCCAAATTCAAACAAATTTGAATCTCCCAAAATGGAGATAGATTATTGTAGGCCTCAGAAATGTGGTCTTTTAGCATCTCACAAATCAATGATACCTCTCACAAGGTCTGAGTTACAAGCCTCAAAAGTTTGTTGTCCAATCATGCTTAGTGCACCTTGGGGACACTTTGGTCTGACGTGGTCCAGAACGTTCTACTGACTTAGCGGTCAAAATAGGGTTGTCCCTAAAATTTACCCACCCAACCTGAGCTAATGGAATAGTCCATTCATTGCAAGGATGAACGGTTTGGAAGAAATCCATTGGTGCAACTTTTAACTGACCCTCACTGCAAGTTTTGGCATCGAGCGAGACTGGCGTGGAAAATTCAAATAAATTTGAATCTCCTAGAATGGAGAGAGGTTATTGTAGGCCTTGAAAATGCAATCATGTAGCATCTCATGGATCACCGATACCTCTCATAGGGTCTGAGTTACGAGCCTCGAAAGTTTGCTTCCCAATCGTGCTTAGTGCACCTTGGGGACACTTTGGTCTGGCATGGTCCGGAATGTTCTACTGACTCAGTGGTCAAAATAGGGTTTTCCTTAGCATTCACCCACCAAACTGGAGCTAATGGTGTAGTCCATTCGGTGTTAGGATGAATGATTTGGAAGAAATCCATTGGTGCAACTTTCAACTAACCCTCACTGAAAGTTTTGGCATCGAGCGAGACTGGCGTGCCAAATTCAAACAAACTTGAATCTCCCAGAATGGAGAGAGGTTATTGTAGGCCTCAAAAACATGGTCTTGTAGAATCTCACAAATTGTTGATACCTCTCATGAGGTCCGAGTTATGAGCCTTGAAAGTTTGCTACCCAATCATGCTTAGTGCACCTTGGGGACACTTTGGTTCGGCGTGGTCCAGAACATTCTACTAACTTAGTAGTTGAAACAAGGTTATCCCTAGTGTTTACCTACCCAATCAGAGCTAATGGCGTAGTCCATTCAGTGCTGGGATGAACGGTTTGGAAGAAATCCATTGGTGCAACTTTCAACTGACCCTCACTACAAGTTTTGGCATCGAGCAAGACCGGCATGCCAAATTCAAACAAATTTGAATCTCCCATAACAGAGAGAGTTTATTGTAGGCCTCAAAAATGTGGTCCTATAGCATCTCACGGATCACCAATACCTCTCATGGGGTTTGAGTTACAAGCCTTGAAAGTTCACTGCCCAATCATGCTTAGTGCACCTTGGGGACACTTTGGTCCAGCATGGTTCAGAACGTTCTACTAACTTAGTGGTCGAAACAGGGTTGTCCTTAGTGTTTACCCACCCAACCAGAGCTAATGGCATAGTCCATTCAGTGCTAGGATGAACGGTTTGGAAGAAATCCATTGGTGAAACTTTCAACTGGCCCTCACTGCAAGTTTGGCATCGAGCGAGACCGGTGTGCCAAATTCAAACAAATTTGAATCTCTCAGAACGGAGAGAGGTTATTTTAGGCCTCAAAAATGTGGTCCTTTAGCATCTCACAAATCATCGATACCTCTCACGGGGTCTGAATTACAAGCCTCAAAATTTTGTTGCCCAATCGTGCTTAGTGCACCAACCAAAAGAATCTGCACACCGCTGAATCAAGAGTCCCCCCTGTGACAATGTTGAAGTACACCAATCAATAATAGAATGGGAATCAATGAGTTTTGCACCTGAAATCCTCAGTTGCTCCTTAACTAGAGCTCTCTTTACGCATGCACCTACTCCATCATGCTCCCCCTTTCCATGACTGGCCTAAAAAAACTCCAAATATGAGGTACACCTCTCTCTACATGTATTCTACATAACCAATAAAACATACGAGCATTTTTTAATTGACCTATGTAGTTATCTGCCCAAATGAGATGTCTATCCATAGCAATATTATTTTCCCACACCCACTCAAAATAATTCTCAAAGAAATGTTGGACAAAATCAGATGAGTGTGATCTATCATCACTCATATAAAAATGGTACTCTCTGATTATCTTCCAGTCATCTTCTGTACTATTAGGGGAATGTCTATATGTTATGTGCACAAAAATAGAAACCTATATAGAATTATAATATTGAGCTTGCAACTCATTTTGGGGCTGCAATGTATAGTTCTCTACAAAGTCAACAACCAATATAATAGTGCCAATTAGGAAAGTGTCCTTACACATCCCAAATTGTTGATCCAACCACTGAGACCTGTGACTATGCCTTGCATACTTGTAAAAAAAATTCTTCCTGAAATCTGAAATAAAATCAACTACATTGAATTCTTTAGTAACCAACTCACATCTAGAGCCTTCAGCTCCACTTTTTAATGTATATTTAATGGTTTCATATACCTTTTTGTGGACAATTGTCTTTCCAAAATTGTGTTTGCAACCCTCATGAAAACATTCAACAAACTTCACTAGCCCACCACACTCTGAGCACTTGTCATTTAAGCAATCTTTTCTATTAAAGAAACATCCATCATCTCTAGGACATAAAAAATGATCTAGCAAGTCTCTTGATGATTTTGGAAGGGCACTTGCACCACACTCCTCCAACATTTCACTACTATGTAAAGTAGAATGAATGGATCGTAACAATTCATGGTGCATTGAAAACTCCACATGATATTTGCAACAAGTATTTCGAATCTTAAGAGGCACTAAAAAAAAAGGCTTCAAGGCTTCAAAAGCTCTTTGTGATATTTGCAATGTTGGATGTGTCTCACAAATTTTTTTGAGCAACATTGTTTGACTCACCTCCAAATAATGTTTGGGATGCGGGGTGTGGTCTCGAATGCCAATTCTCAACTTCAAGACATCCTTCACATTTGGTGACACTCTCGAGTTAGATTGCCAAAATAGTTGAATTTGATCCTTCACAGCATTGGTAAGCTTCTTATTACAACATGAAAGTCTCCCACCATAAGCCCATGTATCATTTTGAAAAGGATCATTAATTCTTTCTCTTCTTGCAAGTGCTCTATCCAAAGTTTTAGCATTTAGATTCAAGTCTACACAAGTTTATCTCATCAAACGAGCCTTTCTCAAATGATGACTTACTAAGGAGGTTGTAATAACCCTCCTAATGGCTCTCTTATCTTTTTCCTTGGTAGTCTTCCCAATGGAATTGAGAGCACTAAAAAGATTTCTCACAATAATAGCATTCTGCTCCTTTTTCTTGTTCACACTAATCTTCAATTTGACTAGTATATGTCTCATCTTCTACATCTTTAACAATTGCACAAACATTTGACATTGCTCAACCAACGTCTTGTGCCTAAAAAATTGATCAAAAAGTTTTGAAACCCACAACCGAATGGTTCTTTCTGATCTCTTGCCATCGAAATGGCTCATTATGTTTTCATCAATTTCAAGTAACCATTGTGTTCTTCTTGAAGGTCTCAATTTTGAAGTTTGTCTTTCTTCCTCCAAAGGGACTTCATTTCTCATATAATTTGGAGATGTGTAACGTTGATTTGGTTCTTCTACACCATTGTCATTGTCAATTCCTTCATATTCAATCAGTGGATTGTCATTGACAATGTCCACACTTCCATTGGCCACATCTACATGTTCATTTTCAAAACCTACATTTTCATCTTCAAAACCTAAATTCTCATTTTCAAAACCTACATTTTCATCTTCAAATTCATGTTCTTCACTTGAAACCACATTCAAAGGTGGGTCTATGCTGACATCTTCATTAATATTTAGCATACCTTATCTCTTATTCTGATGGGCAACCCTATCCATTTCTCTATACACTTCAACATCTTCATTTGTGAGACTCCTCTTCTGTTTATGCTTTTGACAACTACTACTCCCCATAGTTAGACCAAAAAGAAGATGCAAATACCTTTGGTAATAGAGAAAATCACCCCAAAAAGTGGTTTTTTGTCTTCTCACTGCAACTCAAATCCCATAATTCAAGAAAAAAATGTGACTCTCTGGAGGGACCCAGAGAATCTTGTTTTTTTACACCAATAAATAGAATTGGATATCCGATAATATCGGATATCTGAACTTATTAGATATCTAATATTATTGGATATTCGATATCTCCACCTCTCTCTCTCTCCCTCTCTCCCCTTCCCCTTCTCTCTCCTCTCTTTCTCTCCTCTCTCTCTCTCTCTCTCTCTCTCTCTCTCTCCCTTATGGATAATATTGAACATATAATATAAATATTTAATAAGTTAATATTATACTATTATACAATAGAGAAATAAATAATAATAATATAATACATGCTATTATAAAAATTTGTATTATAATAGTAATGCTTTGCAATGAAACCCTAAAGCTAATCTGCTGTCGGAAGTTTGAAGAAGGATTTGTCCGGCAGTCAAAATCTTTTAAGGAGGTCATTAAGAGAGCTAAATATTCTATTTTTGAGTTCCCATTATTAAATGCTATGCTATTATTATTTAATATTAATATTAAAAATAATAATTTATAATATATAACTTAAAATTTAAAAAAATACTCAATTGAATTAATATTAACATTAAAAGAATACAATTTAATATACAACAATTAATATTACTATCAAAAAAATACATTTATTATGAAACTTGAATTTGGGAAAAGTGGGGCAATTGAAATTTCAAAATAGGTGGGCTTTTTCGGATATCTATTATTATCAAATATTTGATTTTATCGGATATCTGATTAGGCTTGGTATTTGCTTCGGCAATACCAAACATGGGTGGTCAACCCTTTAGGCGTGTTTCACGAGATAGTTTCTGATATCGAGACTTCGACCATGTAGCTGATGACTATTTTTTCACTCGAAATTGATGAAATGAAAAGGGTTTCTTAAAGACATTATCAGCTTTCCATCAATATAATTGTTGTCAAATTTCAAGTTCAGTAAGTAATATTACTTATTAATTGACATACTGATTGAAAAATAACTATAACTTTTAAACCATTTAACCTTTTTGAAATCTGAAACATGCGTCACATTCTATGCTTCAACTACTATAAGAAAAAAAAAGTTTTGAATTTGGTGAAATTTTGAATTAGTTAAGGTGGTCAGACACAAGATTTTTTTTATTCTTAAAAAGTTGTAGCATAAAATTCATAATTAATATTTAGTTGATCAAAATTACAAAAAAATATGCGTCAAATCCAGGCACGAGTCTACTACTTATATCTAGAATCTTGGAAAAATATATCATCATTTGATTGTGATTAAGGTGGTTAGACATACACGTACTCTTTATCTTTTCCCTAAAATTTTTGTAGTACTACATTGAAATCTAAAATTTTGAACAATTAGACAAAAAAAATTTCAAACAAGGGCTAGTAGTTTAGAAACTACATTCAATTTCCTACAGATTCTACTGTTACAACTTTTTCACATAAGGTTCATAAGATGTTCAACCTTTTGCGTCAAGTTGACTAACCTTGATTTTCTAATTTTTCATTGCCACTTAAGGCCATAGTTTGGTATACCATGATCCTGCACATACCCATCAGCATTTTCCAAATTTTCCCTATTTAGAGGTTAGTATTTTTTTTCAATTCAATTAAGATTTCAATACATACTTTTCATAAAAAAATATAACGTTTTCTCCTTCATTCATATTCTCCATAGATTGATTCTTTTGTGCATTAACCTTTTGGTTGATCAATTTGGATCTCTCCTTTGGGAATTTGGATTTAGGGGTGGATCTTGTATTTCCCATCCCATCATCACACAAACAAACCATATATATATATATATATATCTTACATTTTGGTGAACCTGTGATAGACAACTCCTTTTTGGTGTTAGATCTTTTGTTTTCTTGCATCAAGATTAGGTATCTTTTATGCTCTTACATTTTAACATTTAAATTTTATTTTATTTAAATTCATATATTTTACAAAATCCAAAAATATTTCTTGCATTTCATTTACTATGAAGATCTTTAAGATGCTTTGGTGTGTGGTTATTTTATTTATTATCCTCATTTTAGCATCTCTTTATCATACTTATGATGTTTATGATAGTATCATTCACTTCATTATGTTTGTTACTCTTCATTTTTCACTTGCCTATGCTATTATGAGATTGACCAATACTAGTCTTCCTACTTTTAAAGCTTTCATTAAAGATTTATGTGGTGGCCTTATTACTCTTTTGGATTATGTGAAGAATTTGGTAGATGATATACCATCTCCTAATATTCCTAATCCTAATCCTATACTTCCTAATATAGTTCCTAATATTCTTAATCCTAATCCTATACTTCTTAATATAGTTCCTAATCTTCCTAATCCTAATCTGATTCCTAACATTCCTAATATGCCTAATTCTCCATCTGCTATCCCTAGTTCTTCCCATACTCATTATGGGATTCAATCTATAATGCATGATGTAGATGTGCAAGAATTCTTGGATTTACCTTCCCCTTCTTATCCAATCCAAAAAGATATTAAAGGGAAGAGAAAAGCAACTTCTTCTAAACCTATTATTCCACCTTATACAAATTTTACTCATGAACACAATAAACAATCACCTCCTGTAGAAGCTTTACATGATATATACACTATAGGATATAATATGATAACTAAGCAAGGTTATATAGGTTTAGGGCTTGGTGTTAATGAGCATGGTATCAAATATCCAATTCACATACCCACTAAATAGGATATGTGTGGTGTGGGTTGTTCACAATCTCAATCCAAGGTGGTTGATGTTAATCGTCATCCTCCTCTTCATGATCTACTCCCTACACCTACCTTAGAAAACCCTGATATTCGTCAAGAGGTGGCCAAGAAGGTGTATGTTGAGCTAAAGAATTCCAAGAAAGAAATATTTAAACCTTATGTGAAATATACTCTATACAAGTACAAATATCCTTTTCATTACAGTAATACACATTTACTTGTTGATTGTGTGCATTTCAAGCTATATGTTAGAGAAAGAGCTTCTTTAGGAATTATATCCCACTCTCGTGCAGTTTTACAATTCCTTCATAATTTTGATATAGGGGATATCCCTCACCCTGATATAGTATAATATAGATTTCTTCTCCTCTTGTCTCTTGATTGGGGGGCAAGAGGTGTATTTTCATCCAATCTCCTAGGATCCATTAAGCTTTTAGCATATAATTTGTCTTAAGCTTAATCAATATTCTTTCTATCCTCTCTCTCTATGGTTTTTGTATTATGTTTATAATCATTCATAGCTTCTATATTCAAGATATCCTTTCTAAGATATTTTTTTTTGCAAAGGTATCCCTTGCTCTCATCCCTAGGGGGCAAGGTTCTCCCTTCTTTCTCTTTGTCTAGGGAACTTCTTTCCTTAGTTTAGTGGCATTTGTTTATTTGGAAACATTATTTCATTATACTGACCGATGTTTTGATTATGGATATCCTTTTTATATGAGAGGTTGTTGTCCTAGGTCATCACCTCTTCTCTATTTTGAAAATTATGTTCTTTATAAACTCTTGTCCTTGCTCTAGTGATTAGATTTGTTTGCCTCAATTCAAAGATTCCTCTTCCTTTTGATTGTAGGGGGCTTGATGATTGAATCTTTGTTCTCACCTGGTTTATCTTTGAAAGATGATATTTTATTTAAGAGCACTCCTCTATGGTGGGGGTCTTGTTGATAAGATCTCTTTCTCTTTGAGGATCCTTTTCCATAAGTGACATATCCTTTTCACAATTATCTATACTCTTAGATGTAGGGGTCAATACCCTTTGCTAGGAATGTAGTATACATTGTTGTAAATAGGATATCTCCTTAAATTGTGAAGTAGGTATCCTCTTTCTCTTCCTTATCATGTCTAGTAGATAGACACGATAAGGAGGGGGGCATATATAGGGTCTTCCTTGTACTATAATTTTTCATTTATATGCTAATCCTCTGATAGTAATGCACATAAGTTGCTGAATCCTGAAGAGACATGCATTTTCAATTTTCAATATGCTAAATCCTCTGAAGGTAATGCACATAAGTTGCTAAATCTTGAAGAGACATGCATTTTTCAATTTTCAATATGCTAAATCCTCTAAAGGTAATGCACATAAGCTGCTAAATCCTGAAGAGGCACACATTTTTCAATTTTCAATATGCTAAATCCTCTGAAGGTAATGCACATAAGTTGCTAAATCTTGAAGAGACACGCATTTTTCAATTTTCAATATGCTAAATCTTCTAAAGGTAACGCACATAAGTTTCTAAATCCTGAGCAGACATGTATTTCATATTCGTAGTGATACAATAAGGTGGATCTATGAGTATTCCAGAAGCCATCAGAAGATGCATTACAATTACAAAGCATAGTTTATGGGTGAACTATCAGGTTTGGCCACCTTTTTGGCTCTCCCTTCTTGGTGATTCATGGTGAGGTGGGCATCTTACTGGGTGAGGTAATCATTTTATCTTTTCTCTCTTTTTGCTTTCATGCTAGTAGGACTGGATCATGAAGCTATGTTATTTATAGTGTTTCTCTTGTCTTTCTTATGTAATTATTTATTCTTTTATGATAGCTTTCCAAATATGATATTAATATAGGAAATATTTCTTAGCAAGGTTTCCTCTACTAGTTGATTTGGGTTTGTTTTAGTACTAACCTCTCTTTTATGTCTTTTGGTTTTCTCTTTGTTTTTGCACCCTCGTGTGTGTATGTTGAGTTAGAATATTTAGCCTGGGGGCATGTGTCCTTAGCTAAGTGTTATTTTATCTCATTGTGAATCCACTTGGATCTCTTCTTTCTTCTCCTTTACCAAGAGTTTGCATTGAATCCATACTATTGCTAAAGTGGGGGCTTAATGTATCATCTTAAAATAGAATCACTTCCATGTTAAGAACATTTAGCCCTTCGAGTAAGTGGTCTGGGGTCATTTCAAGCACCTTGAATAGGTTTTTTCATGGATCTAGCTTTTTCTCCCTATTTTGCTTCTCTCTCCACCTATTTCTAGCCTATTTCTAGCACCTGGTCTTGAGAATCTGAGATCTGTGACCTTATGGTCAAGGTTGACCTTCTAGGCCAAGGTCGACCTCAACTCTAACCTAGGTCATAGTCAAACTTGACTCTGACCTAGGGTAGAGTTGACCTCAACCCTGACCCTAGGTCCAATTTTCAAATTTCAGAGGTTTTGAGATTTCGAGCTTCAGAAAGTTTTATTTTCCCACTTCCGGGTTAGCTGTTTCAGATTTCAGAATGGTAAACTCTTAAATTGCATTTAATCTAGGTCTATTTCTAGGGGTTAAGGTTAATTGGGATTTAATTCTCCAATGTCAGCCTCTCTAGAAGTTTGTGCCTTAGATCACTATAAAAGGAAGCCTTCCTCTCTCATTTCAATCAATCAACAATTCATGAGCAAAAATCAATCAAGGGTGAAATCCATCTCTTTTCCATCTCAAGCAAGCATTTGAGAACTCAAGAAAGATCCAAGACTCCAAGAATTCCATCTAGCATTTTCAAGGAAGCATTCAAGTTATCCATTGAAGATCAAGGATTCAAGCATTCAAGCCTTTGAAGGGATTTGGTTCTAGCATTCGAACCCTAGATCTATCCATCATGGTGGTGTGATCTTCCTTCAAGATCATTTGTTCATCTTCAAGATCCATTCATTCTTCCCTCAAGGTGGATTCCAAGCATGCAATCATGGAGGTTTTGATTTAAATTTTTTAATGTTGTATTCAAGCTTTCATATCAACATACTTGTTTACATTTGAAATACAATTGCATATCTATTGAATATCATAGCTTCATTGTTAGATCTACTTCTACTACTTGCTAGCATTCTCTATTTCAATTCCATTATTAAGGTTGGTTCCAAACCAAGGTTTGACTAAGGCAAACCCCTCATCCAAAGAACAAAACCATTTTTCTTGTAGGTATAGGTACAGGACAGCGAATTGCAGTTCAAATCTGGATACCCTTTTTGGAAAACTTCTGAGATCCGCGAATAAAATTTTCATTAGAGTTGTTTCAGATCAAGGTCGACCTTTAGTGGGGGGTAAGATTGTGCCCTGATCTTGAGGTCAAGGTTGACCTGGCTCCGAAAGATAGAAGTTTTATGGGTTTTCTCTATCTCTACATTTTCATGCCGGATCAAGTTGCAAAATCTCCCAAAACTGAACACAAACATTAGAAATCAGCATTTTCCAGATTTTCCCTATTTTGAGGTTAGTATTTGTTTTCAATTCAATTAAGATTTCAATACATACTTTTCATAACAAAATATAAGGTTTTCTCCTTCATTCATAATCTCCATAGATTGATTCTTTTATGCATTAACCTTTTGGTTGATCAATTTGGATCTCTCCTTTGGGAATTTGGATTTAGGGGTGGATCTTGTATTTCCCATCCCATCATCACACAAACAAACCATTCATATATATATATATATATATATATATATATATATATATATATATATATATATATATATATATATATATATATATATATATATATATATATATATATATATATATATATATATATATATATATATATATATAAGAAAAAAAGCAAGAATGCTTCCCATATTTAGATGCAAAATCCAAATGTGCGAAGATGATCTCTCTAATTTAATTTTCTCATATGTTTCCAAGTCCTTGGAAGATGATGCCACAAACCAATCAGATACATACTCAATCATAAGGGAAGGTGACAAGAAAAGAACCACTATACACTGAATGTGAACACGATCCAAAGATGAAGATGAAGTGACAACTACTGTATCATAATAAATAGGAGAGATAAACCTTCAAATGTGTCTCCCAAATCTGAAATGTGAGATTCCAAAAATAAGGAACTAAGATCTGGAAAATAGGAATCCCAATCATGAAGACAATGATAAACTTGCCAATCATGAATTATGGAACTCTTTGGTGAAGGTTGATCAACTACCTTTGACAAAGAATCGGGAATCTCTAAAGTAACTACGACATCCAAAGGATCAAAAACATGGCTTATATGCTCTGAAGAATGAATTGACATATTAAAATCCAAAAGAGGAGCATTAGGGAGTGTTAGAGTATCATGGTCTCCATATAACTCTTGAATGTGAGTCCAAAGAGCATGTGGACACTCAAAATGAATAGGTGACTCCAAGATGTTACAATGAACATTCTTAAAAATGACTATGAATACCTTAGCCCTATAACCTTTCCAAATATTATGCTCCCAAGGTGTATCAAGAATAAGAACCTCATAGTAAAAATAGGACAATAAATAGAACTCACTAATGAGTGATTATGAAATCACTCCATTCCTTATGATTCCATTTCTCGAGTATAAAAGGAAAACCCATTTTCAACCATAATTCTTTAAAAAAATAGATTTATTCCAACACATAAATAATAAAACTTCCAAAATGATAAACCTAATTTTTAAGAAAAATGTGGGGACCTTTAAAAGGGATAAACAATATAGTGGTTCCACACATTGTGCCAACAAGCTGACAAGAAAGTGCAAAGTTAACACACAAAGCACCACCAAGCACTAGAAAAATCACCAATCCATAGGTCGAGCATGCGAGGATCAAGCCAACCATCCACGTGATTCTAAGCTTATGCTAATAAAAGTGTTGATCGGATTATATTAAGGAATCTAATATTCATTGTGGCATCAATCTAGAATATAAAAATATAATCACACCCTATGTATGATGAGCCAACCATTGCAAAAACCTTCATGGAAACTCTAATCACAAATATTTTTCATAAAACTATATCAAAGCTCTGAATTCATCACAATAAAGAAATAAAGTAGCCAATGAAAAACCATGAGCATTTGAGGAAGAGCCAAGTTGATTTTTGTTACGTCCACAAATTGAAGCATGGTATGAATGAAATATGTGATTATTCCATGTTAATAGAAGATCCTTGGTACCAAAGAAAGAACATAATCAAAAGTTGTAATGAATTGCATGTGGATGAGAGCCTTTCTACTGTAAGTAATTAAATTTGAATAATTCCCATGCTAGCCAATCAAACAAGATGTCGATCAAATGAAAATAGAGCCTTTTCCATACATGAAACCTAGCCGTTATACAAGTGTTAGATCAAACCAAAAAGCAAGGCAAATGCCACACATTGGTTACCAATCCAAGATAGATCATGATCACATAGAGATGTTGATGCTCTTGTGCAGTTAGTTAAGGCTAAAAATGATGACCAGGTTAATAAAATAACACAACTAAATATTCAAGTTACAACTGAAAATAAGTCCCCATTAATAATAATAAAACATTAAAAAATGTACTCCAAAACTAATTTTATAAGGAAGAATATGTGGGTTGTGAAGGAATGTGATCCTCCCAAATACAACTTGACTTGTCAAAAATCTTGGCCATGGACTAAGCACATAAGTGTGTAAGCTAACAGGTGATATAATGTCTTATTAGGTTGACTCAAAAATATTATTGCTTCCACAATGGATTCACAAAGATGGAGTTTCAATAAACCAATGTACATAATAATGACCCACCAAGTTTGAGAAATAACAATTTGTGCCAAATGATAATAGCACATTTAATCATCAATATTCTCAATGTTGAACACAATTTGATTGTAAAATATGTTGAAGATCTCATATGTGAATGGAGTTGCAAGTTAAAGGCTCTGATACCATGTTGGAGTGATTGATTACCCAAGAGTACAACCTGCATAATAACCTTTATGGAGATATATATATATATATTTCACCAGTAGATGAAAAATGTATTGAGATAAAAAAAATATGTATAAAACATTTCTTATAAAGGTAAGGAATAAACCAATAGAAAGATATAACCATACAACTACCAAAAAACTAAATGCACCTACTTATTAATGTCCAAATAAAACTTAAGCTATGAATAAATATTAATTTACTCCAACACCAATGTTGAGGGCAGATCCAAGAATGCCCAACAGATTGTCTTGGAAATGATTAAGGATAGTATTGTAAGAAAATAAGAAGTCCAATAAATCTGATATTTCTAATTTGGAGTATACCATTTCCTCTAAGATCATCACTAAAAATTTTAGCATGAATTGGAGTAGGAACCAAAAGGGTGATTCTGAAACTATTCCTAAAGAGGCTAATCCATATTCCTAGTTCATGGCTCTAGTAATAGAAATTAAATCTAGAAATATTAGCACTATTATTCCTTTAAAGGATGTTATAATAGCTCATCATCCTACCATAAGGAATCAATTCCTCCTAGTTAGGGTTCCCATTCTATTGATGAAAATCCTATACTTGTTTCTCAATTTGTAGACATCATGAACTTGCATCAAAAGGGGGAAAATCAGGTGATTGATTATTGGAGAGAATGGGGAGCCCATGTTCTATTATTCATGATAATAATAATGATAACATTTGGGGATGTAATGTTTTGGAATAAGAGAGTAATTTGGTGCCTTGTGAGGATAGTGTTTGAATGAATATTTTTGTCCTCCTCCTATTGCTACTATTGGTGTGATAGTCCTTATCAGTGCTTACTTGAATAATCTTTCTCCCAATGTGGATAACCAACCACAAAGTGGTAAGGAGGTCATCATGAGACAACCCAAGGACAATATTTGTAAGCACCTTGAAAAAAATGAACAAAATGGATAAGATCATTCCAATTGGTAAAGGAAAGTTTGAAAAGCTCAAAGAAATTAAAATGAAGAAAATATGTTTGGTGATAATGGAACCAAACTCAAAAAGAATGGATTATAATAACAAATTGCCAAAGTGTTTTTATAGTTACAAAATAGAAGTGAGGATAACTTGATCATGAATGCTAATGATGATTAGGTGCATTTTTTGGAATTTTAAGGGGCTAGAGACCCCTGATAGGAAACATGATATCAAGAGATTTCTTAATATGGATAAAACTAAGGACATTGTCCTTGTCCAAGAAGTCAAGGAAACTAATTTTATCCTTGGAACCAATATCAAGTTGATTTTGAAAGATATTGACCAGTTTGTTATGAACCATGATAGAGGTAGAGGAGGTGAAACTATAATTATATGTCTAAAATATGGACACAATATATTAAAATAGTAGGCACCTCTATTTTCAATAGGGTGGTATGGGTTGTTATTGAAAAAGAAGATAAAATGTTTGGAATCTATTATGTGCAGGCTCCTAATGATCATAAGGTCAAAAGAAAATTATGGATCTGGATGTGCAATCTTCCTAATATCCCATGGATTACTGGGGGATACTTCAACATGATATAAAATGATGAAGATAAATATAAGATATTAAACATGAATTGGATGGGTAGTGAAAAACACTTTTGGACTAAGAAGAAAGCTAAATTTAATCTATTTGATCCCTTGGAGGGTAAAAAGATCCAATTTCATAATGTGTGGTTCAGATGGTGCAACGCACTAAGAGGGACTAAGAGAATGTATTCTAGGATTGATATATTTTATGCTAACAAGGATGGTTTAAACTTTATATTAGATAGTCATAAGGACCTTATTGAGGTGTACCCCTACACCCTATCTGATCGTCACCTCATCTGTGCATACATTCTCTTAAATTATTAGTGGCCTAGTAGGAGAGATAATGGGGACAATTTTATCTTAAACACTTCCTTGCTAAAAAGTGAAGTTTGCAGGATTGTTGTGTTCACCTTGAGAGAGGTTAATAAATGGATGCTCAAAGAGATTAATGAGATTGATAAGTAGGTCTATAACACTCAAGGATGGAAAATATTATTTCAAACCATTACCAAGAAATAAGCCATGGACAAGAGAAAATATAAAAAACCTATTAAAAGAATACCTTTTGGTAGTAGAACAAAAATTGCAAAACAATCCTAAATGTATCCAATTTTGTGAAGAATTATCTCAAGCCAAGAATTCAGTAAGGAAGTTGTAACACTTGCAGACTCAAGGTGTAAAAGTTAGATTTAAACTCAATTGGATTAACCATGGAGACAAAGGGACCAAGTTCTTCTTTAGATACCTGAAAGTAAAGAATGTCGTGCGGAGAAGATTAAAATTATTAATAGTCAAGAGAAGTGCATTTCTAAGAAAGATGAAATTAGAAATCATTTTTACAAGTTCTAGAATGAATTATTCACTTCTAAAGGGAAATAGGAAACTAATATTAATGCTAGTAGTAAAATTAAGAGAATGATTCCTAATAAGATTGGTAATTTAGATTGCAAGGAGCTTTCCAAATACCTAAACATTGAAGAGATTAAAAGTGTCATTTATTCTATGAGCAATAATAAAACATCAGGTGAGGACGACCTTCTTATTAAATTTTACAAATACAATATTAAATGGGTTAATTAAGATTTGTTACTTGTTTATAATGAATATTAATAGAAAGGGTTATTGGGGAGTAGCATTAACAAATGGATAATTAAACTATTTCCAAAGTAGGGGGATTAAATGTTGATTAAAAATTGGAGACCTATCACCCTCCTAAGTATGTCCTATAAAACTTTTGGTAGAGTTTTGGCTACATGGCTTGAAGTGATCCACCCTAAGTTAATTAACAACACAAAATTTGGTTTTATTAAAGGTAGGTATATTTTAGAGGATTTACTAAAAAATTGGGAGGCAATGTAGTGGACCAGGATCTCCAATCAAAACTCTATTATGCTTCTATTATATTTTGAAAAATCCTATGATAGGGTTGAGTAATCTTTTTTATGATGGTTCTAGAGGCATTTAGGTTCCCTAAGGATTTTTGTAGATTGGTAAATACCTTACTTAAAGATGCTTCAACTCAAATGGAATTCAATGGTATTTTAATTAAGCCTTTACATTGGAAAGTTCTATTAGAAAAAGTTGTCCACTTGCACCTACACTTTTTGTCATAGTGGGTAATGTTGTTCATTATAATCTTAGGGATGTGATGAGTTTTTATAAATTTAAAGGTATTAAGTTAGTGAATGATGAGGACCTTCTAATTTTATTTTTTGTGATGATATAATCCTTTTTTTAAAATTAGAGGAAGAAAATTAAGATAATATAATCCATAAACTTGATCTATTTTGTCTTGCTTCAATTCCTAAGATTTATAAGGCTATGTCTAATATCCTAGAGTAGTTTAAGAACCCCATTGAATGGTGCTTGCCTCAATTCCTAAGATTTATAAGGCTATGTATAATATCCTAGAGTAGTTTAAGAACCCCTTATTATCTCTACTAAGCATTAAAGGTTGTCATTATTATCAAAGGCTATCAAAGAATATCGGTCGATTACATATATCAAGCTAGTCGGTAACTATAAGCAAAATAGGACAGTCAGTTATAGTGTATACACCGAGCATCAGTTAGTTTACTGAGCATCAGTAAACACCAATACTGAGCTATAGTAAACACTGAGCATTAGAATGAACACTGAGAAGTTTATACAGTGTTTACCGAGGATCATAGGAAATGACATAGTAATCAAGAATGACACATTCTTCTATGCAAATGGTTACAATAGATCAAAAAACATTTTACCAAGATCAAGAACAATTTATTGTTAAGACACGATGAAGATTCTATGTAATAGTTTGATCTAGGTCATTTTTGTACACCGTAGATCTTAGGGTTTTTGTCTAAGGTTTGTAAACCTAATTTTGTATAAGCGGCATAATGTTGTATGCTATATATTTTGTATATTACATCATTTTTTATTTGAACTAATGTATGAGCAAAGAAGCACTTGAAGTTCTAGCCAACCTTCAAGATTATCAATTAACAGAGCAAATCAGTATTCAGAGGTTATTAGATTAAGCAGAATCAGAGCAGGCTAACTGAGCAGTTCAGAGTAGAGATTCATCATAGTAAAGGTGATATTTTATCAATACTTTATTTATCTGTATCAGACAATCAAGTTGTCATTAGCAGATAGTTACCTATTTCTTTCTAACAATTGTAATAGAGTTTTGGTTAAATCTCTTAATAGAGTAGACTTGACAATCTTATTGTAAATCTCTTAACTGAGTGCACACTCAAGTAGTGTTGCTAAAATCCTATAACTAGGTAGATCTAGCTGATCTAATATGTTACTCCTAACAGGGTAAGATCACCAGAAGTGATCGAAACTTGTAGCCCTAACAGGCAAACCTTTTCTATCTGCAGTAGTGAAGAATTTGTGGGTGTCATCCCCACCGCAGTTTTTACCTTCTAACAAGGGTTTTTGCGTTACCAAAATACTTGTGTTATGGGAATGTTATATTGTTAATTTCATATTATTTACTTTCACAATTTGAATGAATGAATGATACATGTATTAGATACAAGTTATTTTGGAAGGTTATCAATGTTTTATGTTGCAGATCTGAAAGGTTAATGTGTTTAAGTTTTTGTGGGCACTGATTCACCCCTCCCCTCTCAATACCCTATCTCTCCTAATTCTAACACCCTTTGAATGGTGCAATAAATATGACTTTTTAATGAAGGAGACCCAATAAATAGGTGAGATATCTTGGGATCGCATTTTCTATTAGCCCAAACCTTTAAGGAGCAAGTGGTTTTGGATCAGGACTAAATTAGAGAAGAAACTTGATGGTTGGTACAAACAATTTTTATCCCTTGGAGGTAGAATCTAGGTTTTCTAAAAGATTATATCCTCTTAGAGCTTGTACTATACTTTTGTTTGGTTATTTAGTAGTTATAATTTTAATGATATTTAGAAAAAAAATAGAGCATTCATATGGCTTGATGGTAAGGGTAAAAAGAAGCACTTGGTAAAGTGGGAATGATGTTGTATAGATAAGAAAATTAGTGGTCAAGGGCTAAAGGACTTGAGAAAGAAAGGTGTGGCACTTGTTGTTAAATGGACCTTTATGGATCTTGAGGGTAGTGAACTCTAAAAAGTGAAAATTATAAATTACATTGCTCTACTGACATTTTTAAAGGTTGGCCAATTGTAGGTAAGTAGTCTACTTTTTCAAAGTTGTGGATTATTTTCTCATCAATAATTATATGGGAGATATGGAAGGAGTGCAATCGGAGAATTTTCCAAGGTAAGTGTGAATCTCTTAACAAAGTGAAATATAGAATTGATTCATTTATTGAAGAATTAATGAGTGCAACCACTTCTCATATTAATCCCTCAACGCCTTTTACTATATGGGATAGTGCAGTTCATAAATTTTGGCCAGGAATTAGAATTTGATTTGAGAATTATATAAAAGATAAGGTTGGGAGTATTATGGACAAAAAGAGTGTGGTGTGGCATAGACCAGATCAAGGATGGGTTAAAATAAATTTTGATGGTCCTCACAAGGAAATTTTGGGGCTTCTGGGGTAGGGGCTATTACGAGAAATTATGATGGAGAGACAGTGACTTATGCTATGATGAAATTGAGTGATGGGTCTAATAATGTTGTAGAGGCTAAGGATGCTTTGTTAGCTGTTAAATTGGTATTATGTTTGAAACTTGAAAACTTACATTTATATGGTGATTCTAAGGTGATCATAGATGCAATCCAATAGGGAAACACTCATGTGTGGCATCTCCAAAATTTTATTTTAAATATTAAAATAGAGTTATCCAAATTTAAGGATTTCAAAATAAATCACACGTTAAGGGAAGGTAATCATGAAGTTGACACTATCAAAATGGGCAGTCTCTTTGGGTAATAAATATGAGATGATTTTTGAAGACTTTAAATTAATTAATATGGATTGAGATGATCATTTAATGATTAATAGAGATTGAGCATAGATTTTCCATTGGGATCAAAAGTGGTTAAGTGTGTGTCATGACTTTCAAAGAGCCCAAAGAACTTGATGTGACAACCAGCAGACTATCTCTCTGAATAATGATATCATTAATTGTGATGCCCAAATTTCGGGGCAAAACACAACAAAATTTTTTTTTAAGAAGGATTAAAGTGATAAAGTTACCGTTATTTCTATAGTGAGGTAACCAATTCCCGATAAGCTCATATCGAGAACCAACTTGTGATACTATTGAATTGACGTTTTCATTTACCAATATATCAATACTAATTAAATCTATATAACGTCGTACCCATTTGATCAATGTACTTAGTGCCAATTAAGGAATTTAAAGGGGTAACGTTAGTTAATGTTTATAATTAAATATTTTATGTATTATTAATTAATAATTATAATATAATAATTAATTAATATAGTTATTAATCAATTATTAAATTATAATATATTAACTAATAATATGAGCAAACCTTTTTGATAATAAAATTGCTTAACATAAAATCTATCTAATGTTATTAATAACACATGAATCTCAAAAAAAATAACATATTAAATTAATATCCTAAACTAACTCAACAACCTACTAATCTACTAAAATAAACATCCTACTAATTGATCTTATCTACTAAACATCCTACTAAACAATCTTATCAATCAACCTATTAACCTTTCAAATCCCTAGCCTACTCCCTACTCACACATGCTCCTCACATACATAACTCAAAAGGGTTACTATGCGTACACGAATACTTTCCTAGCAAAGCGTAATGGCACAAAGGTTCCTAGAGTTGAACCTAGTGCTCTGATACCAAAATGTGATGCCCAAATTTCGGGGCAAAACATAAAAAAATTTTGTTGGTTGTGTTTTGTCCCGAACTTTTGGGCATCACATTAATGCAGTTCATAAGGTAAAGGTAGTTTATTTAATAATAATTTTCCTGACTAGATGATCACAGGAAAGCATCTGAGTGCAAAATGTGAAAGGTGACAACAGTCTGTTCTTGGTTAAAGAAAAAAGGATTGGAGTGATGATTATTAAAAAGGCAAACATAATCATGAGTTGAAATGGGAAGGATGCGGAGGTGTAAATTTCTATAAGTAAAAGAGGAGTAAGCAGGTGTTATCATAGTGAAAGTAGAGTTAATTTGGAAATTTGAAGAGATTTGGAGATAGAAGGTTCATTTGGTCGTTATGGAAGCCACATTCTCAGTAGATATTGATATTAGGAAATATAAGGGATTCAAAGGGCTGGAAAGTGTAGAAAGGTTGCATGGTCTACTCAAAATTAATAATCCAAATATGATCCATGCAATCCTAGATGTGTTAGGCCCATAGTTTCAAGAAAGGGAGAAAAAATGGAGAGTCAATTTAGATGTGATCTCCATGGTTATTTCATGGGGTTTGGAACTGGGTGAAGGCACATAATAAGTGCGGAGGATTGTAACTACTATGTTCAACAAGGAGCCGCTGGTAGATTTGGATTTCATTTTAGAATGGGAAGTTCTAGGGGTGGGCTCGTACATTAGGGAATGTTTTGAAGATGAAGACAATGCTAGAATTTTTGGTCTTGTTCCCTTTTTGCATTAGTAGGGAAGAGTGGGTAAAGTACAATATAAAAGTAAAAGGTCCATGGCATGGCAGAAAGTGAAGGACAAAATCGACATGCATGATGGATGTAAGAAAGCAGTGGCAAGAATTAAGAATCTAATTGTTCCTCACCTTGGTCAAAGCCAAAGGAATAACAAATCCCTGGGGGTGTAACTATCACCACATGATATTTGTTCTTTTTTTATGGAAGCAAGGAAGTTTTTGTGGGTGTGGTGGAATAGTAATGAAGATGGCTAAACCTAAGAGAGGCAGGATTGTGGTGATAGAACAAATAGATGTGAAGACTAGAGGTTGGGGTGTGATGATGCAGGGGCATCCAAGGTTTAGGTAGGTGCATTTTGTGTCCTCAGAAAATTGCATGGAGTGTTTGTGTTTTGGCTGGTTTTTACTTGATTGCAGCCTTGATCGACGATCTCAGTCATTGAAGGAAGCTAGGTCACTGAAGGAACTCGGTAGTCTCTAGCGCTCGGTGAAATTTGTTGCTTGGTCATGCCTGCGGTACTCAATCGATACTAGTGCTCAATGATGCCTGGCATGCTCGATGATTTTACTGTCGCTCAATAGTTTTGACTTACCGATTGGAGTTCTGTGTGATTTGTTGAGCCAACTTGGTGAATTAATTGTTGGTAGCCATTGTCTTGGGACGACATGCAAAATTAAATGTTTGTATACATTTGTAAGCTAACTTGTATGGCATTTAATTATTGTTTTGGGGAGTTAAGGGTTTCATCCAACCAACTTGTGGTTGATGATTAGTATTTAAAGAGGGCTTGGGTAGATGTTTAGGAGATGGTAGGGATAGAAGATTAGAGAGATAGAACTTAGAGAAGAAAGGTTCAGGACTTGGAGACTTAGCAGATCTGGAATTCAGATGCAAAACTGAAGTGGGTGAAGTTGTGGAAAAGTTCTTGATGTTCTTGCAGATCAGATTGTAATCTGATAGTCCTTTGTAGCAGAGCTAGGGGTTACATACTTGGGAACAAGGAGATTGCTTAGAGGCTTGTGATCTCAAGTTTAGATCTACCTTAGGGTTTCCATCAGCTTCTGATTGTCTTCAAAGTTGAACTAGTTGAGATTGTATTAGATCTAGTTGTGGATCTTGCAGAATTATTTCATTTTGTAATTGGCCCTAACTCGAAAGGCCTTACAGTCGGGCATGTTAATGCAAATTACTTGAAACATTTATGGTGTTGTCTATTGTGTTGAGTATTCCTTTGTGTGATTCTTTTGGCTGCAAGGTTTGGACTGTCCTTCATTGGATCCACCATCCTTGACTGCATAAGGTGGTATTAGAGTGAAGGTTTGTTCCTATTGGAGCGAGTGTTGATCTTGTTGGAGCATAAGTTTGACCTAGCAAGGTTGATCTTACGAAGTTGATCTTATTGAAGCATAGATTATGTGCAATTTGGATTACAGATCCGAAGCACTGAACTTTTGAAATTGTGCCCTAGTTGTTTACAAGGTTGCAGGTTGAGATTTGACTTGTTGCAACTTGGAGATTGTCACAAGGAGGTTGGTGAGGGTTTGTTGTAGAGGGTTTCTCTTATCTTTAAGGATGCCTCCAAGAAGATTGGACCCTAGAGTTATTTCTGATCTTTGTGATACTATTGAATCCTGGATCATAGAGAAGGTGAAATCAAATTTCAGATCTAAGTTGGAATTAATGAAGAATGATATGGTCATCGAGATCATGAGAATTGTTACCAGTATACCTCAAAATGTTGGTACTGAGGATGGCTATGAAGAAGCTACTGAAGAATTTGAAATGGCTGGATCTAGTGGTGATGACCAAAGGAACAGATCTTGTGAAGATAGAATTGCTTAGTTTCCTAGATCTGCTGCTCGATTTAGTAATTACCGAATGGAAGTTTCTACTTTCTCTGGTACTTTGAAGCCTGAAAATCTGATTGATTGGATTGGTGAACTCAAAGATTTCTTTGAGCTAAAAGAAATTGAAGATCCTCTTCGGGTGATATTAGCACAGATAAAGTTGAAAGGACATGCTGCTCTTTGGTGGAAGGAACTACAAAGAGACCGAGAAGATGAAGGTGAAACAAAGATCAATCGATGGA
The DNA here is from genome assembly GCA_027943335.1 of Chamaecyparis obtusa. Classification (NCBI taxonomy): domain Eukaryota; kingdom Viridiplantae; phylum Streptophyta; class Pinopsida; order Cupressales; family Cupressaceae; genus Chamaecyparis; species Chamaecyparis obtusa. Next base: position 18,850 of record BSBK01000680.1, on the reverse strand, counting down.
GATTGAAGGTGACTAAGTTGAAAGCTAAGTTCATACTGGCTGACTATGAGCTTGACTTGTTTAAGAAGTTGCAAAATCGAAAATAGAAGGATTTGTTTGTTGAAGATTATACCAAGGAGTTCTACAAACTGACTATTCAGTTTCGACACCGAGAGCTTGGTAAGGAAAAGGTAGCTCGGTGTGTGAATGGTTTGAGATTCAATATTTAGGGTGAGCTTGGTATGCTAAAGATTGATTTCATTAAAGATGCTTATTAGTATGCTTTGAAGGCAGAAGATAAGTTGAAGAGGAAACAACCTAGTAAATCCTGAGGGAAAGAAAAGATTGATCACTCAGTGAAGGATAAGCTGACTGATGCAAAAGATGAATAGAAACCTATGGAACCAAAGAAGAAGATAGGTAGAGTTATCTTTAAGGGTACTTGCTATAATTTTGGGGAGGAAGGAAACCATTATTTTGAGTGTACACAAAAGAAGGTTGACCGATGAACTACTGTGATGAATGAGAACATTCAAAATGAACTTGAATCAAAGAACTTGCTACTTTGGTGAACATTTCTTAGTACAAAGGATGAACCTTGTCAAAGGAGTAACTTGTTTAGGACCCGATGCAGGACTAAAGGTAAACTCTATGATCTAATTGTTGATAGTGGTAGTACTGATAACCTTGTTGCTAAAGACCTAGTTCAAAAACTTGGTTTGTGTAGAATGAAACATCCTTGTCCTTATAGACTTGGCTAGTTGCATGATGTTCATGCTTTGGAAGTCAGAGAACAATGCTTCATTAATGTTCAGATTGGCTAGTACAAGGATCTTGTGCTTTGTGATATTGTGAAAATGAATAGTTGTGATATATTTCTCGGTAGACCTTGGCAATATGATTATAGAGCTATTTATGATTGTGTAAGAAATGTGTTTACTGTTGAGAAGAATGATAGGAAGTTTTCACTGATGCCTTTAATGGATACAATGCTCAGTAGGAGAAGCTTGAGTATTGGTAACCGAGTTGAGATTGTAGATCCAGAGAAAATGAATGATCAGTATGAAGAATTGACCTGTACATTGTCTAGAAAAGACTTGAAGAGACAGAGGAAACTGAAGTGGAAGACTTTGCAAGTAGAAAAGGTGGAGGAATTGTATGTGAGGAACCAGTTCAAGATTTATGTGTTGACTCCTAAAAGATTTTCTTCTCACATATGAACATCTTTTGGAACCTGGGGTGTCTGATGTAGGGGCATCCAAGGTTTAGGCAGGGGCATTTTGTGTCCTCAGCAAACTACATGGAGTGTTTGTGTTTTGGCTGGTTTTTACTCAGTTGCAGCCTTGACCGATGGTCTCGGTCATTAAAGGAAGCTCGGTCAGTGAAGGAACTCAGTAGTCTCTAGTGCTCGGTGAAAGTTGTTGCTTGGTCATGCTTATGGTACTCAGTCGATACTGGTGCTCAGCAATGCCTAGCATGGTCGGTGATTTTACTATCACTCAGTAGTTCTGACTTACCAATTGGATTTATGTGTGATTTGTTGAGCCAACTTGGTGAATTAATTATTGGTAGCCATTGTCTTGGGCCGACATGCAGAATTAAATGTTTATATATATTTGTAAGCTAACTTGTATGGCATTTAATTATTATTTTGGGGAGTTAAGGGTTTCATCCAGTCGACTTGTGGTTGATGATTAGCCAACTTGTGGTTGATGATTAGTATTTAAAGAGGGCTTGGGTAGATGTTTAGGAGATGGGGGGGACAGAAGATTGGAGAGATAGAACTTAGAGAAGAAAGGTTCGGGACTTGGAGACTTAGCAGATCTAGAATTCAAATGTGAAACTGAAGTGGGCGAAGTTGTGGAAAATTTCTTGATGTTCTTGCAGATCAGATTGTAATCTGATAGTCCTTTGTAGCAGAGCTAGGGGTTGCATACTTGGGAACAAGGAGATTGCTTGGAGGCTTGCGAGCTCAAGTTTAGATCTACCTTAGGGTTTCCATCAGCTTCTGATTGTCTTCAGAGCTGAACTGGTTGAGATTGTATTGGATCTAGTTGTGGATCTTGCAGAATTATTTCATTTTGTAATTGGCCCTACCCTGGAAGGCCTTACAATCGGGCATGTTAATTAAAATTACTTGAAACATTTATGGTGTTGTCTGTTATGTTGAGTATTCTGCTATGTAATTATTTTGGCTGCAAGGTTTGGATTGTCCTTCATTGGATCCACCATCCTTGACTGCATAATGTGAATAAAGCTAGTAGCCTTTAGGGATAAAGGGCAGTTTTGAGAGACCTAAAAAATGCAGGGAGAATTTAAACATTGGACACAGAAGGGCTTTTTTTTAGTTGGCAGATAATAATAGAAAAGAATGGTTCTTAGTTAAAGTGTCCCCATGAAGGGCTTTGATAGTATTAGATAGGTCTACATAGTAGTTGTTAGGAAAAATCTATTTTCTAGCTTTTAAATATGAATGTATGCAGATAGATTCATTTAGTTAATGAGATAGAGATCAGAGTATGGCATAAGTAATGTTGGGTTGCTTTGTAATTAGTTAAATATTTTCAGTTGGTGTTTTACTATCATGATGTAATTTCCTTTTAATATAATATAAATACAAATACTGTTACCGACCAAAAAAAAAGAAATTACATTTCTCTTTTTGTTCTTAAAGGTGCTAAATAATGAAAAAATATGTCTCTTACTGACTTCCATACATGTAGGCAAATTTTTATCCTCATTAGGTCCAAGTTATTCTAGTCTATGGAAGACTTGCAACCTTATTATTGATAAAGTTACAAACTAGAACTTCATCCTTCATAAGAGTAATGTTTATGGGGGTGAGGTCAATTTGGTGGAACTTGAATTATAAAGGTAAGCAACTCGCTTTGTTGCAATTTTTCTCTTCTAAGAAGTGGGCCTCGTCGAGTATTAAGTGTTTCAATGATATCTTTTGCAATGATCAACTCCTAGATTGGGCTTCTCTTAGCATTAGATATAAAATACCTCACTCAAACTGGAGGACTTACACTATTCTTAAAGAATCTTATATGAATTTTAACAATCTTGTCATCTATATAGGAGAAGAGGAACAATCAGTACAAAAAAACAATAAATTAGTGCATAAAATAACATCGGGTTTTAGTGTAATTTTGGCCCTGAAATGAGCCTTTGCATTGGCACAAAACCCAGTCCAACTGCTTCCATTCGAAGGTGATGCATTTAGCACCATAGTTCATGCTATATTTTGAGTTATCACTTGTATCGACCGTGGTGCCATAACTGTGCTTACCCCATTCTTAGCACAAGAAATGAAGTGGGCAATTATGTCCCTTTTTTCTAGATTTTGCGTTGGATTTTGCTTCCACATTTAATCCTTGTCTTGCTTCTATTTTTTCATCCAATCGTGCTTCTGATTTTGCTTCTTATTATTCTTCCACTTTTACTTCTTATTATGCTTCCACTTTTACTTCTATTATAACGTCCTTTGTCGCTTATGATTTGGTTTCCTATTTTGCTTCTAGTTTTGCTTCCCATTTTTCTTTTGTTTTTGCTTATTTTTTTGTTTCCATTATAATGCCATCTATTGCTTTTGGTTTTACTTCAAGGTTTGGTTCTCATATTGTTGTTGTTGCTTCCAGTTTTTATTTCTCTATAACGCCCTTTATTACTTATGGTTTTGCTTCCATGCTTGCTTCCTTGTTTTCTTTTAGTTTTGCTTCCAATTTTTTTTCTTGTTTTTCTTTTGGTTTTTCTTCCATTATAAAACTATTTCTTGCTTCTATTTTTTCTTCATATGTTTCTTCTAGTTGGATGCCTATTTTAATACCACTTGTTGCCTTCAATTTTTCTTCTAGCATTACTTCTAGTTTTGCTCCCTTTTTTGCTTCCATTTTCTACTCCTAGTTTTACTTCTGATATGGCTTCCGATCTTGCTTCTTATGTTTCTTCCAATTTTTCTTCCATTTTGACATCTTTTTTTCCTTCTAATATGAATTCTATTACTACATATTTGTTTCTTCTAAAATTGCTTCCATTCTTACTCTTTTGTTTGCTACATGAATTGCTTCTATTTTTGCTTCCTAGATAATGCTAGGCTTTACTTTTGGTTTGGCTTCCATTGTTGCTTCCATTTTTACTTCTAAAAATGCTTTTTATTTTACTAATTCTATCTATTATTAATTTAATATGTTTTATTGATATCATGAAACCCATGCTGACACCAAGAATGTGCACATCAAAATATCTATAATTTAATTGAATTTAACAACATCCATCCTAAGCAACAAATTTAAATTGTCATACATAATAAATATTCATCCAAAAATCATCAACCACTTTCAATATGTATAAAATTACAAGTCAATACTAATAAGATCATTATATATAACTAAAACAAGTGAAAGTCCAATATGCTAGTAGATAAAAAAACATGTCAAAATGATACATGTACAAATTATATAAGTAAAAATGATAAATTATGTAACTGAAAATGATACAAGGATGATACATGTCAAAATGATATAAGTGAAAATGATACATGTCAAAATGTATCAGCTCAATAATATGGTAGTGCGGGTCGTGAAAATGATACATGTCAAAATGTATCAACTCAATAATATGGTCATCATCAAATTATCACCATATGCATCAGTAGAATATAATATATATCAACTCAATAATATGATATTGTCGCATCATCATCATCATCATCACCACCACGGTCATCATCACCATTACAGTCATTGTCATTATCATCATCATCATTAGCCTCAGTATCTTTTGTATCTATGTCATCATCACCCTCTACCCTGTGATCTGGATTAGAACCAATATATTCTGGATTTGTATCTTTAGGATCAACGTCATCTTCTAGAAGACCCAAGTTTTTCACAAAAACAAAATTATTTTAATGAAAAGTTATTATTTATTTAATTCAATAAAATATTTTTGTGTTATATATCTGTTAAAATAATAACAAAATATAAGAGAGAGATAGGAAATTGTTTAATCAATGAGATTAGGAATAAGGAGATTTACCATGAATAATCACAACTCTAGGAGCATTCACCAAAGAAAGAAGCAACAAGGAGACAATATTTTGAAGGGGGAAAAGCATAAAAAAAACCTCTGTGATATAATGAAAGTGGCAAAAATGCCTAAGAATGAGAGAGAGAGAGAGAGAGAGAGAGAGAGAGCTCATACAATAATAATCAAGAAGAAGAAGTATCTCAAGTGAGAGAGAAGGAGAGCCATCTCTTTTAATAGAGATGTGAGAAAGGAGTTATTTGTAACTCCCATTTCTATGTATGCCACATTTCACTAGTGTGTGAGACAAGTGTAGGATTCCTCATAAGGAGGAATATTTGTTTTCCTTAATAAAGAAAATTACAAATATGACATGTCCTCCCACTTGGACTAGAGGATGAATACAATAGGATACCTTGGTTTATCTTACATATTTACCAAGGAAAGATTAAATTCTAACAGCCTCCTTTAATCTTTACTTGGGGGTTTATAATCAAAGGGTTTTAAACCCAAATTTGTACAATGAAGCTAGAATTTCTCTCTAGAGGGAGGCTTTGTCAAGATATCTGCAACTTGATCTTCTCCTCTGTAGAAGATGAGGGACACTTGTCTATCTTGAATGTGTTCTCTGATGAAGTGATGATGGAGAGAAATGTGCTTAGATCTTGCATGGTAAACTAGATTCTTTGCTAAGGCAATTACACTTTGATTATCACAATATAAAGGTGTGGGTTCTTATTGAGGTAGACCCAAATCTTCAAGTATTCTTCTAAGCCATAGAGCTTCTTTAGAGGTAGTATTACATCCTTTATATTTAGCCTCAATAGAACATAATGAAACTGATTGTTGCTTTTTACTTTTCCAAGAAATTGCACCTAAACCAAGGAAAAAATAGTAACCACTAGTGGATCTCCCATCATTGGGGTCACCTCCTAGATCTGAATCAGAATAACTTTTAAGAGTAAAATCAGAAGTAGAATCATAAAATAAATCATAATTTAGAGTAACTTTAATATATCTTAGGATTCTTTTAGCAACTTTTAAGTGAGATTGTTGAGGTTTAGACATGTATCTAGAAACTAAGCCTACACTGTAAGATAAATCAGGTCTAGTGAGGGTTAGATAAATTAAACTACCTACAAGTTCTCTATAAGAAGTAGCATCTATGAAAGGATATTGCATATCTATCATTAACTTAGTTCCTAATTCACAAGGAATAGAAACATCATTAGCATTAGTCATATCAAATCTTTGTAAGAGATCTTGAGCATACTTAGATTGAGAAACAAATATACCATTAGAAGTTTGCCAAATTTGCATACCTGAGAAGTAGTGCAAGATGCCTAAATCTGTCATTTGAAAGTTTTGATTGAGTTGAAATTTAATTTTATAAAGTAAAGGAGTAGAGCTAGAGGTAAGGATTAAATCATTAACATATAAGATAATAATAATAATGTCATTTTCAGTCTGCTTAATATACAATTTTGGATCATTTTTACTTCTATCAAAACCTTGAGAAATGAAGAAAGAATTGATTTTAGAATACCATTCTTTAGGAGATTGTTTTAAACCATAAATAGAATTCTTGAGTTTACAAACTAAATGTTCATTACCTCATTGAATAAAACCAGGAGGTTGAGACATATATATTTCTTCATGCAAATCACCATTTAAGAAGGCACTTTTAACATCCATTTGGTGAATAGGCCAATTCATTTTAGCAGCTAAAGAAAGAACAACTTTAATAGTAGGCATTTTAGCAATAGGAGCAAAGGTTTCATTATAGTATATTCCTTCAACTTGATAAAAACCACGTGCAACTAGTCTAGCCTTAAATTTACTAATTTCATTATTGGAATTTAACTTAGTTTTATATAACCATTTACAAGAAACTAGGTTTTTACCATGAGGTAAAGTAACTAAATCCCAAGTATTATTAGAAATTAAAGAGTCATATTCTTCTTGCATAGCAATTTTCTAATGAGGTTGATTTTTAGCTTGATCAAAGGTTTGAGGATCATTAGATTTAGAGAGAGAAGTCATAAGAGCATAATTGTTGTAGTTTATCCTTCTAGGTTTAAGTCCACCCATTCTAAAAATGTAATCATCACCTTCATTAAATAAATCTTTAAACCATTTAGGATTTCTCCTAGAATTAATAGAAATATTACTAGGAGTAGTAAACATATTATTACTATCATCGTCATCATCACTGCTACTACTAGAAGGAACAAACTCATTAGAAGGAGTGTCATTACTATCTTTATGTTCATCATTATCCTTAGTATTATCCTTAGATTTAGGAGCAGAAACAGAAGGAACAAAAGCATTAGGAGCATAAATTTGAGGAGTAGGGTTGAGAGATGGAGGTTGGTCCTCCACAAGAACTATGTTGCTGTGACTAAAATCAGAATCTAAAATCTGAGAATAGTCATGGACACCATTTTCAGCAATGCAAACATCTCTAGCTATGTGAACTTTATTACTAAGAGGATCATAAACTCTATAACCTTTGGTGTTCTTAGAATAGCCAACAAATATATGAGGTGAGGATTTAGGATCTAACTTTTTCCTTTTTTGTTTAGGTGTGTGAACATAAGTAATGGAGCCAAAAATTGATAAATGAGACAAGTTGGGTTTCCTTCCTGACCACACTTCTTTAGGAGTTTTATTTGGTAGGGCCTTAGTAGGAGTTCTATTAAGAATATAGGTGGCACATGCCATGGCTTCAGCCCAAAATTTATAATCCATATTTCTAGCATGTAAAAAACATCTACCCATTTCTACTATTGTTCTATGCTTCCGTTCTACCACACCATTATGTTCTGGTGTATAAGGAATGGTAAGCTCATGTTTGATACCAAAGGATCTTAAATAAGAATGGAAAGCATGATTAACATATTCAATACCATTATCAGTCCTAAGAATCTAAATTTTACAACCACTTTGTCTTTCTACAAAAACATGAAATTCAGCAAAAATATCAAGGACTTTATCTTTACTATGTAAGAAATAAATCCAAGTTCTACGAGAATAATCATCAACAAAAGTTAAAGCATTTTTAGAGCCTGAAATAGAAGTATTTTCCATAGGACCTAAAAGATCACTATGAATTAGAACTAATTTATTATTAGCTCTCCAAGATGATTTATGGGGAAAGATTCTCTATGCATTTCACCACTCATACATCCATTGCAATCAAACTTAGAAGTAGTAAACTTAGGTAGCCCATCTACCATATTTTCTTTTTGCATTAATGAGATATAATCAGAATTTAAATGTCCTAGCCTTTCATGCCAAATGTGAAAATCAACAGTAGTGAGTAATGAATATCTAGGAGAGACAAATTGATAAAATTTAAAGAGATTATCATCATCCAATTTAGCACCAACAACTATCTAATCAGTATTGGGATCAATGATATGGAAATTATTTTTATGAAACACAAACTTATAATCTTGACATAATTGAGGAACAGAAATAAGGTTAGCTTTCAAATCAGGAACATAAAGCACATCATGTAATTTACCATTTGGAATAGAAACATTACCAGTTCCTTCAACTTGACAGCAGTGATTATCAGCTAAAGAAATAGGAATATTCATAGAATTAGGTTACAAAGAATCAAAGACTTCCTTATGAGATGTAACATGTTGAGATGCACCACTATCAATAATCCATTCAAGTGGTTTAGAAGAATTAAAATAGACAGTAAAAGCAAAACAAGATTGATTTCCATTAGGTTTTCCATTTCAGTAGTTTTGAGAATTATGTTGATCATCCTTTTGTTTTTTACAATAGTTATGTATCAAGTGACCACTTTTACCGCAATAGGTGCAATGTGGCCTATTTGACTAATTATTATTATGATAGTTGTTGGAAGGCCTAGAATTGTAATGATCATTAAATTGTTGGCCTGAGTTATTATTTGAATTATTAGTATTGTTAGATCTTTGATAGTTTTGGTTATTTTGATTAGTGTTAGAAGATCTATTGTTATTGTGACTTTGAGAGACATATGCATGTTCGTGAGTTTTAAGTATGCCAAATTGAATTAATTTTGCTTCTTCTTGACGCAACATATTTTTAAAGATGACATAAGTTAATTGAGATGCTAAAGAAGGAATAGCTAACTGAGAGTAAATATTTGTAATAAACTGTTGGAACCGTCTAGGCAAACATTTACGAATAATTGTGTGGATTATCCTTAAATCAAAAAGAGGAACTTGTAAACCAGTTAGTAAAACTTTAATGGAATCAAACTTGAGCAAGAAATCATCAACAGAGTTGAAATCAGTATACCTGAGGTCTTCAAGTTGGTCTTGAAGCTGGATTTTTTGAGTCTCATCCGCACTGTCATAGGTATTTTTCAGGATGTCCCAAGCCTGATGGGCTTCTGTACAAGTAGAAATTAAGACATATAATTTAGGACTTAAGGAGATCCTGATTAAACCAAGTGCTTCCTCATTTTTAGTCTGCCAAGCAGTTTGGTCAGCTTGAGGAGCAGAGGCTGCGAGTTTTGAACTCGCATCAGTTGCAATATCTAAAATATGTCTAAATCTAAAGATGAAGGTCATGTGCATTTTCCAAGCATGATAATTTGTACTAGTTAACTTTATTTCTGGCATCAGGGTAGTCATGGTTAAAAATGGAGATTAAAGAAATGAACACCTAAACTAGAGATAAATAAATGAAAACTTTAACAGAACTCAAAAAAGAAACTTAGATCAAACTATATACACTTGCATGCAACAACAGGAAGCTATAAAATCTTACACCAAGGAGGCATGTAAGGAAAAAACAACCTGAGGTAAAACAAAAATGAAGAACACACAAAAGAAAAAAGATCTCGGTTAAGTTGTTATTGATTAACAGATAACACAAGAATCTTTTGCATGCAAAGAGAAAGAGAACTAAATAACCTAAAAACACAATCTTGCAAAATAGATGAGTTAATGAAAATAAATCAGATTAAACTAACTTAAATGAACAGAGATGAACTTGCAAAAAAATGATTAATATAAAGAATATTAACTGGGTAAAAAAACTAGATAGAATCTGGAATAAAAAATGTATATGGAATCTAACTACAGAAACCTACAACCCTTAATACTTGAATTAAACTACAACCAGAATAATATAAATTATAAAGGCAGTGATGTTAGGGCGATTCAGAAGCACAATGGAGAAGAATTCCCTTTAGAAAATGAGTACAAATATGATAAAACACCTTATATAAATTAAAAGGATTAAAATACCCCTCTTAAGAAAAAACAATTACTCTTTTAAAGAAAAAAAATTATATATAAAAAACTTAAATGACTAAATTTCTAAAAAAAAATTAAGAATAACCATATAATGAAATATAGAGAATATACTTTAATTTTTTTTTTTATAAAAACCTAAACCTAAAATCTAAGATCTAAACACTAAAAACTAAGATCAGACTTTAAAAACTTAAAGGAAAAATAGAATAATATAGACTTACTCGAACATACTAAAAAAGGATAAGTCAAGGATTATTCTCTTGCCTCCTGTGATTTCTCTAAACATGAATATAAACAAAGCAATAAGAGATTAAATTATCAATTAAAAAAATTCCAAAATCAACTGCAGATCCAATTGAACTCTTCCGTAGCAGATGGGGTTTGATTAGCTGCATGCAATGCTAGCAATGAATATTTCTCTGAATGAAAAAAAAATGAATACGTTATAAACAAAATAGACAATGTTAATGAGTACAAGGACAATGTTAAAGTTGTACTCTGATCAAAACATACCAAATTCTGATCACTAAAAACCTAGAAGTGAACTAAATCATATAAAACATTTAGCAGATAAAACGATTAGTAGATCTCCATAAAATGAATGCACATCATCGAGGCGGGAAAAAATGCCTACTATAGAGAAAAGCTTGTCATGAAAAATTATGTAGAGTGAAATTTACCTTGCGCATGTAAAACTAGTGTAGGTGGGAGATTGCATGGCCCTTGTGCACCACTGTTGGTGTCTGCCGCTATGTTCTTGATAAGATTATGACCATAACACCCTGGCGGAGCCTTTGACTTATGCAAACAAAATAGAAGCAAAAAAAGCCTTTAAGGAACTTCTTGAGGCTGCACATGTTGAATCTTATTGGACCTGGGAGCAGGCTATGCAGATAATCATCAATGATAAGCAATATGGAGCTCTCATAACCCTTGGGGAGCGGAAGCAAGCTTTCAAAGAATATTTAGCACAGTGTAAGAAGCATGAGGCTGAAGAACGATGTATTCGCTAGAGAAGAAGCGGGTTGGAAGCTCTTCAAAAAAAATGAGATGAAGAGCCAAGGGAATGAGATGAAGAGCCGAAGGGAACAAGATGAAGAGTTGAAGGGAATGAGATGAAGTGGACAAAGGGATAGCGCAAAGGCAGGACAATGGGATAACGTAAACACAAGAAACAACTCAGAAAGGGAAGAAGATACAAGAACCGCAAGAAGGATAAAAATGATAATAGCGTTGTCTGAAGGTGCGCTAAAAAAAAGGAGCTGAAAAAAATAGACCAACTAGATATAAAAAAGGAAACCCTAAGAAAAAACGCAGAGCAACCGTTACAAGAGAACTAATTCATTACAGAATAATATTATATCAATGAAGAGGCAGAGAGAAAACAATGCATGTAATGAATATATTTCCAAAATGCATGCAATGATAAGAAATTAGAAATAAATAATTGCAATTTGAAAAAAAATTCTATACATGCATGAACCGATATTAGAACTAAAAAAAGTAAACTTTTAAACTTTAAATTATAATATTAAAAATAAAATTTAATATTATAATCAAAATTTAATATGATAATATTAAGATTTAAATTTGTATTATTATCAATAATGTATCCAAACCTGCACAAACCAAAACAATAATGTATCCAATAGATAAACTGGGTTTGGCGGTAAACCAGCCAAACCAAAAAAAAAAAATAGTTTTTTCTCTCTTAATCAGATTAGTCAAAAAAAAAATATACCAGCAATAAACTCTCACGAGAGTCTCTAATATTGGAGTGCTCCAAGATATGGTAGCTCCTTCACCTGTACACTCAATAATGGATTAAACTAACCTGCTCTGATACCATGTTAAAATAATAACAAAATATAAGAGAGAGATAGGAAATTGTTTAATCAATGAGCTTAGGAATAAGGAGATTTACCATGAATAATCACAACTCTAGGAGCATTCACCAAAGAAAGAAGCAACAAGGAGACAATATTTTGAAGGGGGAAAAGCATAAAAAAAAACCCCGTGATATAATAAAAGTGGCAAAAATGCCTGAGAGAGAGAGAGAGAGAGAGAGAGCTTAGCTCATACAATAATAATCAAGAAGAAGAAGTATCTCAAGTGAGAGAGAAGGAGAGCCGTCTCTTTTAATAGAGATGTGAGAAAAGAGTTACTTGTAACTCCCATTTCTATGTATGCCACATTTCACTAGTGTGTGAGACAAGTGTAGGATTCCTCATAAGGAGGAATATCTATTTTCCTTAATAAAAGAAATTACAAATATGACATGTCCTCCCACTTGGACTAGAGGATGAATACAATAGGATACCTTGGTTTATCCTTACATATTTACCAAGGAAAGATTAAATTCTAACAATATCTAATATTACCACATATCAAATGAAATTATTATCATATTACATGAATCAACAACTAAACTAGACTAAAACATATATCAAAAATATAGTTCTTATCAAACAAATAGGAAGTTACTTTGTTCTACATTGATTGCAGGAACAATCATAGAACAAAGTTCCAATGGCTGCAGAATAGTCACAGAACAAAGTTAATTTTTGTTGTTATCTCGCATCATGTCTTAATGTTGAATTGTCTCTCAAGAGTAGACAACAAAAAAACCATACCAATTACCATTCCACTCAGCACTAAATCCACTTAAGGGTGGTTTCTTTAGGTAAAATTTATACATTTACTTAAATAAAATAAAATCAATTTGTCTGATCCTTGTATCAGTCAAAACACTCAAAAAAAGAATTAGAGTGAAAAAATCCATGATATTTAAAACATGACAGGGAAAATAAAAGCAAAATAAATCTTTAAAATTTGCAAATACTTAAAAACACTTCCATTGTTGAATTTGGCAATTAATTTATATTGGCTTAATAAGGTTTTAGGGTTTTGAAATTTTTTACTGTTGAAAGAAATGAAGATTGAATAATCATAATCCACTTCAAAGAAGCTACATATTGCAACACATACACACATAAAAGGCCTAGGTCTTAGGGTTTGAAACCTTCTTCTTTCTCTACTTAGATTGTAATCTAGAACTATTTATGACTTTATAGTTTTTCAGAAGTTTATGAAATATTGTGCATGGTTGTTTGCAAAGTGGGCATTAAAGGAATTGCATTCTTTTTTCTTTCAATTTTTATGAAGAATATTGATTGTGAAAGAGTCAATTTTATGAATATTGTTGAATATTGCCTGGGCAGAGGGATTCAAAGGCAATTTTTTTTTTGTTTTATTGATTTTGGGTACATATGTTATGTAAAGCATGTCCAAAAGCTAAGGATTATATCAATACTACATAGGTTGCTTAGAAACATGGGTTTTATAATTTTTATTAGTTTATATTTTTTTCATCATTTCAAAAATTGTATGTAATTTTTGGTGGTATTAGGAGTACCAAATAAAATAACTAAAGCATATAATTCTTTGACCAGTGCCAGAGTTTTAAGGTTTATAATACTTAATTATTCAAACTTAGTGTGCTTATTTATTTGTGTTATCTTTTGTAGATTTAGGAGGATGTCACTCCTTTACCTCTGGCTATGGGTTTTGTTAGGCAAGAGCAAGTGAGAGATGCAGTCAGACTATTGGTAGACTTAGAGAGTGAACACTTTTGGTTTGTGAGGAAGCAAGAGTGAGACATGAGTCAAAATTTGAAGATGTTAAAAAGGTAAACAAGTGTTGTATGTCGCATCCTCACGGGGGTTTTTGAAGGTATTCAGTTAGACCCATGATCCCATGAGATGATGTTTTCACTAGTACATTTTGCACCATTTTTCGACAGACAATTGGTCAAATTTTCTACCCAACTAGGTCGAATAGTCGACCAACTAGTTCGTTGCTATTATCGGCATCAAAATATACCATAGAATGATCGACACCAATATTGGTCAAAAATGAGGGCAATCTTGGTCGAAAATAACATTAGCAAGTGTTGGTATATTGGTCGATCATTCAACCAATATAGATTAATATTGGTCAAAATATTTGGTCGCTCTGACCAGGATGCCAAACTCACTGCGGTCATTAATCGAAATGTTTAGCGGCTCCAACTAGGATGCCAAACCCAAATGCCACATTTAGACACAACATGGTCAATTTTTAGATCAAACTAGGCCAGACTTTCGATAAAGGTGGGTCAAAATTTTGACAAAACATGGAGTGTTTGAAAAATAATTGAAGATAAATATCCAGACTAATCACCAACAGCATCCTGATCGGGGATTAGTCTAGATATTTATCTTCAGGTGTCCACACTCATTCTGCTACTTCTTTTTAGTGAGTCCCGGCTCATTCTATTTTCCAGACTACTTTGGGCTCTAGCAATCCATCTGCTCTTCTCTACGTGAAACTGTGGGTTTTTTCATTTTGTTTGAACTACTTGAGAGATAGGCTCTCACTGGTGATCCGTGAATTGGTAGAGCTTCCTCTTAGATACCCACAACTCTTCAAATCTATTGGTGTGAAGCCCGCAAAGGGTATTCTGCCCTATGGGCCTCCTAGTTCTGGGAAAAAATTAATTGCTAGGGCAGTGGCAAATGAAACCGGTACCTTCTTTTTCTATATCAATGGACCTAAGATCATGTCAAAGTTGGTTGGAGAAAGTGAAAGAAATCTTCAGAAGGCTTTTGAGGAGGCTAGGAAGAATGCCCCATCCATTATATTTATTGATGAGATATTACAGATATTTGTCAACAGGCTCTAGCAATCCATCTGCTCTGCTCTGCGTGAAACTGTGGGTTTTTTCATTTTGTTTGAACTATTTGAGAGATAGGCTCTAATTGGTGATGCATAATTGGTTTGCATGTTTGCAACGTAGAAGCAACATTTGGGATGTTGGTGGTGTTGCGGATAGAGTCCTTAACCAATTGTTGACGGAGATGGATGGTATGACAACCAAGAAAATAGTTTTCATTATACCTAATGGCATTGGCCTGTTATACCCAAGGATTCAATGGAGCCGATATTATAGAGATCTGTCAGTGGGCTTGCAAGTATGCTATTAGAGAAAATATTGAGAAGGTGAGTTTCAATTACGGTGGCTTTTGCAAACTAGATTTGGTTATGAATTTCTTAATGGTTTTTTTTTGAACTGGTTTGTTAGAATTTTACATTTTTTTATTCAATTTTCCACAACTTGTATCTTATTATTTCAATTTGTCATGTTCTCTTTCCTCTGCACTTTTACAAGATATTGAACATGAAAGAAAAAGAAGTGAGAACCCCAAGGTAATGGATGAGGATGATAGTGATGAGGTAGCTGAAATAAAGGCTGCTCATTTTGAGGAGTCAATGAAATATGCCTGAAAAGTGTTAGTGATGTTGATATTCGAAAGTATCAAGCCTTTGCACAAACACTACAACAATCTTGAGGCTTTGGTTTTGAATTTCAATTTCTAGATAGACATGTTGCTTCTTCTGTTGCTGCTTCGGATGTATTTTCTACAGCAGATAATAAAGATGATGATGACTTATGCGGTTAGGAAACTTAGTACACAATTTTCATCTTAATGAAGTGATAAATGTGTATGTTCTAGCAAGGACCTTCCACTGACAAATAGCCAATGCTATTCAATTTGACTCTGGCTATGGAAACTTTTTCTCAAGTGGTAGATAATGCTACAAAAACCTTGCTTTAAAAAAAAAACATCCTACTGGAAAATATTCTATACTAAATCAATTCTACAATAAAGAAAGTCTATTTTAACTGATAGCTACAAAAAAGAAGTGAGAACCCCGAGGCAATGGATGAGGATGATAGAGATGAGGTAGCTGAAATAAAGGTTGCTCATTTTGAGGAGTCAATGAAATATGCCCGAAAAGTGTCAGTGATGCTAATATTCAAAAGTATCAAGCCTTTGCACAAACGCTACAGCAATCTCGAGGCTTTGGTTCTAAATTTTGATTCCTAGATAGACCTATTGTTGCTTCTGTTGCTACTTCAAATGTATTTTCTATAGCAGATAATAAAAATGACAATGACTTATACAGTTAGGAAACTTAGTACACAATTGTCATCTTAATGAAGTGATAAATGTGTTTGTTCTAGCAGGGACCTTCCGCTAACAAATAGCCAATGCTATTCAATTTGGCTCTGGCTATGGAAACTTAGCTATGGAATCTTTTTCTCAAGTGGTAGATAATTCTACGAAAACCTTTCTTTTAAAAAAAAATATTGTTGGAAAATATTCTATACTAAATCAATTCTACAACAAAGAAAGTCTAGTTCAACTGATAGGTATGGTGTGCATCCATTTTATGGAGATATGCCAAGATGATTTCTCTTGCCAAGATGATGTGCGTCCATTTTATGGAGATCTACTAAATTTTTTATATAATAAAGATCACTACAAGTTGGCCCTTGGCGAGATCAATATTGCTCACAATCTCATTGCCAAAGTGGCCAAAGACTATGTTAGGCTGATAAAATATGGGGATTCTCTTTACCGCTACAATTCTTTGAAGGTTGCTGCACTTGGATAGATATGTACCATTGTTAAGAGAATTGGACCAAGTTTGGCTTACCCTCAAACAGGTGAGGTAGCATATGGTTATGTTCTTTTTTCTATCTATTTAGTTTTCACTACCTGTCGTTCCTTGGGATATCTTGCAAGGGTTATATAAATTGATGGTCTATATTTTGGTGGGTGTCTTGTATGGGCCTATGAACTTTTTTAGGGTACTTGTTCTAAATTAGATGTAATACGTTAGAGAAGTATGTCTCAAGGAGAATTTATTTTACAAATTCAAAGTTTATAAGAGCAGAGATGTTTTATTTTTTAGGGTATTGATACTCTAAATTTCACCTTTACATATGGCTGCTTCACATAACATTTATGTTCGTGAAGCTATCCATGTTATACCTAATAGATATTTTGGATGTTTTCTATCAAAGAGTTTAATGCAACATCAAATTAATAAAGTATAACAGGTATTTTTATCAACTTAAGCTAGCTTCTCGCTCAAAGACAATACTTTGCATAAGCACTAGTTTCATTTTATGTCCCTTCATGGAGCAAAGGAGGGTTCACATCTCTTGGTAGAAATGTGGATTATGTAATCTTTGAAATAAAGTGAGATTGGTGTATTTTTTTCAATTAATTAGAGAAAAATTGGGTAAGGATTAGGAAAACATAGAACCAAAAAGAATGCTACAAATGAGAAAAAAAAAAGCCCATAAACCATTAAAAAATTTACCAAAAAATCATGTTTTTTATCTTATAAAATGGATTTTTCTAATGAAATCACTAAAAAGGGGGATCAATAGTTGGGGTTAACCAATTAAACTAAAAAATCACAATATTTTAAATGAATAAATTGGTGTCCACGCTGAATGTCAATTAATCACACTTTTTTTGTGAATTTCCACAACTATGTGCTATCCATGCATTCTTATAATAAATTATTTTGCTACCACAATTTCATCTATGTCGATAAACACACAATTTGTTATAATGAAAGAAAATATATGATTCAAAAGTTTACTCAATTGCCATCGAGGGTTTCTGATTCTCCTCATACAAAGCAACAAGAACTACAACAAAAAAAATTAGATTTGATTTAGCCCAAAAAGATAGCCATCTAGAACTTCTCAAAGAAAACATAAGGTTTAGCTTCTTTATGATTTAAATGATTGTTCTCATAAGAAACTAATGAATTCTATAGCAAGCCTAAGAAAATTGTTAGCCTTGCATTCATTGTTCAATACAAGTACAAAAACAAAAATCATGGAGACCTTTTGTGAGGATATCAAGCACGCCGCTTGACTCCAAATATGTCCTGAAAGCTTCCTTCTTGGTTTCATTTTTCTGCTATAAGGATGACAAGCATTATCATAAAGCTTAAAAGTTACAAAAAAAACTTATAAGAAATGTAAACCCTTCCAAGAGCAATGCCCATGTTTCAAATAGTTCCCACACCATTTCAAAAAACAAAGTTCCACAACTTATATTACCCAATAAAACCTTCAAGGGAATAATAGGACTCAATGGACACAAATAGATTTACTAGAGAAAACAATGATAGAAAAAATTTATACAATGTTTGTGGAATCCAACTAAACACTTGGCACACTTGGGCATTGGATGAGCAACAGTGTGTACAAGATAAGTCTATTAATAACCATAGAGGATGGTCAAATGAAAATCCAAAAAATTACAAACATCATAAAGAGAACCACCATTAAAAAGATTGCAATAGATTTGACCAATGAAGAAATGGAATGTTTTTATTCAGAGTTGTAATTCTTCTTTTAAGAGATCATCATTGTGCATGCATAGCTTCTTGGATTAGCCACCCTTCACTAGGTGCTTGATACTTAACTGCATCAAGTCATCATTTGCAAAGACCTAAACAAACAGGCATTTAAATCTTCTCCTTGATTAGTGTAACTCCATATTTTGTGATTTTAGTCAAAAGCATAAAGTGAACAATATCTAAATCATCTGCTTGGTTAGACAACATTTTAGCACTTTGAGTGCATTAAAGACATAATTTAAGGAAGTATGCCTTCTGAAGTTGTCATCATTTGCAAGGAATTAAACAAAGAGGCATTCAAA